>JAVKPL010007751.1:0-313399 GCA_032173675.1 Gastrolobium villosum | reverse complement strand
AGAACAACAATGCATGCTTCAGATGCGGCCAGCAAGGCCATTTTGCTTACAAATGCCCCCAGAACGCTGATCAACAGCCTCCGCAAGCTCGGGTGTTCACTTTGGATGCGAATGAAGCGCAGAAGTTTCCCAACCTGATCAAAGGTAATGTCACTCTGAATGGTCACCCAATTTCTGTTATCTTTGATTCTGGAGCGTCTGGCTCTTTTATGGCAAAGCATACTGCCTTGAAAATAGGCATCACCCCTACCCCGTTACCTTACGAGTTACACATCAGCACTCCTACTGGTGGATCGTGCACAGCTTCGGAGATCTGCAGAGGTGTTACCTTGCAGTTTGAAGGGAACACGTATACAGTTAACTTGGTGGTCCTGCCGGTATTCAACTTTGATGTGATTATCGGTATGGACTGGTTGACGGAAAACGGAATAACTTTGGATTGTCGAGCGGGGAAAGTCGTTGTTCCTGCGAAGAATGGTAATTCTCAATCTTTCTCTCTCATTTCCTTATTGCAAGTTAGAAAAGAGCTCCGCAAGGTAGCAGCAGGATATCTTTTGTCGATCGAGGCTGAGACCTCGATTGACAATCAAATTCAGGATGTACCGGTAGTTAGAGAATTCGAGGAGGTATTCCCGGATGAAATACCTCGATTGCCTCCTCATAGGGAAATAGAATTTTCGATCGAACTTGTTCCTGGAGTCGGACCGATCTCCATTGCCCCGTATCGCATGGCACCTTTGGAACTGCGCGAGTTGAAGAAGCAGATAGAAGAACTTTTGGCTAAGGAATTCATCAGACCGAGTACTTCTCCATGGGGTGCTCCAGCTATCTTGATTAAGAAGAAGGATGGAAGCTTACGTCTGTGTGTAGATTACCGCCAGCTGAACAAAGTCACGGTGAAGAATAAGTACCCGTTACCGAGGATCGACGACCTGATGGACCAGCTGAGAGGAGCCAGAGTCTTTTCCAAGATAGATTTACGATCGGGATACCATCAGATCCGGGTCAAACCGGAGGATATTCCGAAAACAGCTTTTAGGACTCGTTATGGGCACTATGAATATCAGGTGATCCCATTCGGACTTACGAATGCTCCAGCGGTATTCATGGACTACATGAACCGCATCTTCCGCCCGTTTCTTGATCAGTTCGTAATTGTGTTTATCGACGATATCCTGATTTACTCAGCTAATGAAGAGCTGCACGCGGAACATCTGAGGATTGTCTTGCAAGTCTTGAAAGAGAAGCAGTTGTACGCGAAATGGTCGAAGTGCGAGTTTTGGCTTAAAGAGGTCCAGTTTCTGGGCCATGTCATTTCATCGGAAGGTATCGCGGTGGACCCCAGTAAAGTTGAAGCTGTCATGAATTGGGAACGACCCAAGACTGTCACCGAAGTAAGAAGTTTCTTAGGTCTGGCTGGATACTATCGAAGGTTCATCCAGAATTTCTCTCAGATAGTGCAACCTCTTACTCGTCTCACTCGGAAGGACAAGCCTTTTGAGTGGACTGAAGCCTGCGAAGAATGTTTCTTGGAGCTAAAGAGCAGATTGACGAGTGCTCCCGTACTCACGATTCCGGATCCTACTCGAAAGTTCGAAGTATACTGCGATGCGTCGCTGAAAGGACTTGGATGCGTGTTGATGCAGGACCGTATGGCAGTAGCTTACGCATCTCGACAACTGAAGCCTCACGAAGAAAACTATCCTACGCACGATCTGGAGTTAGCAGCTATCGTGTTCGCACTTAAAATCTGGAGGCACCACTTGTATGGTTCGCAGTTTGACGTGTTCAGCGATCATAAGAGTTTGAAGTACTTGTTCGACCAGAAGGAGCTGAATATGCGGCAACGTCGGTGGATGGAATTTCTGAAGGACTACGATTTTGACCTTAAGTACCACCCCGGAAAGGCGAACGTAGTAGCTGACGCCCTAAGCAGGAAGACTCTACACACTGCAACTCTGATGATAGAAGAGCTGAAATTGTTTGAGGCCTTTCGAGACTTGAACTTATCGGTAGACGAGAGAGGAAGTAGCATAAGATTGGGGAATATAAAGGTGGAGAATGAATTGATCAGTAGAATTAAGGAGGCTCAGAAAGATGAAGAGTTAGTCCGTGATTTGGTTGGTAACCAAGATGTTGTAAAGGATGAGTTTGATGTTTGGAGATTTCAAGGACGGCTGGTTGTGCCGAATGAAGTGTTGAAGCAAGAAGTTTTACAGGAGGCTCACAAGGGTAAGTACGCAGTTCATCCTGGATCCACGAAGATGTACCATGATTTGAAGACCTCGTTTTGGTGGCCGGGTATGAAGCGTGATATTGCGGAGTATGTATCTCGATGCTTAACTTGTCAGAAGGTGAAGTACGAACATCAGAAACCGTCGGGACTTCTTCAACCTTTGGAGATTCCCGAATGGAAGTGGGACAGTATTTCGATGGATTTTGTAGTTGGACTTCCTCGGACGCGAGAAGGATATGATTCTATCTGGGTGATTGTCGATCGTTTAACGAAGTCAGCTCATTTCTTGCGTGTTAGAACCACATATGACACAGAGAGGCTTGCTAGAATTTATCTGCAGGAGATTGTGAAGCTGCACGGAGTTCCTACGTGTATTGTCAGTGATCGTGATCCCAAGTTTACATCTAAGTTTTGGGAATCCTTTCAAAGAGCGTTTGGGACCCAATTGAGGTTGAGTACTGCTTATCATCCGCAGACCGATGGTCAAACGGAACGCACCATTCAAGCGTTAGAGGACATGTTGCGAGCATGTGTTTTGGAGTTAGGAGGCAGCTGGGATAGTTATCTTTCTTTGATTGAATTTGCTTACAACAACAGTTACCACTCCAGTATTCAGATGGCACCGTATGAAGCTTTGTATGGGAGAAAGTGCAGATCCCCGTTGTGTTGGACTGAAGTGGGTGAGCGAAGCATGTTAGGACCTGATCTAATTCAAGAAACATCCGAACAAGTAAAGAAGATTCGGGAGAATATGCAGAGGGCTCAGGCCAGACAGAAGAGTTATTACGACAAGCGTCATAAGCCCTATCTTTCGAAGTCGGAGATCATGTGTTCTTGAGAATCACTCCTACATCGGGACTCGGAAGGAGAATGGGAGTTAAGAAGTTAAGTCCACGGTACTTAGGACCGTATCTGATTATGGACCGGATTGGAGAGTCTGCATACCGGTTGGCCTTACCACCCAATCTGTCAGGAATTCACAATGTATTTCATGTGTCTCAGCTACGGAGGTATCTCTCTGATCCATCTCACGTGTTACAACCAGAAGAAGTGGAACTCAAGGAAAATCTGACTTATCAAGTGCAACCATTCCAAATTCTTGAAAGATCCGTCAAGCGACTCCGTTCTAAAGAGATTCCTTTGGTGAAGGTATTATGGAACAACAGATCGGCGGCTGAAGCCACTTGGGAGCGCGAGGACGACGTTCAGAAACGCTATCCAGAACTGTTTAGCTCTTAGGTAAGTTTATTTTGCGGACAAAATTCCTATTTGGTGGGGAGAGTGTAACATCCCGCATAATTAGTAAAATACATAGGTATTATATGCTATATGTACATGTGTAGATTTCGGATGTATGGTTTATGTGTAATGGCTTGTGAATTGTTTGATTTTTATTCCTTGGATAAGACTAAGGTAATTAATTAAATTAAATCTTAGGAGGGTACATATGTAGACATGTGAATTTAATCTTAAGAGTAATGTGAGTGTGTGTTAGAAGGCATTAGTGTTTGGTTGTGGGCTTGAGTGTGCATGGACTTGTTGCTTTTGGACTTGTGTGTGTTTGGATCCTTGTGTGTGTGGCCTATGGCCCAAGGATGGCTCTTGGATCAAGCTAATTCAGCCCAAGGTTGTGTCCAACCTTATCCTCCCTAAGCCTTGTCCAACCAAGGTGTCTTGTGCATCAAGTAACTCTCACATGGCAAAGGTATTTCCCACTCAATTATGCGCACATAGGAGAGTAATTAGGACTTAGAAATCTGCCTTGTTCCTTGTTAAAACCGCCACCTCACCTTGTTTAGGCATCACTTGATTTAAACCTCATTGCTTGGAAGACACTTGGACCTTTGAGCATGATTTTTAGGCTGCTTATTTCCCATTTTGGCGCACATGGGAGGTGTCATGATGCAGATTTTTCTTATGACACAAACTGCCTAACTTGTTGACTTGGATAACCACTTACACCCTCCATCATGACACTACATTGTGCAGATTTTTGGCAAGCTTTTGCAGCCCATCATGAGTCAAACCTCCTCCTCCTTCCACATGCATCATAAGAGGATTTCTTGGCTGCATTTTCATCATTTTATGCAGCTCCAAATCAGAACCTTGGCTGCCACAAAGCTCTCTTGCTTGTGGACTTAGTGAACCTCCCTCACACCTCTCTTTGTGCGCATAGTATGGCTGGTTGAGCAAGAGAATTCTGACTTGCTAACACTCATTACCTTTCCCCCTCATCATTGCGCACCAAGGCTGCCTAAGTGCAGATTTTTGGGCTGCCACATGGTTGTTTCCTTGTTGACTTAGCAAAGCTCTTTCATGTACTCTTGAGGCACCTCCTCCACTCCATTTTTTGCGCACAACTTGGTCAAGGATGCAGAAGTTTTTCTGACTTAGGACAGCCCCAAAATTGAGTGTTTAGACTGCCACAAATCAGAGTTAATGATGCACATCTTCCACTCCTCTCTATGCGCAAAATCATGGTCAATTGTGCAGAAATTTCTCTGACTTTGGACAGCCCCAAATCTGATCAAATCACCCCTCACTCTTTGCATGTAAGTAGAGTAATTTAGAAGCCAACACCTTGCTTGTACAGCCCTTGTATGCAGCCCCACTCCCTCAAGTAATCAGATTTTTCCATGATGATAAATCATAGCAATCTTCCCTCATTTTCCCTTTAAATGTGCGCATAAGGGAGGGCTGCCCTCACCTTACATTCAGCCAATTTTCTTTCCTCACCTCCTCACTCTCAAAACCGTGTAGCATAGGGACTTTGGAGAAAGAAAGACTTTGCTTAAGACAACTCACACTCCCTCACTGTCCAGCCTTGTCTTCAACCTTGAAACTGTCCAAGCTTGCTCATCATCACCTTGCTTGCGCATAGGACCTCCTAGGAAGAGAGGACTTGTTGTGAAGTAGAGCTAGAAGGGTGTGGTGAAGTGTGTGCTACAAGAGGTAGGCCTTGAACCTTGAATTCTTTCTTAGTGTAGCCATGTATGAATGCTTGAATGCCTTCTTGTATTTGTGTTACTTTGGATCCTTGGTTGAGCATGATAAAAGTATAAGAATGGAGTCATTTCATGATGAATTGTATGCATAAAAATCTTATGGTTATGTTTGAGCTTAGGCCACTAATTCTTGTATGATTAGGCCACTGTTTTAAAGAGAAATGTGCCACTGTTTCCTTATGTATGTGCCACTGTTTTGGTAGATAAAATGCCACTGTTTCGGTTCCTCAAAACCACAATAAAAGCCACTGTTTCTGCACAATAGAAGCCACTGTTTCTGCACCTAAAAGCCACTGTTTCTGCACAATAAAAGCCACTGTTTCTGCACAATAGAAGCCACTGTTTCTGCACCTAAAAGCCACTGTTTCTGCACATATACGTCACTGTTTTAGTGCTCCTTAAGCCACTGTTTTTATGCATGAAATACCACTGTTTTACTCATCAAATGCCACTGTTTTAGCCATGAAATGTCACTGTTTCCATGCTTAAAATGCCACTGTTTTAGTCCTTCTATGCCACTGTTTGTATGCATAAAATGTCACTGTTTTATGTGCACAAATGCCACTTAATCCATGATATGCCACTGTTTCACTGTCCAAAAACCAAGATTTATGCCACTGTTTTGGAAGTTCAAAGTGCCACTGTTTCTGTTTTAAAAAACGCCACTGTTTCTGTTTTAACGACGCCACTGTTTCTGTTTAAAACGTCACTGTTTTGCTGCTGTAAATGCTCACTGTTTTGCTGCTGTATGCTCACTGTTTTGCTGCTGTAAACACTGCTGTATGCTCACTGTTTTGCTGCTGTATGCTCACTGTTTTGCTGCTGTAAATGCTCACTGTTTTGCTGCTGTATGCTCACTGTTTTGCTGCTATAAACACTGCTGTATGCTCACTGTTTTGCTGCTGTATGCTCACTGTTTTGCTGCTGTAAATGCTCACTGTTTTGCTGCTGTATGCTCACTGTTTTGCTGCTATAAACACTGCTGTATGCTCACTGTTTTGCTGCTGTAAGCTCACTGTTTTGCTGCTGTATGCTCACTGTTTTGCTGCTGTATGCTCACTGTTTTGCTGCTGTAAATGCTCACTGTTTTGGCTGCTGTAAGCCACTACTGTATGCTCTCTGTTCTGCTGTAAATAGCCACTGTAAATGATTAGTTTTAATTGATTTAGGTGCGCTTAAGAAGTGAGAATATTTCGCTGCCGTTGGTAATATTTAAGGAAAGCTAAGGTAAGTGTCAGGCGATGATGCCTAATGTAACTATTGACTACTGGTATAGAATTATAACATGATGCTCCATATGCCGTAAAAATATTATGTTCCATTATAATGAAAGGAAACTGCCAAAAATGTGCCGCGACGGCTATATGACTATGAGGTAAAGACGTTATGTGGCAGCATAACGCATATGAAAGGTATATAAGCATGCATCTTACATTATACCGCATTTTTACGCTTTGTGTGTGAAAGCATAGCATGGCATGCATGTAACAAGATCATATAGGCCTTGTTTTAGAATAGTTATGTACAGGACCATGTGTTTGAGCAAGCATCATATAGGCATCCCCAAGGTACCGGGGTATGGGACACTTGGCATCAGTCCGCATAGGCCCACAGATGGAATCCACATGGAGCTCAGGTGCCAAGGGATATTTGATTCCACTGTGAAGTGCGCGCACGACGGTGCTAAAAGCGCAAAGGAAAGGCGTTATATACGCAATATATGAATATGATAAAAGGAAAAGGAACAAGGATATGTTGAAGTGACTGTTTATGATTTTGTGCCTAGTTAATATTGTTATATTATTGGTTTTATTGCCACACTACTGGGATTATTCTCACCCCTTCGGGGCTGCTATTTTTCCAAAATGGCAGGAGGACGCCAGAGCATTTGAAGAAGTAATATTTTGCTGTTGATTGCTGATGCGTGGATTATCAGTGTTGCTGTTTGTTTAAATGGATTGCTGTAATTATTAATGTTTTGGAACTTTTGGATGACTGTAGCCTTTATCATGATTATGTTAGTTTGAACTTTTGTGAACAATGACTATTTTGGAAAACCTTTATGAAAAGAATTTAAGTGTTGAAAATTTTTATACGGATTTGTATGCTGCTTTGTTAGCTCATGTGACGTTAACGACTCTAATTCCGCTTAGCAAACGACTCTCTTGGATGCATACAAGGGAGGGCGTTACAGTTTTGATGTAAAAAGAAGAAAATTTGATTGCAAAAGATTTTTATATGAAGAAATTAGTAACTAGAATTAGAAGTGAGCTATGGAAAATCAAATGAAAATAATTATGAAGTGTTGAAAACTAAATTGTAAAAACACAGGCTGAGTTTCGGTTTCTCTATCTCAATAGTCTCTGAATAAGTGCTATTTACAAGTCTCTAAAAATTAATTCTCAAGTGATGGATTCTTTCTTATTGCTTTTAATCTCTTAAAAACATTTTTGTCCTAAACCAACATTTGCACATCTCTGTGCTAAATAAAGCAAAGACCCTTATAGTCCAATCCAAAATTACATGGAGGCTATTATCATCTCCGAGTAATATTCCTTGAGTGCTCTCACACTCAAGTCCATGTGTTCAACACAGTTCTGGACTTAGTCATTTCTCAATGACTAATTCCCAAAATCATATCCTACCATCAGGCCTTAACAGTATTATAAATAAATTCAAACACAGTGTTAAACAAACAGGGAATTAACTTTCAACAAAAGTAATCAGCACATATTCATAACTGAGGTTCGGGTACCTACACCCAACTTAGTAAAGATTAGCTCCTATCCATAAGAATGGAGCTTACAAAATAGCAAAATGAAATTGGAAATTACAGAATAAAAGTGCTAAAAATTAAACTACAGCAGTGGTCCTAACAACCGGATAACCACAGTGCTGTACTAACATGCATAAAGCTTAACAGAAGAAAAATAATCTCATTACAGTACCAGAACTTGCAAGAAAATTAAAACTAAAAATATTCAGAAGAAAAATAAAATAAAACCAAGAACAAGAACCGAAGAGAGCCCAGACTCACTCTTTTTTCACCTTTTATAGGTCTCTTTCCCTTCTCTGAACGATCTTTTGATCCACACCTCAGCAGGTATTACGCGCTTCTTGCGCGTTGCACATCAGTGGTCCCCAGCTGCTCCACACTTGCATCAGACAATCTAAATGAATTTTCGCTCCTCTAAACCGTATGATGACTAGAGCCCTATGAAGCACCGACACTTCAAAAACTCTGACGTGTCGTGTCCGACACTTCCCGACACTCTCGGACACTCGGACACTCCTCGACACTCCAACACATGTTATAGAAATTCAAAAAAAGGTTTAAAGGTTACATTGCGTTGAGTTTTTAGTTCCAACTATTAGATTCGTTGGATTACGATTACTATTTTATTGAATTTAATATAAATATTTGGGATATTTTATGTTCTTTTGCAAAATTTATGAATATTATAAGTTTAGATTCATTTTTTATTAAATTATTGAATATTAAATATAATATACACCACATAAATTAAAAATATTATTTAATATCAAAACGTGTCCTAACGTGTCGAAATATAATATTTTTTAGAATTAACGTGTCGGAGTGTCGTGTCGTATCGTGTCACGTGTCCCGTGTCAGTATCGGTGCTACATAGCTAGAGCCCTCCAACAATTTCTTCAGCTTCCACTCACAAAAGCTTCCAGCTCACCCACTCAGTAACAGGTTTTTTTGTTTGGCATTTTCTGAAAAAAGGAAGGAGTGGCTAGGGTTCGCAATCAGCCTTTTGCCTTTCGTGTTTCTGATTCTGTCTCTTCCTTCCTTCCTTTTCTCTTTTTTTCTTTCTTTTCTCCGGTTGGGCTTCAGCTTTTAGGTCTAGCCCATCTCTTTCTTTCTTCATTCCTTGCTTTTTTCTCTGTCTTGGATCTTTCTGATTTAGATAGCAAGTGGGCCTGAAATCGGAAATGTAAAGCCCATTAGCACTTCATCAATAAAGGACAACTCAACATAAATGATATGATCCCCAATAGGAAAGAAAGAAAGGATCTACTTGGAATGGAAATTCTAACCCCAAATTCATCCACCAACACGATCTGTTAAGAACAGAGCGTATCTCACGCTACAGACCTCGGAATCGGACGTTTCCAAAATGAGGTGAAAGATCTCTTTCTGAATCGCGATTTTGACTCAAGAATCACCGAAAACCGACGCGTATATCAGGAGATATGAACCGAGACTAATTTGGACGAAAATTGAAGGTTTGAGTGACAGGGTTTGATACAAGAATTTGTGTACACGATCAAGAAACGATAATTGGAAGGCGCCACAATCCAAAGATTGATAAGCCTATGAACGCCACAAGGATTAGCACCCTTGATAAGTTCTGAGATTCTCAAAAGAACCCTAGAGAAGCTAGTCTCTAAGAAAAAAAGGTTATCTTTGTATTTCTGAATTCCCCCTTCAAAAGCTATGGTGTTCCCTTATATAGTGGGCAACATCATATTGAGTTTAACCTAAAAGTGCTTACACTTAAAAGAAAATAGACAGCCCAATAATCCAGCCCTATAAGCCTTTTTACAAAAGTTTAACTGAATATAAGGAAAATAAAATTAAGTGCAGAATTTGGGCCAAGTAAAATAAAGCCTTCATGCATATCCATTGAGGCTTAGTCTTCAAAGTCTTCAATTTGAATTAAGTGTATCATTTTGGGCTCTTCTTCCTTTAGACTTGGGCTTGTCTCAAGTAAAGTGGTCACCAAGAGATTTAGAGCCTCTTTAGCCTTTTTAGCTTTTGCTCTTGTCATTGGACCTCCAAGACCTTGTATGTCCTCCAAGTTTGTTGTCTTGGTCATGCCACCTCCTATGTCCTCATCATTCCCTCCTTCTTTAGAAGAATTTGTCCTCAAATTGTAATCCTCATCTCCTACATCAAAAAGGGACAAATCAGCCACATTAAAAGTAGCATTTACACCATACTCACTAGGAAGGTCTATTTTGTAGGCATTATCATTAATTTTGGACAGCACTTGGAAAGGGCCATCTCCTCTTGGTTGAAGCTTAGATTTCCTTTGGGAAGGAAACCTCTCTTTTCGCAAATGAACCCAAACCCAATCACCTGGTTCAAAAATTACCTTCTTCCTTACTTTATTTGCCTGCTTAGCATAGCTCTCTACCCTTTTCTCAATGTTTGCTTTTACTTTTTCATGTAGTTTTCGCACATATTCAGCCTTACTCTTACCATCTTTATGCTGAAAAATAGAGTTGTTAGGCAAAGGTAGCAAATCAAGAGGAATGAGAGGGTTAAATCCATAAACAATTTCAAAAGGAGAAAAATGAGTAGCACTATGAACTGTCCGGTTATATGCAAACTCAACGTGGGGCAAACATTGTTCCCATGACTTGATGTTCGTTTTAATTACAGCCCTCAAAAGAAAAGAAATAGTTCTATTCACTGCCTCAGTTTGGCCATCAGTTTGTGGATGACAAGTAGTAGAAAAGAGAAGTTTAGTCCCCAACTTACTCCATAATGTCCTCTAAAAATGGCTTAAGAATTTAGTATCACGATCAGAGACAATGCTTCTTGGAAGCCCATGGAGTCTTACAACTTCCTTGAAGAACAAATCAGCAATATGGATTGCATCATCAACCTTTTTGCACGGAATAAAATGTGCAATCTTAGAAAACCTTCTTGAAAGTGCATCTGCAACGACATTAGACTTACCTTTCTTGTGCTTGATCACATAGGGAAACTGCTCCAAGAACTCTACCCATTTGGCATGCCTTTTGTTAAGCTTTCCTTGTCCTTTTAAGTACTTTAAGGACTCATGGTCACTGTTGATGACAAACTCTTTGGGCAAGAGATAGTGTTGCCATGTTTGCAAAGCCCTTACCAATGCATACAATTCCTTATCATATGTGGAATAATTAAGAGCAGCCCCATTCAGTTTTTCACTAAAATAGGCAATGGGATGCCCCTCTTGCATCAAAATAGCCCCTATCCCCACATTAGATGCATCACATTCAATCTCAAAAGATTTAGAAAAATTAGACAATACAAGAATAGGTGCATGAGTTAATTTATCTTTGAGGGCAACAAAGGCTTTCTCTTGTTTTTCACCCCATTTAAAACCAACATGCCTTTTAATCACTTCATTAAAGGGTGCATCTATGGTACTGAAATCTTTAACAAATCTCCTATAGAAACTAGTTAAGCCATGAAAGCTTCTCACCTCACTTACATTCTTAGGAGTTGGCCACTCTTGAATAGATTTCACCTTCTCTTGATCGACTTGCACTCCTTGTGAGCTAACAACAAAACCAAGAAAAACAACATGGTCTATACAAAACACACATTTTTCCATGTTAGCATACAATTTCTCATGCCTTAGTGCTTACACAACATACCTCAAATGCACAAGGTGATCATCATAGGATTTGCTATAAATCAAAATATCATCAAAATACACTACAACAAACTTCCCTAAAAATTCCCTTAACACATGATTCATTAATCTCATGAAGGTACTAGGTGCATTAGTTAAACCAAAGGGTATAACCAACCATTCATACAACCCATATTTAGTTTTAAAAGCTGTTTTCCATTCATCCCCTTCTCTAATCCTAATTTGATGGTATCCACTTTTCAAATCAATTTTAGAAAAGACACAAGCACCATGCAATTCATCCAATAAATCATCCAATCTAGGAATGGGGTGCCTATACTTTACCGTGATGTTATTGATGGCTCTACAATCAGTGCACATCCTCCAAGTTCCATCTTTCTTAGGTACTAGAATGACTGGAAGTGCACATGGACTTAGTCTTTCTTGCACCCATCCGTTTTGCATTAAGTCTTCAACTTGTCTTTGAATCTCTTTTGTCTCTTGTGGGTTACTCCTATAGGCTGGTCTGTTAGGCAATGAAGCCCCTGGAATGAGATCAATTTGATGTTCTATACCTCTTAGAGGTGGTAACCCATGAGGAACCTCTTTAGGAAAAACATCTTTAAATTCCTGCAACATAGAAGAAACCTCATTTGGAAGAGAGTTAGTAGGACTTGCATTTTTGATATTATTACTCTCTTTACTCAAAAGTAAGAGCATTGGCTTTTTCAATTGCATAGCCTTTTTCACCTCTTTTTCTTTTATAAACAAATTTTGTGTTTGTCTCTCTTTGTTTCTCTTTTTTTCTTGCTCTCTTCCACTCTCTCTCCCCTTTTTCTCTCCACTTTCTTTTCTCTCTTGCTTTCTTTTATCTCTCATTTTCAAATGATCCTCACTAACTTCTATTGGAGTCAAAGGTGCAAGAATAGTCTTGCGTTCTTTATGCACAAAAGAGAACTTGTTGGTGTAACCATCATGAATAACTTTCTTATCATATTGCCAAGGTCTCCCTAGAAGCAAATGACAAGCCTCCATTGGCACCACATCACATAAAACTGTATCCTCATACTTTCCTATGGAGAAGTTCACATCAACTTGTTTGCTTACAGTCACTTCACCATCCTCACTAAGCCATTGAAGCTTGTATGGCAACGGGTGAGGTTTGGTTTCCAAACCCAATTTTGACACCATTCTAGCACTTGCAACATTGGTACAACTCCCTCCATCAATAATTAAAAAGCACACCTTTCCTTGGATAAGGCATCTAGTATGAAAAATATTCTCCCTTTGACTATCATCCAGGTCTTTTGCTTGGCTACCTAACATCCTTCTTACCATAAACAAATCTCCTTCCGGTATTATTTCTTCAATATACTCATCTTCTTCATCATATGAGGCAGAATCTGAAGAAGACTCACTAGTAATCTCTCCATCCTCTTTAAGTAACATAGTCTTCTTAGTTGGACATTCTGAAGCTATGTGACCTCTTCCCAAACACTTGAAACATTTTATTTCACTATTCCTTGTCTTCTTAGGGGTCTCATTGGACTTAATTTGAGTCCTTTGAGGTGCAACAGTAGGGTTGCTTGATGAAGTACCTCCCTCCTTCTTATTTCTGTCCTTCCAACTTGAAGAATTAAAATTAGAAGAGTTTTTCCTCATTACACCCTTTCTCTTGAGTTGTTGTTCTACCTTACTAGCTTGATGCACTAAATCCTCCAACTCCACATAATTTTGCAACTCCACAACATCCCTTATGTCACTATTCAGTCCATGCAAGAAACGTGCCATATTAGCCTCCCGTTCTTCACTAACATTTGCTCTAATCAAGGAAACCTCCATCTCTTTATAATACTCATCTACACTCTTGTTACCTTGTGTAAGCCGTTGAAGTTTATTGTGAAGGTCTCTATGATAATGGGAAGGAACAAATCTTCTTCTCATTAGCCTTTTCATCTCCACCCAACTATCCACCAATGGTTCTTCATATCTTATCCTCTCCTTTTGCAATTGGTCCCACCAAATGAGAGCATAATCACTAAACTCCATGGCTGCCACCTTCATTTTCTTTTCTTCAGTATAGTTGTGACATGAAAATAAATGCTCAATCTTCATTTCCCACTCCAAATAGGCATCCAGATCACTTTTTCCTTTAAAAGATGGTATATTAAGCTTCACCCCTTCAATTCTGTCCTCTCTAGCAACATTCTCATTATCTCTTCTTCTCCTTCTTTCATCCCTCCCTCTATGCCTATTATCATCATGATTCCCTTGATTTTATAAGTGTTCAATTCTCTCATATAAGTCCTCTGTTTGTTCCCTCATCATCGTTTGCATTCGATCCATAATGGCATCGATTAGCAACCTGTTTTCTCTCTCACGAGGAGGGCTACCTTCACCACCTGCACCTGCCATAATTCAAGGAAAAGAACAAGAATAAAAGAAATTGGACCTCACCACTCGCTCACGTGTTTACACTCTTAAAATGTATCACTCGTGTTTGTTGCTCTCTATTAGGCCTTTGTGTAGTGTGCTCTCTTGCCTTTTTCCTCTCAATAACTCTCTTTAAGTTCTTAATAGAATCTCCAAGAACACTCAAGAGTACAATTCCAAACTCAAGAATTCGTAATGACACAATACAAATTGGAAATATGTCAAAGAAGGCAAGACAAAGAAAACCAAACCAAATTGAAGGAATTATTCAAGGAAGACACTTTGGACCTGATTTGAGAGTAGTAGTGTGTAACCAAACCAATTTTTTATTTTTTATTTATAAAAAACCTGATGCTTCAATAAAATGGAATTTGTAATTTTGGAATGAAAAATTCATATTGCAGTAATGCTAAACTGAATTTGATTAAATTCCCCACAAAACAAGCTATTATTTAAGACACTAACAGCATACTACTCAAGGAACATGGATTGAAAAGATTAAAAATCAGGAACAATGATGAACATAGGATGAACCTTAAGAACACAAGTGTAGAAATTATGAACACAAGAAATTGAAACAAACAGAATATCAAAGGAACAAATTAGGAACCAACAACAAATGCTAAAAATAGAATTGCTCAATTAAAAATTAAAAAAACACAAATACTAGGGATTAGGGTTACCAAATGTGTGATCAGAATTGATGGACACAATGGAGAAAATCAAACCCAATTCCAATCCTAGAACTGAGCTCTGATTACCACATGATATGATCCCCAATAGGAAAGAAGGAAAGGATCTACTAGGAATGGAAATTCTAACCCCAAATTCATCCACCAACACGATCTGTTAAGAACAGAGTGTATATCTCGCTACAGACCTCGGAATCAGACGTTTCCAAAACGAGGTGAATGATCTCTTTCTGAATCGCGATTTTGACTCAAGAATCACCGAAAACCGACGCGTATATCAGGAGATATGAACCGAGACTAATTTGGACGAAAATTGAAGGTTTGGGTGATAGGGTTTGATAAAAGAATTTGTGAGCACGATCAAGAAACGATAATTGGAAAGCGCCACAATCCAAAGATTGATAAGCCTATGAACGCCACAAGGATTAGCACCCTTGATAAGTTCTGAGATTCTCAAAAGAACCATAGAGAAGCTAGTCTCTAAAAAAAAGGTTATCTTTGTATTTCTGAATTCCCCCTTCAAAAGCTATGGTGTTCCCTTATATAGTGGGCAACATCATATTGAGTTTAACCTAAAAGTGCTTACACATAAGAAAATAGACAGCCCAATAATCCAGCCCAATAAGCCTTTTTACAAAAGTTTAACTGAATATAAGGAAATTAAATTAAGTGCAGAATTTGGGCCAAGTAAAATAAAGCCTTCATGCATATCCATTGAGGCTTAGTCTTCAAAGTCTTCAATTTGAATTAAGTGTATCATTTTGGGCTCTTCTTCCTTTAGACTTGGGCTTGTTTCAAGTAAAGTGGTCACCAAGAGATTTAGAGCCTCTTTAGCCTTTTTAGCTTTTGCTCTTGTCATTGGACCTCCAAGACCTTGTATGTCCTCCAAGTTTGTTGTCTTGGTCATGCCACCTCCTATGTCCTCATCAATAAATTTGGGGTTATTTTTCATACTAAAAATTATTCTTTTCTCCCCAATTGCACTTTAAATCATATGTTTCAAGTCTCATTTACGAGACTTATCACACCCCCAAACTTAACTTGTTGCTTGTCCTCAAGTGACACAAGAAACTAGTTCCGGAATTACCAAATTAACCATTCTTTCAACCAACAATCACTCAAATCACATCATTCAAAGCTACTCAGAATCAATCAACAATCTAAAGCATTTTCAGCATCAGTTCAATATTCAGCTTTTCACACCTTTCAGTGAATCATATTGTCACAAAGAGAAGGGAACAGAGGCATGTACTTAGTTCAGCAATTCATCAATCACAAATCAGGCAGCTAAATGATCCTTTTATTCCATAAAAATACTCAGCAAACAGTGTGTGAAGTTCAAATGCATGAATGTCTCACTGACTATTGAATAATGACAAAAGAGATCTTTGAAAATTCATTTCTTAACACAGCATGCAAAATTTTTCCAAAAGGAAATAGAGATGGCCACTTTTCACATCCTCACTTAATCACAGAGAACTTAATCACAGAAATATTCAATCATTGCTCAAGGGTCCTGTTTCTCTCGATCTTACACTGGAAAAAGTGTTAGTATATGGGTGTCCTAGAGACAATCTTTTGATTAAATAAAGGACACTAGATGTAGAACCTTTTTGTCGCAAATGAATAAAAGCACTCTTTATCCAGTTTCATATTATGTCTCGATATTATTGTTAATATTATATGAATAAACTAGATAAACCCCTTGGAATAGAATAGGTATCTCTTGAGTATCTGTGATGAGATCACGATCATGAGGATTCAAGGATATCGCACGTTTATTCCTAATTTTATATTCCTAGTCTAGAGACACTGAGATTGGGGATCAGTGATCTCGTGTAAGACTAGCACGACTTATCTACTTGTATATGGATACAAGGTAAAGACCTCATGTGCTACAGATATGGAGATGTCTTAGCTTAAGTCGTGCGTGGCCCTATAAGAGTATGGATCGCACTGAACAGACCCAAAAAGAGACTCTATGAGGAAATCTCACAGATAGTATCATTAGAGTAGTCTCTTTATATTTGGGTATGTCTTTCCTTAGACCAGAGGTTATTACCTAGACTGTGTTCTAGAAGGCATGCTTTGATTGTATGCCTCGTCTTCCTGAAAGATGGAGACTCATAGGTATACTGTTGGGCGTGTCCTGAAAGAGCACAGGGCTAGGGTGATAAGCTGAAGGAATTCGTCAAATCTCTGTGAGAGATTAGGTTATCTGTAAATCAGAGAAATCGAGATGACATTTACAGGGACTCAGAAATCTATGCATAGTAAAAGAGATCATGAGATGATCTGCCTTTAGAGTCAGTAAATTGAAGATTCCCTATTTCGAATAAAGCTTACCCTAAACCGCAGGGGTTGATACATTTCCTTACCCTAGGTTAATGGGAAGATAACTGAGACGAAGGGAAATACATACGGCAACCAAATATGTGTAATAGGATGATCAAGTCATTAATCTGACTAGCTCTGGGGCAACAAAGCATTGCTAGTGCGCTGTGTTGTCATTAATTTGGGTTGTGGGCTTGTTGGGTCCGAGCCCATTTATGTCAAAGGCTATGTTGGACCTAATGGGTCACACACTAACACCTTCTAGTCATGATGAACTAGCTTTAAAGGTATTGGGCCTAATAATGGTTGTTAGCCCAAGAAGTTGTTTGGAAGCCCACCTAAAGGGAAGAGGGCACATGGATCATGTAATGAGTTTGGATGGTCCAAGACATTACTAATTAATTTAATTAGTTAAATTAATTATCAAACATTTTAATTTTGAATTTTGAATTTGAATTTTGAAGATTCAAATTTTGAATTTGAAATTTGAAATTTGAGTTTTGAAATTGGATTTTGAAATTTGAAATTTGAATTTGAAATTTGAATTTTGAATTTAAATGTTTGAACGTTTGAATTCAAATGTTTGAATTCGAATTTGAATTGGCTATGAAAAGTTGTTTCATAACAAAAAGATAAAATGAGATCTTGTTGGAACAAATCCCCTGCATCAAGAGAAGATATTTGATCTCATCAAATAAGGAAATGGTGCGCCACTTTAGTTGCTAATGAGTGTCATCTTATAAACTAAATGTGCTCCATTTCTGATTTGGTTGGTTAAGAGAATCAGTGAGTTAGTTAATTCAAATTTGAATGCAACTACTCAACGTATCTGGACTCATTTTGGGACTAAGTGGGGCGCATAAGTGAGTGTTCATATGATGACCATTAGGTCAGAATCTTGTAAGGATAATGACCTAATCTCATAAGGATTCAAAGGGAAGGTTGTTAGCAATTTTGAATTGCAAAAACTCCTTTATCTCCTCCAACTATGCGCACAACTTGAGGGATTTCTCAAGTGAGAAAAATCCTCTCATTCTCTCCCTATTTACCAACTCTCTTATGCGCAAAAGGGGTGTATTATTCCTCCTTAGGGTTTTCACAAGTAATCCTAGCCTATTCTCCTCACTCTTTGCGCCACTCATGTGAAGTTTTCATGTTGAAGACTTCACTCTTGTAAACACTAAACCTAGCCTTCATCTTCACTGACGTGAATCGGCAAGTGTACCGAATCGCGCAAGTAATAAAATGATAAGTAAAAGTTCGTATCCACAGAGAGTGTGTCTAAATCAATTAAACTCTTCTTTTTAAGATTAAATCTTCCAAGATGTTTTTGACACGAATGTCAGGATTGTGTGGGAATTTGATTTGTAAAATAAAAAGACTTGTTTTTGTTCTTTTTGAAAAATAAAGAATCCAATAAAATAAGGGTTTGAATATGTGAGAAAAATGCTGCAGTTAGAGAACACTCACCGATGATCCCCACCTTTTACTCTGGATTAAGTTAAATATTAATATATAAATCGTGAAATTAGATAATTATCAGATAAAGGTATCAATAGTTAATTCTCAATCCCTTGAGGAATTAACCCTTTAATCTCATATAGAACCCTAATTCCTTGAGGTGCCCTATATGAGATCAAGCATAAAGATCGATAATTAAAACATCTACAATATGAATCATGTCTATCCCTAGATCATGTTCATACCGTCGTTCTATCCCCTTTCTGGGTTAAAGACCTCAGATCCCTCTTGTTGGCCCTAATCCTCAGATTTATTATTACTTACTAGATTGATCGGATCTAATAATAACAATAACAATACGATCAGAATAGAACGAAATTCAAAAGATAAATCTATCAATAAAAACTCAATCCATTGTATCAGGGGTTCACAAGGGTTCGTGACCCTAACTACAGCAATGAGGTTCTAGCCAACCATTATCATGGCTAGAATCAAGTATTCAAACGAAAACATAAACTATCAGAACTACAGAAAGGTAGAAGAAGAGATCTCTCCAGAGCTTCCGCCTCCGAATGACCTAGAATTTTGTCCAGAATGAAAAGTGTCTTCTTAGGGTTGCCTTGTGCCCTTTTTATAACCTGAGAATCCTCCTTTTCTCGCAACTGACAGCTGTCCATCTCAAGCCCTACGCTTGGAGCGCAGGATCCACGCTCCAAGCGTGGAGCTTCTGTCTCTTTTCGTCTTCTCCACGCTTCAAGCGTAGGGTTCTACGCTTGAAGCGTAGACTCACTGTCTTGAAGTCTTTTCCCACGCTTCAAGCGTGGGTTCCTACGCTTGGAGCGTGGAGCTTCTGTCTGATTTTTCTTCCAGCTCCTTTATTTGTCATTTTTCTCCTGTAAACATGAAGAATCTGAGTGAGAGAGTGTCTGACAATTTTTATTCAATAAATTCACCACATATACACCTTTATACACAGTTTTAGATCTGATTTCCTGCTTTTTGATCTATAAAAGTATATATGCTGGGAGCATATCAAACAATTCCCAGATTTAGACATTGCTGTCCTCAGCAATAAACTGATTCAAACTTAGAAAAATGTACAGCAGTATTTCAACACAATATCAACCAAACACTTGAAGAAATTATTATGTCATGCCTGACTGAATTCTGCAAGAATTTCTAATTATGCCATTAATTCTCTGAAAAATCATGAATGTAATCTGAACATCCCTCACCAAGACAAAATATATCACTCACACTCTGGTGTTTTTAGGGTATCAGACATACACAACCATCACAGCCGTAACACTGCCATAGGCTTGATCATATTCTCAAGATCCTTAAAATTGAAGGATTCAAACGCATGCAATTAACTGATCAAAGGACTTTCAATGGTTTTAATTTGGCCTGGCTACAGGTAGGAATTTGTATGGAGGATGGCTTCAAATGCTATGAGATTGACAAACTGAGAACAACATAATTTATATAGGTTCAACTCATCAGTTTTGCTCCACTAACTTGCCCACAGAATTTCGGGAAGTCAATTCCTATGTTGACCAATTTTATTCACAATGCTTCACCCGCATTTTTCTTTTCCCCTCTCTTTCTTTTCTAATTTTCTTTTTCCTTTTCCGATTTGCTTAGTGTAGTGGAGCTTACCTTAGATATTTTCTCTTTTTTTTTTCTTG
This sequence comes from Gastrolobium villosum, assembly GCA_032173675.1. Classification (NCBI taxonomy): domain Eukaryota; kingdom Viridiplantae; phylum Streptophyta; class Magnoliopsida; order Fabales; family Fabaceae; genus Gastrolobium; species Gastrolobium villosum. The sequence goes on along the minus strand of JAVKPL010007751.1, from coordinate 293,176 downwards.
AGAAAAATCAGTAATTCAATCTCACTTAAGGTAAGTTTAACATGGATAGGCTAAGCAACATTTTGGTAATTATCAATGAACAGGCTCGGCTCAAGGGGATAACAATGGAAAAATTATTTATACAGGTGAGCTATATGGCCAGGGCTATCAAGAACAAATTGCCTTATCATATCAGTTAAAATGCATGCCTTGTAGAGAAACAAACCAAGTTCTAGAGTGTCAATACAGTGAGGCCTCTCAGAAAAAAAATTACTGTATAGGCTCAAACCTCAAAGGCTATGATTTCAGACTAGATTTTCACAGAGATATCAGGCATATCATGTATTCTAGCACATAATTTCAGACAGACGAACAATTCTAATCTCTACTCATGCCAAGTAACATCATGCCAAAATTTTCAAAGCTTAATGTACTTCCTAAGATGAACTCAATCATATGTTAGGAAAGCAACATCTAGATCTGAGATTATCAATAGGCATATTCCAAACAACAGGCATATTCCAAAAATTTGCTGAATTTTTAAAATCACTTTAACCAAGACAGATATTTAAAACTGAAAATGTAAATTGGTTCGAATATCTCCCCTGAAATGAAGTGTGGTTCCACAATTGCAGCTAAAGTGCAAGAACAGGTGGGCAAGGCCATCCACCATTCCCAAATTTTAGAAATTGCTGTCCCCAGCAATAACTAAGTTTAATCAATTAAGAACAGCTGCGCAATTAAAACACACATCATTAACAATATTATATCAGCAAAACAGTGAAAAATACCCTGAGATGTTCATATCCAAACAGTAGACTTGACCCTAACAAAATCCTATTGGTCATTTAAAACAAAATTAAACTTTAAAATTAACAACGTCCGAGAGAAAAATAAAAATAAAACAGCCAGTGATCACTCCTCCATGGTGTACTGCTGGAAAGAGCTAGGAGGATCTGCTGGATCTATCCCCATCTTCAGGCACATGGCCTTCATCATAGCATGCATTTCGAGTATGATGGGAGAATCCTCATAGAGTGGCTGGCGAGCAGAGGATGATGCTGCTGATGTCTGGGATGCTGGAGGTGCCTGAGGTACTGACGGATCCTGTGGCTCTGGAGGGGGTATAGGATTGCCCTGGCTGTTGAGAAGCCATGCTGCATGTTTTTCTGATTCCTTGTAATAACCTCCCAAAGCAATCTTTGTCATAGGCTTTTCAGCCTTTACATCCAATGGCTCAGAGGCGGGAATTTCAACCCCAGCTCGAATACATAGATGAGAGATTAAAGAGCTGTGAGCCAACAGATTATTGTCCTTGCTTTGGGTAATCATGTGGACAATTCTGTCAGATAGAATAGCAGCCATATTCAGATTTTTGTCCCCCATCAGCACATAGTATAGAACAGCCCTCTCGACATTGACATCACTTTTGTTTGTAGAGGGAATAACCGTAGCATTCACAAAAGTGTGCCAGCTGATAGCCTCACCAGTAAGGCAGAGTCTAGTAAATTTTTCGGGTACATTAGTGAGACCCTGCCTAAACTTCCATTCAGAGAATGGACTGGTGATCTTTTCCCGAATTTCATCAGCAATGAGGGGAATTTTTTCCCGATAATACCCTTCTGACGGCTGCATCAAATTGAATAGTCGGACAAACTCACACTCAGCCGTAGAGTCATATGAAGTTTGCAAAAATTCTTCAATTGTTGCAGCATCAAATGGTACTTCCTTCCCTCTCACCCAGCTCCTTCGGGTGGCATTGACAATAGTTTTATCAGCATTGGCCAGGAATTCTCTGAGAATGCGCCCAGAACTGTCATGTGAAAAGGTAACCAATGTCCTCCAGCGTCTCCTTTGAACTACTGAATAAATATTATCAAAAAGTAGGAGATTCCCCAAATCGAACCCCCTCTCTTTAATTATATTTTTATTCAGCAGCTTAGTTTCATAAACGTCCTGCTTTTCAGCGGACAAAAACCTTCTGGAGTCAAAGTTTGTGCGGGGTCTTTTCGTAGCAGATGACCCTTCGGTGCCCTTTTTCATTCTTTTCTCCTGAAACACAGAAAAGTTCCCAATACATGTGCATAATAAATATTTATCAGCAGACAGATTCAGATCATGACATTATACACCTTAATTCCCAGATTTAATTTCAATCATGCATTCAAGTCAACAGTCCAAACCCCTTAATCAGGCGTATCAACAGTTGTATGACTAATACCACCAGCATTTCATGACTAACCCCCCCATCTATACAAAATTTACCATGCACATTTTCAGCCAAAGCATTTTAACAGCCCTTATTCCCAATTATGAACAAACACATAACACATGCCAAATATATCAAATTCATACCCCTCCTATCCTTACAACCATCATCAAGTAATGAGAAAAAGGAATGATAGATGTTTACCTTGTCTCCAGCCATTTTGATCGAAATTTATGCAGAAAATTGATCCTACCCCAAGTAAACGGTGGAGAAGATGAACGGTGGTGGGAGATGATGGCGGTGCGCGGTGGTGAAGAGTGGGAAATTGATCCTACCCCAATTACTTCTATACCTTCCTTAGAAATTTTGTGTCCAAGCACAATGCCTTCTTGGACCATGAAGTGACATTTTTCCCAGTTAAGGACCAGGTTTGTCTCCTGACATCTTTTCAGTACTTTAGATAAGTTGCCTAAGCAATCATCAAAACAAGAGCCAAATACCGAAAAGTCATCCATGAATACCTCCAAGAACTTTTCTACCATATCTGAGAAAATTGATAACATGCACCTCTGAAAAGTAGCAGGTGCATTGCATAATCCAAACGGCATTCTCCTATAGGCAAAAACGCCAAAAGGACAAGTGAATGCTGTCTTCTCCTGATCTTCAGGAGTCACTGCAATTTGATTATAACCACTGTATCCATCAAGGAAACAATAATAAGAATGACCTGCTAACCTCTCCAGCATTTGATCCACAAAAGGGAGAGGAAAATGATCCTTCCTAGTTGCTTCATTAAGCCTTCTATAGTCAACACACATTCGCCAGCCAGTAATTGTCCTGGTAGAGATTAATTCATCCTTATCGTTCTTCACCACAGTGACACCCCCTTTCTTTGGCACAGTTTGTACAGGACTTACCCATGCAGTATCTGATATTGAATAAATCATACCTGCATCAAGAAGTTTGACTACTTCTTTTCTCACTACTTCTTTCATCATGGGGTTTAATCTTCTTTGAGGCTGCCTTACAGGTTTGATATCATTCTCCATGAGAATTTTATGCGTACAGAAAGAAGGACTTATACCCTTAAGATCAGCCATGGACCATCCTAAAGCAGTCTTATGCTTTAAAAGAATTTCTTTCAGTTTCTTCTCATCATTAGCAGATAACCTGTTATTTATGATCACTGGATATGTTTCATTGTCACCCAGGAACATATACTTTAGGGCAGGAGGTAACTCCTTAAGATCAACTTTAGGAGCACCTATTTCTTTGTCAGAGGTTTTCTGTTCAAGCAACTCATCAGCAGCTTTAATGTCTTCCTCAAAAGGGATATGATCTCTCTCTTGCAATTCAATAGTCAATTCTTGCAAGGGAGTTTCATCTTCTTGCATCACTTCCTCTAAGACATTAATTTCAAAACAATCACTATCATCATATGGTCTTTTTATTGCATCAAAGACATTGACAGTGATTGTGTCTTCATTCATCCTCAGCACCAGCTTTCCCTGCTCTACATCAATCATTGCACGGGCTGTGGCCAGGAAAGGTCTACCCAATATGAGAGGCATTTCATTCTCTACCTCCATATCAAGCACAATAAAATCAGCCGGAAAGATGAACTTGTCAATTTTTACAAGAACATCTTCAACTATTCCACTTGGCTTCCTTAGGGATCTATCGGCAAGCTGAAGAGAAACCAAAGTAGGCTTTAATTCAGTGATCCCCAAGGCTTTACAAACAGATAAGGGCATCAGATTAATACTCGCCCCTAAATCATACAAAGCTTTGCCAATCTTTATGTCTCCTATTTCAATTTCAATGTTGAAGCTTCCAGGATCACGAAGTTTAGGAGGAAACTTCCTAGTGATAATAGCACTGCACTTCTCAGTAAGTGCAACTGTTTGGCATTCCTGTAGCTTTTGCTTCCTGTAAAGGAGATCTTTCATGAATTTGGCATAGTTTGGCATATTAGCCAATGCTTCAGCAAACGGGATGTTCACATGCAATTTCTTGAAAAGATCAAGAAACCTGTCATAACTCTTTGCTTTTAATTCTGGCTTCAACCTTCCAGGATAAGGTGCCATTTTCATAAGATACTCTTCACTAAGTTCAAATTTTTCTTTTGGAAGAGTAGCTGGCTCCTTCTCATTATCAGTTGGTTTCAATATTTCAGGAGACTTTTCCTTTTCTTTTTCAAATTTCTCCTCCTGTTCAATCTTCTTTTCCTCTTCTATAGGTTTTAGTGGGGATGATACCACTTTCCCACTTCTAGTTGTAACTGCCAGACAATCTTCCTTGGGGTTGGTAGTAGTGTTACTAGGAAAGGTACCTGGAGCTCTATCAGATAACTGTTGGGCAAGTTGACCAATTTGATATTCCAGGTTCTTGATTGAAGCTTTCGTATTCCTGGAATCAGCTCTGCTTTCCTCAATGAAATCATTGGTACTTCTTTGATTAGCCTTACTCTCCTCCATGAAAGCGTTAGTACTTTGTGCTAATGTTCCTACTAAACGCTCCAGGTCGGAAGGCTCCTTCTTTGGAATAGGTGGTGGTTTTAGATAGTTGTCTGATGTCATATCTAAACCAGTACCTTGGTAACTTTTCCTTTGGTAATTATTACCACCAGCAGAATTATTCTGATTCCTTGAGAAATTTTGCTGATTAGGGCGCTGATCATACCAAATGCCATTTACCTGCACTTGTTGAACAGAATCTGAAGACATCAATGTAGGACAAGCATTGGTGTCATGATCTTCATGACAATATTCACAGTCAAGAACAACTGCACTTGCTTGAACTTTGGAAAGCTGCATCCTTTCAAACTTTGCATTTAGATTGGACATTTGTTGTGACAACAACTTTTGTTCTGCTAGCATTGCATTATTATCATTGATTGGCACTGCTTCCCTTTTTCCTGTCCTTATAGATGTTTCATTCTCATTCTTAGCTAACTTGTCAATCAGATGATATGACTCTGAAGCTAGCTTATCACCCAAAGAACTGCCTGCTGCAGTATTAATGACCAGTTTCGTCTCCGGTAGACAACCATTGAAAAAGATTCTCACTTGGTCCCCTTGAGATAGGTTATAATGAGGAACCTTTCTCATGAGGGCCTTGAATCTATTCCAAGAAGCGCAGATGGTCTCTCCAAATTGTTGTTTGAAGGAGGTGATATCATTCACCATGTTGTTGTATTTCTCCATGGGGAAGAATTCTGCAAAGAATTTTTCGGACAAGTTTTCCCAAGAAATGATGCTATCAGCAGGTTGTCTTTCCATCCAATCAAGAGCTTTTCCCTTAACAGAAAAAGGAAAAAGTCTTAATCGTATTGCATCATCAGAAACATGTGGAGGCTTTGTAGAGTCACAGATTCGTAAAAATCTGTCAACGAATCTGTGAGGATCTTCATTGTCCTCTCCTCCATACTTTTCTCTCTCGGCCAACTGAATGATGTTGGACTTGAGCTCCCATTGATTGTTCCCAAGTTCTGGTGGAACAATTCCAGCATTGGGCCTGTTAAAGATAGGCGTGAGGATGGTGTTCATCCTAGGATCAGCATTCTGATTAGGAGCAGCCATCTCTAGGGTTTCAGCTACTGGAATGGGAGTTGTCTGTGGCCTTTTTCTTTCCTTCTCTCTTTGAGCAATTCGTTCGCTTCTCCTTAGAACAGCAATGCTTTGCATACAACTTCAGAGAAAAGATTAGTAGCACAGATTCAAAACAAAAATAAAATTAAAAATAAAATAAAAACAATTTAATCTTTAAAATCAAGATTAATTGATTTTAGAAAAACACTCCCCGGCAACGGCGCCAAAAACTTGACGTGAATCGGCAAGTGTACCGAATCGCGCAAGTAATAAAATGATAAGTAAAAGTTCGTATCCACAGAGAGTGTGTCTAAATCAATTAAACTCTTCTTTTTAAGATTAAATCTTCCAAGATGTTTTTGACACGAATGTCAGGATTGTGTGGGAATTTGATTTGTAAAATAAAAAGACTTGTTTTTGTTCTTTTTGAAAAATAAAGAATCCAATAAAATAAGGGTTTGAATATGTGAGAAAAACGCTGCAGTTAGAGAACACTCACCGATGATCCCCACCTTTTACTCTGGATTAAGTTAAATATTAATATATAAATCGTGAAATTAGATAATTATCAGATAAAGGTATCAATAGTTAATTCTCAATCCCTTGAGGAATTAACCCTTTAATCTCATATAGAACCCTAATTCCTTGAGGTGCCCTATATGAGATCAAGCATAAAGATCGATAATTAAAACATCTACAATATGAATCATGTCTATCCCTAGATCATGTTCATACCGTCGTTCTATCCCCTTTCTGGATTAAAAACCTCAGATCCCTCTTGTTGGCCCTAATCCTCAGATTTATTATTACTTACTAGATTGATCGGATCTAATAATAACAATAACAATACGATCAGAATAGAACGAAATTCAAAAGATAAATCTATCAATAAAAACTCAATCCATTGTATCAGGGGTTCACAAGGGTTCGTGACCCTAACTACAGCAAAGAGGTTCTAGCCAACCATTATCATGGCTAGAATCAAGTATTCAAACGAAAACATAAACTATCAGAACTACAGAAAGGTAGAAGAAGAGATCTCTCCAGAGCTTCCGCCTCCGAATGACCTAGAATTTTGTCCAGAATGAAAAGTGTCTTCTTAGGGTTGCCTTGTGCCCTTTTTATAACCTGAGAATCCTCCTTTTCTCGCAACTGACAGCTGTCCATCTCAACCCTACGCTTGGAGCGCAGGATCCACGCTCCAAGCGTGGAGCTTCTGCCTCTTTTCGTCTTCTCCACGCTTCAAGCGTAGGGTTCTACGCTTGAAGCGTAGACTCACTGTCTTGAAGTCTTTTCCCACGCTTCAAGCGTGGGTTCCTACGCTTGGAGCGTGGAGCTTCTGTCTGATTTTTCTTCCAGCTCCTTTATTTGTCATTTTTCTCCTGTAAACATGAAGAATCTGAGTGAGAGAGTGTCTGACAATTTTTATTCAATAAATTCACCACATATACACCTTTATACACAGTTTTAGATCTGATTTCCTGCTTTTTGATCTATAAAAGTATATATGCTGGGAGCATATCATTCACCTATTGAGCGCATAGCAAGCCTCTCTGTGGTGGTTATCTGGTGGCTTTCTAGAAGGAGTTCTTGCATCATTGACGAAGGGTGGTGTGGATCAACGTTAGAGGGTTTGAACCCTTCAAACCTGACAAGTGATCTCCCTGGCGATCAGATCGTGAACAAGTTAACATCATGCTGTCTTAAAGCATGAAAAATTGTTTGCATGTGTAAATTCTTTTTTTTCCCTCTCACATGCTTCGACCTTCAAGGCCAGTTTTAACTTTCAAAAAGATGTAACATAGGCTTGCTAAGATGCTCTTGTCTCCTAAGTGACACACAGACCTAAACTCAATCAAAGGGACTTGTATAGGTTGAAACTTAGCTGAGGTGAGGGTGGAAAATTTGTGGGGAATTGGCTAACTTGGTTACAATGGAAATGAAACAAAATCATGAAGCATAATCAAACAATTCAAAGGCTGCTACTTTGACTGCTATTTTTTTTTCTTTTTTTTATAAACAACTATTTTTGTGAGGGCTGAAATTTTTTTTACATTAAAGATTTCTCAAACCCTCAAAGTATTTTTCCAACTCTTTTTCTTTTCTTTTGAAACTAAACTTTTCATTTTATTAGCAGTTTCTTACTTTTTCATATTGCAGCCAACAATAGCTTGCTTCTTTTTCCAATTCCATCATAACTAAGAGGTGTGGTAGATAGTGGGATAGTGTAAGATGTGGGTATGTGAGAAGAAAAGGTTAAAGGCTCAACATAGGGTTTTCAATGGATGATGATTTAAGGATGGATTTTTGATTTGGAAGTGGTTAAACAAAATAACAAAAATGCCCTCATCATTTTAAACTTAAGCAAGTGCTACACTTCATCAACTGAGCACCAAAGCAAGTTCTGCCTCACTAATCCAGTGCGAACCTCTCATCAAAAAAAATTATTTGGGTGTGGAGGCTCAATAACTCACAGTGTTGGGTCAAGTCACCATCTCACGTGCCTATTGTTAACACTCACACTCTGCATTAATCCATTAATCTTCTCAGTCTCTCAAATCCATTACCTCTCAGCCATTAATACACTCATATCACTCTCCATTTACACAACTGCCCTGAGTTCCTTTCCCTTTTTTTAAATTTTTTTTTAAAAATTTTAGCTGACTGGTTGTGAAACAGATCATTTATTACCAAACATCATACAATCCTCCCTTACAACTCAACTTTAAACCATCCAAAATAGCAAAAACCAACTTCTCAAAACATCAAATCAAAACAAAATAGCAAAAGACATGACATCAACACAGCAAATCAAGGTAGCAAATTTCTTGCACCCCCAAACTTGAGAGGAACAGTGTCCTCACTATTGTAGACATGGGCTACCAAGAAAAAAAAAATAGGAACAAGTAACCTGGGGCCAGAAGAGGTTCTGGCCCTATTCAGCAATCTCCCTATTCTCCTTAATGTAAATGGAATGGACTCCTTTTGCAACTTGAGGTACTAAATTTGCTTCAAAATCAAGTAGTCCTCTACTTGAAAGGTGTTGTCCAGTTCCCCCCAAACTCAGATTTCACTCACTGCAGTATGTATCAGCTGACTATCTCACTTGACACCTGCAAAACCATATCAATGTATTAAATTTTCAACTAAACTCAATTCCGCCATTTTTTCTTTTCAAAGCTATTTTGAAGACTATTTAAACTTCTTTTTTAGACAACATACAACAAAGTTGCAGATAAAGGAGTCACAGAAAACACACACAAAAAATTAAAAAATTAAAAAAATCTAACATGCTTAGTTTATAGTCTTTAGCTAGACTTTTTGTTTCTTTTTCATGATCAATTTCAATCAGGCTCTCTTGGGAAGATAGACACATTCTCCTTATCATCTCCCCAATAGTGTTTGACTCTTTTTCCATCAACCTTGATTTTTCTGCCATCTTGCTCAACTAGAATTTCCATAGCTTCATGCAAAAAGACTTCAACAACTTTAAAGGAGCCTAACCACTTAGACTTTGGTTTTACATGAAATAGCCTTAGTTGTGAATTAAAAGGTAGAACTAGTTGCCCTGTATCTCACCATTTCATGACCTCTTTCTTCACAATCTCCTTCATTATTGGTTTCAACCTTCTTTGTTGTTCTCTAGAGCTGTTATTTGGATCAGTTAAGAGGATCTTATGCATACCATCGGATGGACTTATTCCTCTAATATCTTCCCTACTGACCTCCAAGCTCTTGTAAACAGTGGCTTCTAGTGGGTCCTTTAATTCTGCCTTAATAAAACTTTTATGGACAACAACATCAATTACATCCATCCTAGAACACTCTTCCATTTCTCTTGGGTACTTCATGGATTTTAAGATGTTAAACTTAATTTGCTCACCATTTACATTCATGGACAATTCACCTTCTTTCTCATCTATTACAGCCCCACCTGCTCTCCCCAAAATTATTGGCACCTCCCTATCCTCCTCATAATCTAAAATTATAAAGTCAGCAAGTAGAATAAATTTATCTACCTTGACTAGAACATTTTCTAACTTACCTTAAGGATATACTAGGGACTTGTCAGCCAATTGTAAGGTGACAATTGTGGGGTTGGGTTCTCCTACTTTGAGCTTCTTAAAGACACTCATGGGCATCAAATTAATGCTAGCACCTAAGTCACATAGAGCTCTGCCTATGTAATGGTCTCCTATGGTGCAAGGGATTGTAAAACTGCTTGGGTCTTCTAATTTGGGAGGTAACTTACTTAGCAAGTATTTGCTACTCTCTTGAGTAAGAGCCACGGTTCCAAACTCTTCCAACCTCCTCTTCCTAAAAAGTATCTATTTCATGAAATTCACATAAGTGGGCATCTGCTCTAAGGCATCTACAAATGGAATATTAATGTGAAGTTGTTTTAGGAGGTCTAGGATCCTAAATTGGTTATCTTGCTTATGCTTTTGAAGCCTTTGAGGAAATGGTGGTGGAGGTCTATTGGAGACAACAGGTGTCTCAACACATCGCTTAGATGCTTGACCCTTTGGGATGGACTTTTCCATGGGAATAGTCCCTAAAGAAGGGTTTATTGGGGTCTGAATTTCTAGTTCAACCAGAACAGGAAGAGGATCACTATTTGCAGCCCCTTGGGGGCTATCATGGACAACATGTGGTTGAACAGGTTCAGAATTCAAGTCTTTTTCTTGCTATAATTTTTCAGCTTTTTTTTTTTTTAATATGGAAGGTCTAACCACAGCTTCTGGCTGATTTACAGATCTACCATTCCTAAGTTTTATCATGTGACATTGCTCATTATTTTTCCTAGGCTCTTCAGTGCTACTAGGCAAAGCACCAAGGGGTCTACTATTCAAAGTGTTTGCTAAATGGCCTAATTGAGACTCTAAATTCCTCAAAGATGCACGAATGCTTTGCACTACAGCCTCCAAGCTGTTTTGCTTAGTCTCATTCTTAACTAAATATTCCCTCAACAAAGCCTCTAAGGAAGAGGTTGAAGAGGGAATCATTTCACCAGCTTGGTTTTGAAGGTATGGGACTGAAGATTGGGCAGCAGCTTGCTGCTTTGGTAGTTGTTGGAAATTTTGAGGGGGAAATGGTGGTTTGGTTTGAGCATTAGAGGGCCCAGCTTGCTGCCCTTGCCCTTGAAAATATTGGGGCTGTTGGTTCTGCCTCCAACCTTGATTAAAATTGTTGGAAAAAATGTTTTGGTTCCTATTTTGGTTCCCCATATAGTACACAGATTCAGGGTTGGATGGGCAGCTATCAAACATATGGGGCCCACCACAGAAAACACAAGTTTCACCTGTGTTCACAGCATTGACTTGGGGAATTGGAACTTGAGGTTGAGACAATCTTGCCTCAATGGCTTGACCCTGATTTTTCACTAAAGTAGTGAGTGCATCAGATTTGGCTGAAAGGGCTGTTACAGGATCTATCTCATGCAAACCAGCCACTCTTCTTGACTGATTTTTATCTTCAGGCCATTGGGCATAATTTTGAGTCATTTGTTCCAACAACTCATGAGCTTGGTTAAAGGACATGGACATAAACATGTCATTAGCAGCAGAATTTGCTAAGGCTCTATTTTGGGTGTTAAGGCTGTTGTAAAGGGTTTGTAGCACTGCCCAAGGTGGCAAGCCATGGTTGGGACACTGCTTAAGAAGGATTTTAAACCTCTCCCACACATCTACAAGGGTTTCACCATCCTTCTGCATGAAGTCGGTGATATCACATCTGGTTTGCACTATTTTGTTGGATGGGAAAAATTTCATAATAAACTTTTCAGCCAAAGTATGCCAATTTGTTATGGAGTTGGATGGAAGGGAGTTCAACCACTCTTTGGCGCTGTCAGCCAGTGAGTGGGGGAAGAGCTTTAATCTCAGCCCATCATCTGAGATATTAGGATTCTTAAAAGTGTTTGCCACCTCTATGAAATTCCTAATGTGCTTGTGTGGATCTTCCATTAACATCCCGTGGAACTGCCCCATATTCTGGAGCATTGTGAACATTACTGGTTCTAACTTAAAGGGCACTCCATTAACAGGTTGGGCAATACTTGGATCTAACTCATGTATGATAAAGTCCATCATGGACCTATCATTGTCATTTATTGGCTGGTTTTGGATCCTCTCAGGTCCTCCTTCATTTTCTTCCCTTAAATTTTCCATTTCTTCAAACTCGGGATTTGGGATATGCTTATTAACTCTCTGGGCTCTTCTCCTAAGCCTAAAGGTTCTCTCGGGTTCAGGATCAAATGCTGCTAAGAAAGGGTGTGGAGTTGCACTCATGCACCCTTTTAACTAAAACAGGCAAACCTGACTAGCTAAAACAACTTAGATTACTATTCAATTTGTTTAAAAAAAATAATAAACAAATAAAAACCTGCCAAACAGAAAAGTCCCAATTTGCAACAGCAACAGTTCACAACCAAACAGATCTAAACAGCAGTATCAATATATCCAAACTAACATAATGAAACTAATAATAAAAATAAAATATTGAAACTACAAAATTAAGAAACAAAGCAATAGCTATGAAAAAATAAACTAGAAAATGAAATAACGGAAGAATTATATAAAACATGTAAAATTCAGAATATGAACAGACAAGAATCAAACTACCACTATTCCAGAAAATACTGCAACAGTAACTACCAATAAAGAAGACAAAATTAAAAGGAATCTAAAAATAAAAATAGAAAAATAAACTAATTCTGAACAACAATCACACTGAATTCTACAAATATACGCTTTCGATCCCCGGCAACGGCGCCAAGAACTTGTTGCATTGCTAACAGTTATGCAAGTATGCGCGCAAGTATACGCGACAACAAATAATATAGGCTTTTGTGACTCCCAGTTATCGTTCCCACAAGGATCTTTAGCGTGTGTAACTTGACTAAACTTTGTAATTGCTAAAACTGAACCTATTCTAAAAATGAGTAAAAGAGAAAACCAAATAAACACAATACTAAATTAAACTATTACTAACCAGTGACTTCTTTTCTTTTTGGATTTTTTTAAAGATTGATTTCAGAAACTAAGGAGTGAAAAATCAAGGGGAAAATGAATTGGGGTTTTGATGTAAAAAGAAGAAAATTTGATTGCAAAAGATTTTTATATGAAGAAATTAGTAACCAGAATTAGAAGTGAGCTACGGAAAATCAAATGAAAATAATCCTGAAATGTTGAAAACTAAGTTGTAAAAACACAGATTGAGTTTCGGTTCCCCTACCCCAACAGCCTCTGAATGAGTGCTATTTACAAGTCTCTAAAAATTAATTCCCAAGTGATGGATTCTTTCTTATTGCTTTTAATCTCTTAAAAACATTTTTGTCCTAAACCAACATTTGCACATCTCTGTGCTAAACGAAGCAAAGACCCTTATAGTCCAATCCAAAATTACATGGAGGTTGTTCTCATCTCTGAGTATCCCTTGAGTGCTCTCACACTCAAGTCCATGTGTTCAACACAGTTCTGGACTTAGTCATTTCTCAATGACTAATTCTCAAAATCATATCCTACCATCAGGCCTTAACAGTAGTATAAATAAATTCAAACACAATGTTAAACAAACAGGGAATCAACTTTCAACAAAAGTAATCAGCACATATTCATGACTGAGGTTCGGGTACCTACACCCAACCTAGTAAAGATTAGCTCCTATCCATAAGAATGGAGCTTACAAAACAACAAAATGAAATTGGAAATTACAGAATAAAAGTGCTTAAAATTAAACTACAGCACTGGTCCTAACAACCGGATAACCACAGTGTTGTACTAACATGCATAAAGCTTAACAGAAGAAAAATAATCTCATTACAGTACCAGAACTTGCAAGAAAATTAAAACTAAAAATATTCAGAAGAAAAATAAAATAAAGCCAAGAACAAGAACCGAAGAGAGCCCAGACTCACTCCTTTTTCTCCTTTTATAGGTCTCATTCTCTTCTTTGCACGATCTTTTGATCCACACCTCAGCAGGTATTACGCGCTTCTTGCGCATTGCACATCAGTGGTCCCCCAGTTGCTCCACACTTGCACCAGACAATCCAAATGAATTTTTGCTCCTCCAAACCGTACGATGACTAGAGCCCTCCAACAATTTCATCAACTTCCACTCACAAAAGCTTCCAGCTCACCCACTCAGTAAGGGGTTTTTTGTTTGGCATTTTCTGAAAAAGGAAGGAGTGTCTAGGGTTCGCAATCAGCCTTTTGCCTTTCGTGTTTTTGATTCTGTCTCTTCCTTCCTTCCTTTGCTCTTTTTTTCTTTCTTTTCTCCGGTTGGGCTTCAGCTTTTAGGTCCAGCCCATCTCTTTCTTTCTTCCTTGCTTTCTTCTTCTTTTTTTCTTTGTCCTGGATCTTTCTGATTTAGATAGCAAGTGGGCCTAAAATTGGGAATGTAAAGCCTATTAGCACTTCATCAATAAAGGACAACTCAACATAAATTTGGGGTTATTTTTCATACTAAAAATTATTCTTTTCTCCCCAATTTCACTTTAAATCATATGTTTCAAGTCTCATTTACGAGACTTATCAATATTCATCTTTCTCTTTGGCTTCTTTATGCACATGGTTTTGAAGATATTGCTACATCATATACTACCTTTTCTTCGTTAAAAGCAGCACTAGAAATCTAGAATCACTTTGGAATGAGTTAGCATATGATAGCAAAATTAACAAAATTATATTGTGAATTTGTGGGAAAGTTGAAGGTGGCAATTTGCACAAAAATTGGGTTGAATTGTGCTGTTTTGAGTTTCCAGAATTCTTTCTGAAACTTAAATCTAACAAATATTAAACCTTGATAGTGGAGAGAATAGATTAGTAAGTAATTTAGAAAATTACTTGGTTCCAAATGAACTTTAAATACCCTAACAACTTAAACAATTTGTAAGGTAACTTTTCTGATCATATTATGATGTAAAATGAGCATCTTTTTGTAGGATTTATGCAGATGGAGGAAACGGGCACTTCGGAAAAAGAAATGGATAATTTTATATATTCAAATTTGTCTTCATTTAGTTCTGATAGTGAATATGATGATGAACAAAGAAAGATGTCGGTGGTTGTGAGTAAGGATCCAGATGGATATTAACCAAGAATTGGAATGATGTTTTCAGATGAAAATGAAGCTTATAAGTTTTTAATGGATATGCTAAATTGATTGGTTTTTCTTTGAGAAAATCAAAATATAGAAGATTGGCAGATGGAACCATGAGTCAGAGAACATATGTTTGTGGAAAAGAAGGATATAGAAAATTGAAGGACCCTTCACACGTGAACAAGAAAAATAGAAGAGAAACAAGAATTGGTTGTCAAGTTATGATACGTCTTAACATTAAGAAGGATACTTGGATTGTTTCTAAGTTTAATGCGGATCATAATCATGATCTTCTGAAATCACGTGCACGAGCTATGTTAAAATCACAAAGGCCATTGGAAGAAAAATTTGCTTTTTTACATCAATCTCCAAATACTACACCTAACAAGACAAAAAAATATACAAATTTTGCTCCAATAGCTAGTGGTAGGCTGATCAATATTTACAATCTCCTTGAACTTGTATGTAAATCTTTTCTGCATTGTAGAATGATCCCCTCATTCTTGTAGCTTTGTAGTTTTCCAAAGGAAAAGTCTTTAGGAAAATTGAAGTATCTTTCATCTTAAATAAAATATGGAGAAAATTAGAACAAGCAGAACTGATAAAGGACATTTGACTTTAAAACTCACATCAACATCCAACAAGTGTCCTGCCATTATTCTTAAAGGTTGAATTTTGTCCATGGACCAAATCGCCAAAAAATGCCCTGTAAGACTAAATTGCACCAGAAAAATAAATAAATGGTATAGCATTATATAATGTACATGCAGACAACAATGTCCCAAGGCTAAAATATATTTACAAAAAAAAAGGAAATGAAAGAAACAAAATATCCTTTGGTAAAGAAGAAATCAAATCTTTGTGAACTACATCAATTGAGACTTGAGACAACAAAGTCCCAAAGATTCATGTACTTCTAATTATATATAAGCACAATAGAAGATTGATGAATGTGAAAATAATCCTTTGTTTCTAGATTATTATATTTTTACAATGTCATATACTTTCATATTGTATCGATCAAAGATGAAAGGTGTCCATTTCTCAGAGAACCACACTGCATACTAAGGAATAGCAACAATCAAAAGCTACTAAATTACAGAAAGTTTTTCCTAAACATCTCATACATAACATAATAGATTGGTATTAAGCTTTGTATTCCATAATCGAACTGCATAATCCATGTAAGATTCATGGTTTAAAATAAGACTCGGAATTAAAAATACAACAAAACTACTTCTACTGTAGAATGATCCCCTCATTCTTGTTGTAGCTTTGTCGTTTTCCAAAGTAAATTGAGTCTCCGGGAAAAATTGAGGTATTTGTTATCTGCATATTCAAAGTTCTCAATTGCTGCAAAAGCCAAACCGACGAACAACTGCAAAAGAATTAAGAGAAACACTAGATCTATTGAACCCAAAATAATAATTTAAAACTATTAAAAATTGGGAAAAGGGTTATGCAGTGGTGCACCAATTTAAGGTGTGCGATGCTGTTAGGGTGCGCAGTAAGAGGCGCGATGGCAGTCCGGCGCGGTTGGGGCATTGCACCGTGGTTGCGGCAGGCGGGATCGCTTCGGTGGGATTCAAGTTGGTTTGGATACGGGGAGGGAGAACTTAGAGAAGGGAAGAGAAAAAGGAGAAGGGATTATGAAATAAGTTAATATTAAAAAATTAAAAATTAAAATGCCAGCTACTATAATGACGTGGATTAATAATTCTGTGTAAATTTTTGATTGGGTGAACCACCGAGAGTTACGTGAAGTGGGATGGCTTAAAATTTTCTCCTTAGCTGGATCATTAGTCGAGCCATGATTGGATTACATCTAGGTCCAAAAAATTAACCAATCAAATTATTGAGTTGGGTCTGAGTGAGGCTAAACCTAACCCAACTTGTCCAACAAACATCCCCCTAATCCCGCCTCTGCCTCTAGGGATGCCACTTATGACAATCTCTCTGACCTTGCCTCGCCATAAATATGGCTCTTAAAATGGATTATAGTCTCAAATTCCTAAAATCTTATATTTGGCTCTTTTTTTTTTTGTATCCTTATTTGGCTTTTTTCTAGTCCTAACTTCCAAAATTTTATGATTTAGCGAATTGGATTAGGATTTATCATTGGTTAAAAAAAAAAACCAATTATCAAAGTTTTTATTATTTAAAAATAAAATATAAAATATAGATAAAAAATATAAACTTCATGACTTGGCTTTTTTCTAGTTCTAAATGTATATTTTAATGATCCAATAAGAAATTTTTATTTTTTTTAATTGTTCTTTTGAATGATTTTAAATGAAAGACATTTCCTTCCCATTTATAATTATATTTTATTCATTCTTTTATTATATTTGCAATAAAATTAACTAAATATTATATATATAAATTTAATACTTAAAAATACATTTATATCGAAATTTAAATAATTTAAAAGAGATAAATTTATATTAAAATATGGATTTACAATCTCTGAATCATCCAAATTTGGATCCATCAATCTAGAATGTTATTATTTTCCTAATAAGCAATAATTAATATTGTGGGTACGGATAAACCCAATGGGAAATGATCATCTCATATCATATTTTAACATGACCATATTATGTAACAAATCATAACCATTCAATAACAAATAAATTGTCGCAAATTTAATGTTAAAATTTATTAAATGACAAAGAAAAAAATATTCAAATTAATTATTTACCATTGATCTCTCCTTGAGTAGTTGAGATTTATATAACTTGGTTATGTTAAAATCAAACATGTGAGAATCCATACTGGAATTATATTAAGTCTCTCTCTCTCTCTCCCATGTTAAACAAAATGACAAATTATGAAGCTTCATAAGTGGGTGAATTTACTGAATAGATTTTTATAATTTTTTTAAATTTTAATCAGGTTCATACATTTCAAAATTTTAATAAGTTTTTATGTTTGTAAATTTTTTGTTTCAAATAGATGTTTACTAATTATAAAATTATAACTAAATTCTTAAAATCTATGATAACAATACAAAATGATTTTTATAACTAAACATTCATTAATACTTATAATTTTAAAATACTAAAATTATAAAAATTTAATAATTTTTTAAATTAAGGAAAATTATTTAAAATTAAGTATTACTTGATTTGTTGCTGCACAAAAAGTTGAGAAGGCTATACAAAGTCTTGTTTAACTAACTCTTACTGAAATAATCAAACCATTAAATTTTTACCTATACCGAAAGTATTACCCAATAATAAAAATCTTCACTGTAAAAATTAATTAATAATAAATTTTATTCTTGAACATAATAAGAAGTCTTTAATTTTCTTATATACCGGCAAAAAATTAAAATAATACAATTTAATAAAAAAATTCGCATTTAATGCTGTTTTTCTAAAATTTTCAGATCTAATGCTGCATGTGACGCCCCTTTTGGGCGTCACATGTGACGCCTCAATTGGGCATCTTCCCTTTCATGGGAGACGCCCCATTGAGACGTCACATGTGACGCCCAAAAGGGGCGTCACATGCAGCACCTATATATACCCCAGTCCCTTTCATAATCCCCACTCATTCACATATCTCTAACCTCTCTCTACCGACGATTCCTAGCGAAGCTCTGCCGACTTAGAGGTAAGTTCCTAATACCTCTAATCTATATGTTTAAATTACGGTGGTAATTAGTAATGCATGTTAGGATTGATCGTATATTAGAGACTGAGAACATTAGGATAGTCAATTAGAAACTTTATGCAATGCCATTAATGTTGTTATTATTATTAATATTTAATTATGTTACGTAGTTATTATTATTAATATTTAGTTATGCATTACGATTTTACGTAGTTATTATTATTAATATTTAATTATGCGTTACGATTTTACGTAGTTATTATTATTAATATTTAATTATGCATTACGATTTAGCGTAGTAATTAGTGACATAGAAAATAGTAGTAAGTATTCTGTAAGAATTATATTAATCTTGTCCAATGTTTTTTAATTATTTAATTACAAATAAACGATTGTACCATGTATTAACATTATTTAACTGTTTTCGATAGCGGTAATAAAAATGACGCATATGCTTAAAATATCTGATAACAAAGTATTTCATCGCTTAAATAAATTGTAAATAAAATGGGCCATTACATGTGATTAATTTAAATGTTATTTTATATTATATAGTTTAGGGTAATGGCTGAGTCATCATCATCATCCGATTCTGCTTTGGATGTAGAGCCCACCGATCCAAGCATGTATATAATACCTGGGCCATACAGATGGGAGGTCCTACGTAAGAGGACGCAAAAGGGTCATATTTCACAGCGGGTGTGGAATACCGAGCATGTCAGAAGAATAAAGACGAGGCGTGGGAAGCCGTCTGGGGGGCCACCTACAGGCGCTATCCCAGAGGTCGTCGCGGATTACTTGACGCAGGCGGGATTCATATATGTCGCCCGGATGCGCCACATTCAGGTATGCATTTTACATTGCTTTGTATTTATGTTATTATTCAATATCATTCGTTAACACGCTCTAATTGCATAATGCTGTAATTGCATAATTTATCACAGATTGATGCACCTTTGATTAGTGCTCTGGTCGAGAGGTGGAGACCAGAGACACACACTTTTCATATGACTCAAGGTGAGATGACGATCACCTTGCAAGATGTGGCGGACATCTTGGGGTTGCCTACTGATGGGGAAGTCGTCATGGGATCCACTTCTGAGAATTGGCCCGCTGTTTGTGAGGCGGTATTTGGCATTGTGCCACAGCCAAATGAGTTCCATAATTCTGGTGACTTGCGAATATCATACTTAGATCGGTCATATACCTGGTGGACTGATCATGAAGGTAATCATGATCAGGAGATATACTTTACAAAGGCGCATATCGCCAGGATGCTGGGTACGTGGCTGTTGGCGGACAAGTCTGGAGGCAGCAATTTTGGTTGTCGGCTAGTCCCGCTGCTTGGGGGAGGATTTGATGATATCGGCCGATATAGCTGGGGATCTGCAGTTCTGTCACACTGTTCAGGAATTTGTGTGAATTGACAGATGCCGAGCGTACTGACATGGGCGGTTGCCATGTTCTCCTTCAAATCTGGGCATGGATACGATTCCCACCCATTGCTTCGCCGCTTCCTCCTCATCCAGAGCCGGGCACGCATTATGGTTGCCGGTATGCATAGTTAAACTATATGTATACTTTTTCATTATGATTGCTGATGTATGTTTCTGATGACAGGTTTAATGCAATGGCAAGATTTAAACCTCATGAGGTGACTCATTATCGGGCTACCTTGGATTCACTCTGTAGAGATGAGGTAAGGTGGTCTATACTTATTGTGTTATTATTTTATCATGCATGTATAATTATTTCAAACTCATTAAATTCAAATTTCATTTTGTGTTTAGGTGGTTTGGCTACCATATATTGACTATGAGTGGCTGGACGCTATGGAACATGAGAAGTATCTCTGGCTTGCCATTACTCCCATTATTTATTTCCACACTGTTGAGGCATGTCAGCCAGATAGATGCTTCCGGCAGTTTGGATTGGATCAACCCATCCCCGATCCTAGCAGAAAGTTGAGAGGAATACACGATCATACTCTACGGGGGAAGGTTGAAGAGAATTGGAGGCGAAAACTTAGCGGACATATAGCGAGATGGCAGGCCAAGACAAATCATATTGTTGTGCCTCCTCCATTATTTGGGTTGATGTCACCTAATCATGCATACATGGAGTGGTACAGAGGGAGGGGAAAGAGATACATCTCACGTAGGGCAGCAAAGTTGGGACGGATGGTGAGATTCTAAAATTTTAGCACACATTTATATTTAAACACCACTTATGACATGACTAACACATTTTGTATTACAGATTGATGGGCTAGAGATGTTGTATCATGCATCATCTGCGGAGGAGTTTTCTCGGGTCGGCATTGAGTTTATTCATGCTGAGATTGGCAAGCTTATTGGTATATTTCGTGAGAATGCACGAGTTGATGAGCCTGGACCTGAGGCACCAGCCGTACAGACACAGCCAGATCCGCAGTTGTCTTTGGATGTTCCTCGTAACCGAGTTGAGGGTCGAGGATTAGGACGTACACGTGAGCGAGTTGCTGCTGAGCATGTCCC
Source organism: Gastrolobium villosum (assembly GCA_032173675.1). Taxonomy (NCBI): domain Eukaryota; kingdom Viridiplantae; phylum Streptophyta; class Magnoliopsida; order Fabales; family Fabaceae; genus Gastrolobium; species Gastrolobium villosum. Next base: position 272,163 of record JAVKPL010007751.1, on the reverse strand, counting down.
GATTATTGCACCGAGACCAGTGGTCGAGACTCAGGGATGGTTCAGACCTCCAGTCATTGGGACTACTTACGGGTCACAACCGATTTATCATCCCGGATCGCAGTATGAGGCAGGTCCTAGTCAGGTGGCCTCTGAGCACCCATACATGGAATCACAGGAGCCGGTTTTTCAGGCTAGTCCGATGGCTATGGCCGGAGGCGATCCGGCATCCTCGCAGCCTGATTTCCAGCAGTATTCACAGGGACTTGATGCCGATTTCCCGCAGTGGACTGAGGAGGAGACATTGGAGTTGTATCGATCAGTAGGCCTTACGACAGAGAGCCATGACAGTGCAGGACCCAGTGGACACGGACCAGCAGATGATTTTATGCACGCGGCGATGGATGACTTCCACACTCCACCACCACAGGTTCAGGCACATGTACCGCAGGGGGACCCAGTATGGGACAGACGTATACTACCAGATAGAGATGCACGACATAGGCCATGGCCACCGTGGTCGTAGTTATTTTGTTATTTTTTATTAGTTTAGACTTCCTCAGATTGTTATTTTATGGACTGTACACTGTACCTTGTTATATTATTTTGACTATTACGCCTCATTTATTATGTGTGTTTTGTTGATCGTCATTGGAGTTATATTTATGCGACCGTATCTAAGCAAGACCATTAGTTAATAGGGTTTACAAGAGTAACTAATTCACGCGAAAAGTTACTACAATATTAAAATCATACATACGTAAAGGAAATGGTCCAACGTAGCTTACATTACAATTTAAGACATAAAATAAACAAGTAGAATATACAATTACTAAGACTTTCAGTCGTTCCTCCCACGATCTGGACATCCTCGACGATTATGGCCGCGCTCTTTGCAAATACCACACCTGATACGACTTTGACTTGTCTCGACTTCGTCCATCTCGTTGCGGATGCGAGTTGACTTTGGACGACCTTTTGTACGCAGCATATTTTTGTCAGGAATAATCTTTGGACCACTTAACTGTGGTATTGCCTCCTCGTTTCCGATTGGCTCCCATGGAAAAGAATAAGCCTCAACCAAGTTTTTAGTCAAGAAGACGTCATCTATGTACGTGAACGGACTCTGCCTTACACTGATAGCAGCTGCAGCAGCGTGACTACACGGGTACTTGAAGGCCTTAAACTTCCCACACTGACAGATTCTCTGTGGGAGATTGACAGAATATGAACGTTCCCAACCTGCGTCAACCTCAAATACAGTATGTTCAACATTATATGCACGAACATGGAGGCCGGTTGCATCTACCTGGTTCTTCTTGACCAATTCAACAACATTCTTGCAGTGACGATGAGCTGATTCAAGTTGTGCAACGGCTTTTGTACCTCTCTCAACAAAATAATGGACCAATCTGCTATATGTGTGCTTTACCAATGCGGTTATGGGCATATTTCTGGCCCCCTTCAAAACCCTGTTGACAGATTCAGCCAAATTCGTTGTCATGTGACCGTACCTCCGTCCTTCAATATCGTAGGCACGCGACCACTTTTCCTTAGGGATTGCGTCAATCCACGCAACAATTTGAGGACTACTTTCACGGAAACTTGCAAGATTCCTCTCAAAATCAACCACGGCGGGAGTATAACCTACACACATTGGACATGATTGAATTAAACATAAATTATCAATCATAATGGAAATAAATAATTACGCATTCTCTCAATGAGTATACCTAAATTCTTTAACATCCGCTTCAAACCTTCATTCCGAAACTTTTGATTGAAATTACTTGCAATATGACGAATACAGAAGACGTGATATGCATTTGGCGGCTGCCAATTAGGGTTATTTTCCACAGCAGATATTATGCTTCGGTGTCGATCGGATATCAAACATATATTTGACATGGTAGTAACATGAGCACGAATATTAACAAGAAAATAATCCCATGCTTCCAAGGTTTCACCTTCAACAATGGCAAAAGCGATCGGTAAACATTCATCGTTGCCATCTTGGGCTGTGGCCACCAATAATTTTCCTTTGTACTTTCCATATAAATGTGTTCCATCAATTTGAATAATAGGTTTAGCAAATTTGAACGCCTCACAACACTGTCTAAACGTCCAAAATATACGGTGAAAAACTTTTTTTCCACTAACTAAGCTCTGCTCGGCATAAAGATCATTTGTTTGTATATGATAAAATGAACCTGGAGAAAAGCGAAGCATGTATTCGCACCACCTTGGCAGAAAAGCATACGATTCCTCCCAATCACCGTACAAAATTGCCATCGCTTTCTGCTTCGCATACCACACCTTTCTGTAAGAAACTTTAAAGCCATATTTAGCCGTTATCCTTTCTTGCACCAAAGAGATTGACACAGATGGTTCTTCCTTAATCATCCCTGCGATGAAGATGACGTAGACTCAATTTAATCATTACGTAAACGTTGACATGTTAGTGAAATAAATGAAAACATACCTATGACGAGTTCTGCAATGACGTCCGCATCTAGCTGTCTATGTCCTTGAGAAATGTGCTCATTCAAACAATTGTGTTTTCCACCCCATCTCGTAATCTTCCAATTTACACCGAACACCGGTTTGATCGCCCTGACGCGCCACGGGCAACCTTGATTATACAAACAACATTTCATGGTCAACTTTTCAGGCGTGCTCTCAATTACGATTGCTTCTTGATGCTCCCTAATGAGGCGGTGCTTAAGTGCCATTTGAACATCTTTTTTTGTTGGAAATTCTTGATTGACAAATAACGCATCACCCAGTTGCCACGGACCTTGAATTGAACCCGATCCTGAAACCGTACCATCAGTGCATGATTCTTGTTCGCTCCGATAACTCCAATCAATGTACGAATAATGCGGAATTCCTTCCCAAAAAGGAATAACAACTTCGTCACCTTCACCTGCGGATTATAGGTTTTTAAAACAAAATTCTAAATTCAGGTATTAAACCAATATTCTATTCAGCTATTTATAATTAATTTCAATTACCTTCATGGGGAATACCTAACGGGGCAGACGCAACGTCAATCAACTGCGGCATTTGCACGGCGACTGGTTCATGGAATATTGGGATATGAGACGCAGCCATTTCACGAGGTTCATCTCCTTCTGAAGCACTTGCATCATCCGCCGAAAGATGTTGTTCCATTGCCATATTTTCATCGTCGTCGTCATCGTCTTCGTCATCCATTACCCAAGTCGGATCATTTTCATCTCCCTCAGAAAAGTTACCAACTGAAGACGCATGAGCGGCAGGCGAAGCTGGAAGATGGGGAGAATTTAAATCAACTGACCTCACCGGTAAGGGAAAATTCTCGGTTGCAGCGATGTCGACATACAACTCCAGAAAATCTATCCTTGATTGCTTGAAAAATTCTTCCATTGTCATCTCCACGTCTTCATCGTCAACAACTTTCCAACTAATGTATCTATCACCTTGCCATACCCTTGTCGTGATCTGAGTGATACATTGGTTGTCTTGAAGACTTAACTTCTGCCGAATTCTCTCATACAGTTCGCCAATGCTTGTGTTGCGCTGGATACGTGTCGGCCTTTTTTCACCTTCAAATATGACACCTCGTCGACCTTCAACCATCCTACCATTGTAATATAACACAACACGAACAAAATCAGAATTTGAGCTCATATTTAAATATAATAACAACTAAAATTCAAATACAAAATTAAAGATAAAAGAATTTGAGTGAAGAAGAGATCAAGAAGAGTGAGAGAAGAGGTGTGCATTGAATGGAGGGGGTGGGGGAATAAATAGGTTGCTACATGTGACGCCTCAATGGGACGTCTCCCATGAAGGGGAAGACGCCCAAAAGGGGCGTCACATGCAGCATTAGATCTGAAAATTTTAGAAAAACAGCATTAAATGCGAATTTTTTTATTAAATTGTATTATTTTAATTTTTTTGCCCATAATCATAATTTTGCCTACATTTCAATTGTTTATTTGTGTGTAAATATTAATTCATTAAACAAAATTATGAATAATCAATATTTTGTGAGAATATTTGAAAAAAAAATTAAATGTTTTGTTTATTAGAATGAATTGAGTCTAACGAAAAAGATAAATTTTTTGAAATTATAAATTTTTTGATAGCTTGCAGGTTAACCCTAATCTACGAGGCTTTATTGGGACTTTGATCCATGCATGCCTTTATTAGTAGGGTTTATTATCTATCATTTAACATAATCAGAAAAATTTTCTTGCACTCACAATATTTTATGGGGCCCGCAGCAAAAAAAAAACTCTGACACGCAAAATGAATCTCTATAACATTAAACAATCACTTTTCCTACAACATAACTTTTATAAAACCCTTATTATTATTAGGCTTTTGTTGCTGCAAAGTTTTTAGAGGAGTGATATTCTTACTACCAAATTTTTTTACTACCAACTTACTACCTATCTAATCACCATTGAATCAAAGAGAGAGAATATTAAAAAGTTTTTGAAAAAAGAGAAAATGTTGATCCAATGGTGATTAGATAGGTAGTAAGTTGTTAGTAGAAAATTTTGGTAATAAGAATATCCCTCCTCAAGTTTTTATTCCTAGCCAAGTTTTTATCCGTAATCTTGGCTAGGGATGGATTTACCTATTTAGACTTTACAAACAATAGTAATAGCAAAAGAAGGAAAGTTAGTTAAAACGACCATAATACCAATATTTTGCAAAAGTTTCTCCATGGCAAAGCATATTTCAAAAGTTATGCAGTAAAGCGGATAACTTACCAAAATGTCACTGTTCACCAATTTTTTTACTTAAATGCCACGCGAATAGTGTTATTTCCCAATTTGCCACGTGGGTAAGTTCGCTTCTGACACAGGCGAACTCAGTTTGCTGATGTGCCACATTTTTAGTAGATAACAAATATCAAATTTAAAAAATAAAAAATAAAAAAAATGAAGTTCGCTCGCGCGAACTTGATTAAGAAAATATTAAAACCGAGGTCGCTGTGTCAGAAGCGAACTCTAATACCACCAGAAAGCTGACACATCAGCATACCAAGTTCGCTACTGCTCTGGGCAAACCTGCCCCCATGACAGATTGGGAAATAACACTGTTCGCGTGGCATTTAGGTAAAAAAATTGGTGAACAGTGACACAATGGTCACTGTACCCAATAAAGCAGTCAAACGCGTCCTGCAATTTCGTCAATTAAGTTGACGCGTTCAATGTGGATTTAATCGAGAGAATTTATCGTGGGGCGGGACTACCATTTTTTAGGTGGTCCCTTAGGGTAAATGTGAGGGTAAAATTAGAAAAGAAGAAAAATAGTAGCGGTAAAAAAGAAAAAAAAAATTAATGTTGTGAGAGGAAGTACCAAATCATTGTGTTGTCCTGGAACATAAAAAATATTTTCACATTAATCACGTCACCCTCCTTGACGTGACTCCCTCTTCCCTCCCTTACTACTTAATTATTTATTTATGAAAGAGACCACACGATCACATTATACAGTAAAGCAGAAAAAGCCAAAACATGTGTGGGCTCGCAGCCTCACACACAAACACACAAAGGGAAACACGTCACCACATAAAATATGTAAACAAAATTCCTACAACATCATGGGTATATTTTAATATATTAAACTATTAAAGCAAATCTAGATAATCACAAGAACATGAAGAGGTGAAAAATGTGCCTCTTCGTGCCTTAGTATATTAAAGCAAATCTTCCAACTTTTGTGTATAGTGGCAACTATAGCTCTCTCCGTGTCTTCTTGCAGGATGCCGAGATAGGAACTAATATTGGCTCTTTCTATATCTGTTAAAGGTTGGTAGTAACAGGAAATTAGTATGGTGAAGCCTCCCTGGAACAGTTTGCACTGAAGAGTTAATTTCAATGATTATGCAAAAGAACTATTGTTCTTGTGATTATCTAGATTTACTTTAATATACTAAAATATACCAATGATGTTGTAGGAATTTTGTTTACATATTTTATGTGGTGACGTGTTTCCCTTTGTGTGTTTGTGTGTGAGGCTGCAAGCACAAACATGCTTTTGCTTTTTCTGCTTTGCTGTATAATTTGATTGTGTGGTCTTTTTCATTAATAAACAATTAAGTAGTAAGGGAGGGAAGCGGGAGTCACGTCAAGTAGGGTGACGTGATTAATGCAGACCGGAACAAGGTCTCATCATTTACATTGACGGGACTCATCCCGTAAATTTCATTGACGCGTTTGACTATTCTACTTTGGCCTAACATTTGAAATATGCTTTGACATGGAGAAACTTTTGCAAAATATTGGTACTATGGTCATTTTGCCAGTAAAGGTAGGGTGCTAAAGTGTTGTTTGTTACGCCAACTCTACACACTCCAACAAGTGATGAGAAAGTGCTCTTTGTTACGCCAACTCTACACACTCCAACAAGTGATGAGAAACTTGTCGTGCAGTTTTTCAAACTTCTCCTTTCCAAGTGCCATGTTGATTCATGCTCACCAAATCCTATTGATTGGCTTCAAAGAAGGCTCTGTTGGGCGCTCCTTCATTGCTAAGCCAATTTGAGGGATTTTTTTTCCTAAAATACCCCTAACCATATTTTCCACCTCCTATAAATACTCATAGTTGGGGTGGAGGCTAGGTCATATAAGAGGATTTTATTTGAGAGAAATTCTGAGAGAATTTGTTTGATTGTTTGAGCAAAGCTTCATGCTTTGCATTTGAAAGATCTCTAGGGAGAGTTTGAGAGAAACATCTCTAGGGTAGTTTGATTATTACCATTGTTGGAGAGGTTGTGTTAACAACCACATTGGTGTATTTGATTCTTGTAACCATTATTTTCATAGTGGATTTTGATCTGGACTAGGTCCCGTGGTTTTTACTTATTCATTGGAGAATGTTTTCCACGTTAAAATCTGGTTGTATTCTTTTATCTCTCTCCTATCTATTTTTGATTTTCCGCTGCATTGCCCACCTGGTGATATACAGGCCGAGGTACTGCCGAGATTCGTGCTCCGGATCTGGTTGATTGACTTCCGCACAAAAGGCTTCCTAGCCGAGTTTGAGGGAACCGAGTTCCCAACAGTGGTATCAAAGCCCGAGTTTGACGGGTTCTGAGAGAGACGAGATGGAGACCAGTGACATAACCCATGATGGATGTAACAGCCCGTTGTACACCGGTATTGTTAACATTATTTATGATATTAAGCGCAGTTACAATCACAGCAATTCATTTATAAAAATGAGAATAAACTTTTTCTGATTATTACGCGAACAGTAAAAGTATAAAAAGCGTAATAATAAGAAGCTGTGATCGTAACTGAAACACTAGCGGAAGACTTTTTTAACTGTTTATACACTTTATTTTATCACATACTTGATACTAAGGGGTTCCCGTAAACCCACTTAGCCAATTCCTCACTTTTACGTTTTTACCACTTAACAGGATTTGCCAATTTGTTTTTCTACGAACACAAAATAAAAACCCAAACTTAAACTCCAGGTTATCTTTTTTTCTTATTCAATTACCTTTCTAACAAGCTATCACACACTCGATTCCGAGCTCGTGAGCTCCGGTTATCGCCGTTTGAAGTTGGACGAACAACATTGTCTACCAACTCCAAAATAGCCTAAAATCTCCAATCTTCACGGAATAAACTGCACCTAACCGCCCAGCCAATGACTCTCAAACTTTTACACCATAAACTAGACATCTCAAACTTCGATTTGATATATTGTATGCTTAATTTGACCAAGTAACGAAGCGAGAATTAATTTCCCAAAACTGCTTCAAATATGCCCACTAAACAGGACAGAACAGGGCAGAATCTTCCTTCAACCACCATGGGCTTCGCACACCACCAATCATCCTAGGATTCTGATAAAACGTAGGGGACATCTTAAGCTTCAAAATGACGTATGGCACGTCCCAATCGGACCACTATGGAGAGAGATACGCTCTCCCAAAGTTCGCCTAAAAACTGCCAATTCTACAGAAAATTCACCAGAGTTTCCTTTGTATTTCCTAAAATCCCCAAATTTGCATAAGCAGTTTAACACTACTAATACACCTGAAATACAACAAAATCCAATGGATGGCACACACAAGGACCAACAACGCCTTGGGACACTTACAACCCAATCCAATATACACTTAAAACATAAACTGTTTACTTTCAATCACTAACATTCAATTTCATGCATAAACCATAATGCAGATAATCATAAACCTACAATAGGCCTAAAACCCTTCCATCATATTACATACATCCATGGTACACTTACAATACTGGATTACATTTACATTTACAACTTTAACTTTAAACTTTAAATATTTACATATTACAACTGCACTTGCCAAATAAATCCATAAACTAAAATGACATGTATGATACACTGAAACAAAACATGCATCACTACTCCACTCATCATCATGCGGGCTTCTTGCCCGCTGCTCCATATCCACTGGTACATCCTGAAATAAATGCCCCGAGACGGGGTGAGATATACGGATACATCTCAGTAACCAAGAGGTTCTGGAGAAAACTCCGCCCACTGGTTCACTTCGATGTATATCAATAATATAAAAACAACACCACTGCTATAAAACGGGATAAAGCAAGGGATTTAGAGAAAGGGGGAAAATATCAGAAACAACTATGACATGCGGGATGGTAGCTACCAATACCACAACATGTCCTCGGCTATACGCCTATGGGTACTACCCCTGGCGTGTTCATAGAACAACCCACCAAGGTACCCCTTCCAACCATATACACCCGAGACTACCTAGTGTACTCCTATCCGGATAACACACCACGACCCTGGGTCAACTGGAACTCCCTCTCGGAGACCTATCCAGTGGCAGTCCGGAAAACTTGCCCGAAGGCTAAAAATATCTATTGGCCAGAGATCTGGTACATAAGTACCCACTGTGATAATGCACATGCATGCTCATGCTGTTCTACACTACTCATACACACTTCCTACCATTGCCATCAACTAGCAAGGTGGAACACAAAAGGGGAACAAGCCCTAGTACCAAGAGGTTACCTTTCTTTTTCCTTTCACTGAGTTCCGCAGAACTCCACTTACAGCTTGATTCTCAGGGAACGCCTACACAGAGGACAATTCCACACACTTAGAACTTTGAATCCACTCATGAATTTCAACATAATATGTGTAAACCACATCACTTACCTCAATCCACTTGATCCAGGACCGCGGGCAATCCACTGTTTCACTGTTCCAGTTTTAAATCCACGTACGGCAACCTATACAACCATGTATAGCCGTCAGTTTCAGTCAAAATACGTCAAAACGTGAAAACGTCAAATCCTCACCTCACACCATGGAGGGTTTCGGCCATCATAGTCTTAATTTAGGTTTTGTTTTTCTAAATTTTCTTTCTCATTTTATTACACTCACTTAGGTTACCCAAAGGCTAGTTCAATTGTCATTTTTCGGTTTTACGACTTTTACGCAACGTTTTGCGAAATATTACACTTTAGGCACATTTTGCCACTTTCAACACTTATTATTTTTACATTGATCCTTCCACATGCCAATCACCACACAACCCATCTAATAACTTTTTCATCACCCATCACAACACCAAAGTTTTCTAAAACATCAATTTGCTCAATTATACCTCAATGGCCGAATCTTGGTTAGCCAACCCAAGGGTTTCCACTCAATTCCTATGGTCCACAACTCATATAATCACTTCATATCATCATATAATCACACTACAATTCGCTATACCACACATTAACACCAAAACTCAAAAATCCACTTCATGCACCAATTTTCTTTTTTAAGTTAAAATTCATTTTTTTCGCTTAAAATTTTCATTGCATTTTTAGCATTAATACATCATTCTAAGACATTATCATCTAATAGACATTTTCCATTTGAGCTCTCTAACACCACATATCAGAAATCCCCTCTTTAGGGTCAATTATCACAACTCAAAATCTAACCAATGAAATGTTGAAATAACTTACCCAATTGCAAGGTATATAGCTCCTCCTAAGCATACTCCACCATTGGAGCATGAAAAAGCTTCATGAACAGCAAAAATTCTCAAAAATTTCGGATCTGATTTTGGTGCAGATCTCCCCAAATACGCAGTTTCAAGGCTCAAAAGTAGTACCGATGGGTTCAGAACGTGTTTTCCATCAAGATTCAAGACAAGAATCGTTGAATTCGGTGGAGAAATGGCTGAGTTATGGCCAAAGGAAAATTTTCATGGTGAAGAGGGGTGGGGGCTGTGTTCATGCACATGGAGGGAGAGAGAAAGAGTGAGGTTAGTGACAATGAATAGTGATTTAAGTGACTTTAAGTGGAACGGGTCCCACGCGATTTAAAACTCATCCGAATTTCCCTCCGATCACCACTAAACGTCCACAAATTTAAAACCTATTTAGAAATTCTAATTTTTAATATTAACTAAACTCTTTTAATTATACCCACTCAGATAAATCCGGAGCTTTCCGGTTGTTCGGGAAAAACACTGCTTTAAGCTACAGCGCGCGCCATTGGCACGCTTCCACAAACTGACTTAAATTCGTCAAATATTATCAGAAATCATATTTCTTATTTCTATGGACCATTTAAAATTTATATTTGAAACCTAGAGCTCAAAATTCCACTGGCACGTTTTACGGTGCAATCTGACTGCGGTATTTTTACCTGCGAAAAATACAATTCACTGATTTTTCTGAAACTTGCCTATCCACTCAATTTTTCGTTCTGAATCCATGTCCAGGCTTATTTTTATCATCTGAGACCTTCTGCTCAATTTTTATCTTCCTAGGGTTGCGTGTTGGCTAATTACCGTTTTGCCCTTTCTTTGTATTTTGGCCTAATCTTTGGGATTTTCACTAATCCTTCACTTAATTACTCACTTAACACTTTAATTACTTAATTTAGAATTGTGAGGTGTTATAATGGAGATATGTTCAAGCTGACCGCATACAATTTCACGTATTGGAAACCGATGATGGAAGATCATCTCTACTGCAAAGATTTGCATGAGCCCATTATCCTATATGAGAGACCGACAGGCAAAACCGACAAGGAGTGGGAGATTCTGAGTCGTAAGGCGGTAGCCACGATCAGAAAATATATTGACAAGAGCCTCTTTGAGCACGTGTCCGAGTTCACGAACGCGTATGAATTGTGGACGAAGTTAGAGTCCTTGATTCAGAAGAAGACTCCCAGGAACAAAGCACACCTGGTTTGCTGACTTGTGAAGCTGGAATACAAGGACGACATGAGCATGATTGAACACCTCAACACCTACAAAGGTATTATGAATCAGCTGCCAAAAGCTGATATGAAAATTGATGAAGAATTGCAGGCATTGCTGTTGTTTGGCTCGCTACCAGAAAGCTGGGATACTCTGGTGGTGACTTTGAATAATTTGACTCCAGATAGAAAGTTGAAGATGGATGTCGTGACAGACAGTCTCCTGGTCGAAGAATCCAGGAGAAAAGAACGAGGTAGTTCGAGCACGTCTGAGGCCAACGTTGTTGAAAACAAAGGGAAATCCGACTCCCGGGGTAGAAGCAAGAGCCGGGGTCGAGATCGTGATAGAAGAGGAAAGTCCAGAGGTCGGTCAAAGCCAAAATATGAGTTGAAGTGCTTTTACTGTGGAAAGACAGGTCATAGAAGCCGGACTGCTGGACCTTGCAGAATGATGAGAAGAACGGTTCTGTAAAGCCGGATCAGATTATTCCCAAGAAGAGGGAAGACAAGAGCACCACTGCGGTGGCTGCCACTCCTGATGCCGAGATATTCCTCCTTGGTGAGGATAATTATTTGAATGTTACGTATGATGATTGCACTTGGATTGTTGACTCCGGTGCCTCTTTCCACGTTACTCCACACAAAGGTTTTTTCTCCTCTTACCGAGGTGGTGATTTTGGAGTCGTGAAGATAGGAAATCAGGTGACCAGCAAGATTGTTGGTGTCGGTGATGTGACCCTGACCACGGATGTTGGGTGCCGACTTGTGTTGAAAGATGTAAGGCATGTTCCTGACATGCGATTGAACCTAATCTCGGTAGGCAAACTTGATGATGCCGGGTTAGTGAACTACTTCGGTAGTGTTAGATGGAAATTGGCCAAGGGAAACTTGGTTGTTGCCCGAGGTAAGAAGGAAGGCTCATTGTACGTGATGCAAGGAAAGATAAATGGCGGAGAAGCCAATTCTGTCCGAGATGAGCCGAGCTTGGAGCTATGGCACAAGCGCCTCGGCCACATGAGCGTGAAAGGGCTCCAGATCCTTCACAAGAAAGGATTACTGACCGGGTTGAAAGGCCAAGCGTTAGAGAGTTGCACGTATTGCCTAGCTGGAAAGCAGCACCAGGTTTCTTTTGTGAAACCGGATTAGCCCAGAAGACGCAAGTATATTCTTGACCTCGTCCATACTGATGTTTTCTCCATGTCAGAAAGATCTCTTAAAGGAGCTCAGTATTTTATTTCATTTATTGATGACCATTCCCGTAAAGTGTGGGTTTATTTGTTGAAGTCTAAAGACCAGGTACTCCAATCCTTTAAAGAATTCCGTGCTATGGTGCAAAGGGAGACTGACAAGAAATTGAAGGTGGTCAGATCTGACAATGGTGGTGAGTATTGCAGCCCTTTTGATGCATATTGCAGAGCGGCCGGGATCCAACTTGAGAAGACGCCCCCCAAGACTCCACAATTGAATGGACTTGCTGAAAGGATGAACAGGACTATTGAAGAGAAGGTCCGAAGTATGCTATCCAATGCCGGATTGCCGAAATCATTCTGGGGAGAAGCCGTCAAAACTGCGGTTGACTTGATCAACCTCTCACCATCACAACCACTTGAAGGAGAAATTCCAAAAGAAGTCTGGACAGGTCGGAAAGCGGCCTATAATCAATTGAAGGTGTTTGGATGCCGAGCTTTTGTGCATATCCCTAAAGATGAAAGGGAAAAACTTGATGCAAAGACAAAAGAATGCATCTATCTTGGTTCGCCGAGCTGTGAGTTCGGGTTCCGACTTTGGGATCCAATCAATAAGAAGATCGTAAGAAGCCGAGATGTGATCTTTCATGAAGATGAGACCATTCATGACATCTCGAAGCCCAAAGTCCGGGTTTCTATCAAACATGAAGAACCTATCCCTCCTGTCCGAGCTGAAGCAGGGGGAGAAAATCAAAAAAATGATGAAGTCCGAGTTAAAGATGAGATCCGGGATGAGAATGATGAACCGGGTTCCCAAGCTGAAGAACAGCCGAGATATCCAACTCGAGAAAGAAGACCCTCTACAAGATACCCATCTGATGAATACACCGTTGTAGCTGAAGACGGTGAGCCTCAGAGTTATGATGAGGCTGTGACGAGCTCAGAGAAAGAAGAATGGGAAAAGGCAAAGCAAGACGAGATGGAGTCTCTGCACGAGAATCAGACTTATGAGCTGACTGAATTGCCAGAAAAGGAAGACAAGCTCTGAAAAATAAATGGGTGTACAAGATTAAGAATGAAGAGAACGGGCAGAAGCCGAGATACAAAGCTCGGATTGTGGTGAAAGGCTGCAATCAGAAGAAAGGAGTAGACTTTGAGGAGATTTTTTCTCCTGTGGTAAAAATGACCTCGGTCCGAACTGTGTTAACTATGGCAGCTTCGATGGATCTCGAGGTAGAACAAATGGACGTGAAGACGACATTCCTTCACGGTGATTTAGAAGAAGAGATATATATGGTACAACTTGAGGGGTTCCGAGTTCCAAACCAAGAAGACTTGGTATGTCGATTGAAGAAGAGCCTCTATGGCTTGAAGCAAGCACCTCGGCAGTGGTACAAGAAATTTGAATCATTCATGACTGATCAAAAGTTTGAAAAGACAGAAGCTGATCACTGCGTATTTGTGAAGAGGTATGAGGCCGGAGATTTTTTGATCTTGTTATTATATGTTGACGACATGCTTATTGTAGGGAAAGACAAATCGAGGATAGCTGCCCTGAAGAAGGTGTTGAGCTTGTCCTTCGCGATGAAGGACCTCGACCCTGCAAAGCAAACACTCGGAATCAAGATTATCCGAGATAGACAAAAGAAGCTACTGTGGCTAAGTCAAGAGAAGTATATTGAGAAGATTTTGAAGAGATTCAGCATGGACAAAGTCAAAACAATGAGCACCCCCCTAGCCGGACACATAAAGCTGAACCAGAAGCAATGTCTGAGATCTGATGAAGACAAAGATGAAATGTTGAAGGTCCCTTACCAATCCACCGTCGGAAGCTTGATGTATGCAATGGTTTGCACTAGACCCAACTTGGCATAGTACTCATATCATCCATACCTGGACCTGAATGCTATCTTCGGGACATCATCTGGCTTTATTCGATTCTGGTGATATCCGGATCGTAGAAAAATATTAGAAAATACAGTTGCGCATCTCAACTGATCCAACAAATCATTAATATGCGACAAAAGGTACTTATTCTTGATAGTAACCTTATTCAACTTTCGGTAATCAGTACACAATATCATAGATCTATCCTTCTTCTTAACAAAGATCATTGGTGCTCCCCAAGGAGACACACTTGGTCTAATCAAATTCTTTTGGACAAGTCCTCAATCTGCTTCTTCAATTCACTAAGTTTCAGAGGTGACATCCGGTACGGAGCTAAAGAGATAGGCCCCACACCAAGTAGTAAGTCAATAGAGAATTCAATCTATCTCTGGCAAAAAGCTCAGAATTTCATCCGGGAATACATCTTCATAATCACTGGCAATAGGGATGTCATAAATTGGCTCCTTATTGACGCCAACTAGACCTCCCAATAGAAAGTTGTAAGAACCCGCACCGCTAATTAAGGTAATTAATGAATAATTATGATAAATTAGGAAATGATTCCATAAATGACCTTAATAATTATTATTTGGATTAAATAATTATAGTAAGTGAGTAAGAATGCTGAAAGTCGCTTTTCGGAAGAAAAGTGCAGATACCGGTTCTGCTACCCGGTATAAATGCGTACCGGAAAAGTATCCCGGAAAATTATAATAAGTGCATAATAATTACTAGAATAATATGTAGGACTTATAAAACAAGTTTCAAACTGATACTGGCTATGGAAAAGCGTGTACCGGAAAGGTGTTCTGAAAAATAAAATAAAAATATGAAAAATCTTAGAAAAATGAGTAGGTTAAGATTCTAAAGTTTGGGATCAAGATCTTTTGCATAGCTATTAAGGCTAATACTGCGCGTTGTGACTTAACCTCCTTATATTCATAAGTGGGCACATGATCCTAGGTCAAAAACCTTGCCTCCTGCGTGCAGATATTTGGACTGGATATTCACAAAATGCAGAAACTGCATTCTGTCGTGAAATATCAGGATATTTGTCGAACAGATATCCGGATATTGATATCCGGATATGGATATCCGGATATGGTATCTGGATATACGGATATTGGATATCCGGATATGATCAGTGAAATATCCGGATATTGAATATCCAGATATTTTCCCGAGGAATATCCAGATATTCTGGGATTTCACAGAATAGTAGCTGTGCTGTGGGTACAGTAGGCTATTGGGGGTTTGTGGACCCAAGATTAAGGAAGTTGAACTTATTTAATTAATGAACTAAGTCAGAATCATGTGATTAAAGGCTTATGGCTTTGTTGGAAGCCTTAAAACGTAAAACATAAAGGAAAGACATAGTCTTTAAGTTGTATGCTTGTGATGTATAATTAATGATATATTATTGGTCCATAACAGATTGTGATACTGCCGTGTTTGGACTGTGAGAGTGGTTGGACTCTTGGCTTGGATTGATTGCTTGCAAGGTAAGCTTTCGTGTCCTCGGTTTAGCCATGTTGTCGTTCCACCATGTCCCATGGGGATATGGTTATATGCATGCTGTGTTTCATGCTTTTGATATTTGGAAATGCTGTTGAGCTGTTATATGCAATGTACCTTTATGATATGCATGTGGTGTCCACCTTTACGGTAAGCCTGAGTATGTGGTACATACGATATAGTGAGGCTATGGGTGAGGTGCAAGCGGTGTTCCTTGTACTCATGTGGGTTTAGACGTATTCCTACATTTCTCTGGCCAGTAGATAGTATAAACACACATGGCACGAATATCTGTTGCACTGCATAGTTTTGGAATTAATATTGGAAATACTGCCTTTAGAACTTATATTGCACATGTAAGTGAGTTTGGGGTGGAAGATGCTTGAGGACCCCTTGTCTTACTGAGATTTCTTGTTTAGAGATCTCACCCCACGTTTGGGGACGCTTATTTTAGGTTCAGGTAATGTTGAGGCCTCAGGTGGCAGGAGGCCAGAGCAGAGTTAGATATTACTGTGATGTGCTGACATGTTGGATGTTGGATATTGACTACTGTTTATGTTTTCCGCTATTATTATGTTATTGTATGTTAAGACTATTGTTGGGCATTGTGCCTTATTTGGTGAGCATGGGGATTGTCCATGCCACATAGACTTGTTTATGTCTTCTGTTAGTTACAGTTGTATTAATGTATCAGGATTTTGGTCCAGGCTATGTGTTGTAGTCCTGTGACTTAGATACTCACTTATATTTATATATGAGGTATTTCGGTTAGTTGTCTTGCAATTTACATACAGGGATTATTTTATGAAATTGATAGAGTAATCAAGTTGGCTAAGGTTAATGACTTCATAATCGAATAAAAGAAAAAGTTATTCCGCATTTTAATTAAGCATGGCTTAATACGATAGTATGTTAACAAACCGGGTTCACACGGGGTATTACATTTTATGGTATCAGAGCACTTTCTAGGGAAAAACCTGTATTTATTGCAATAACTTAGAATGTTTAGTTGCGTGTCTATTTTGTGTTCTCTCTGATTAGTGTGTATTATGATAATGCATATGTGACCACATGGCGTGGGCCTGATCAACTCATTCTTTGCGTAACTTATGCAGAGTCATGGTGCAACCAAGGAGGAACCAAGGTACGAGTGAGGATCAATCGGATCCTATCTTGGCTGCATTAGCTGAGATGCAGGCGCCCCGACTAGCCGACCAGGAGGCCACGAGGTTGGCAAATCAGGCTATGCTGGACGCCATCAGAGAGGCGAACAGGAGAGCCACCGCTAAGGTTATGGAGGAGAACCGGATAGCCAACATGACTATGATGAGGGTCATGTTGGAGGAGTTGAGGGCTGGTCCTGCTGCTGGCCAGTGTCCTCCACCACCACCACCGCCTCCACCTCCACCTAGTCAACAAGAGGACACCCAGAGTCAGATGGGTGAGGGTAGCCACTTGACGGGGGCTATGCAGGCCGTTCCCATTTTTGCTGAGGATCGAGATGAGATCGACCGCCGGCTGAATGCTTTCCGCAAGCATAAGCCACATCAAGATATTCAGGGTGATGCAGTGCACCGAGCCGCAGAAGTTGATGTTCGCCACATACATGCTGGAGGGCGATGCCCACGAGTAGTGGACGAACACCTCTCAGGTGTTCTAGATGCAGGGGCATGTGATGACATGGCCGTTCTTTGAGGACTGCTTTCTAGGTCGGTACTTTCCTTATGACGCTCAGGAGAGGAAGCAGGGAGAGTTTGACAGATTGATGCAGGCTCGTTGTCTGTTGACGAGCACCTGGCCAAGTTTAATGAGCTGGTCAAGTTTGCTCATTTCCGTATGACAAGGTCGACTCCTATTTTTCTAGCTGCTAAGTTCCGTAGGGGACTTAATGAGGACATTCCTGGGCACCTTGCTGGTTTTGCTTCGAGAGACTTCGGGGCTTTGGTACAACAATGTTGTGATATTGAGGACTACTGCAGTGCGAGTCAGGCCAAGAAGGCCAAGATTGAGGTGCCACAGGGTACTGGTGGTTCCACTTCCTGGAGAGACAGGAAGTTCGGGAACAAGGGCAAGGGAAAATAGTTGGCGGCTAAACAAGCGCCAAATCGGTTTAAGAAGACTTCTGCTCAGGGGAGTACGGCGAGACCTCCTGCTCCTAGATGCTAGGGATGCGGGAAGTCACATTTTGGGCCGTGTGCTACAGGCCAGTTGATATGCTTCCAGTGTGGCAAGGAGGGCCACTACTCGAGAGATTGCCCAACGGCGAGAGCTGCTGCAGTGCAGGCAGTTCCCCTGCAGATGGTTCCTACAGGGGCACCAGCAGTGCCACCTACTACTGGGCGTGTGTACACCCTCGATCATCAGCAGTCGGACAGAGCTCCGAACCTGGTCAGAGGTACTGTTACCATTGGTGGTTCAGCTGTTGATGTATTATTTGATTCCGGGGCAACGCATTCATTTGTTGCTACCCGTATTGTCGTGGGGCTTGAGTCGCCCAGTTCTGTGCTTTCTCCACCGATGCGGGTGACCACCGCCACTGGAGAAAAATGTTTGACCTCCACTGTCCATCGCGATGTAGCGTTTCAGTGGGATGGCCGTGACTTCTCGGTAGATCTGATAGGATTGCCGATGGCCAACTTGGAGATTATTCTGGGCATGGATTGGCTGTCCAGAAATTGTGCATTGATTGATTGTTGTGCCAAGAGAGTGGTGATGTCTCCGGGTGGGTCCATAGCCAGTTCCTCACTATTCATTTCAGTCCTGCAGGCGAGGAGGGCCTTGAAAGCAGGGGCATTTGGCTATGTCATGTTGGGAGGTTTGGTGAGTGGGACACAGGAGGATCTCACTGGCATTCTAGTGGTGAGGGAATTCCTCGAGGTGTTTCCCGAGGAGATTCCTGAGTTTCCACCGCAGAGGGAGATAGAGTTCTCCATTGACTTATTGCCTGATGTGGGTGTTGCAAGTGTTGAAAGAGAAAAAGCTATTTGCCAAGCCGTCGAAATGTGAGTTTTGGCTCAAGTCGGTGAAATTTCTGGGTCATTTGATTTCCGCTGATGGAGTTGCAGTTGATCCTAACAAGATTGAGGCCGTGATGGATTGGGAGAGGCCCAAGACGGTTACAGAAGTGAGAAGCTTCTTAGGTTTGGCTAGGTACTACAGGAGGTTCATTGAGGGATTCTCCAAGATGGTGTTACCGATGACTCGCCTTAACCAAAAGGAGACTCCATTCGAGTGGACACATAAGTATGAGGAGTGCTTCCTGGAATTGAAGGAGAGACTGACTATTGCTCCTGTGTTAGTCCTTCCTGATCTTGCGGAGCAGTTTGAGTTATATTGCGATGCCTCTGGTAAGGGCTAGGCTGTGTGTTGATGCAGAAAGGAAAAACGGTTGCTTATGCTTCAAGACAGTTGAAACCTCATGAGGAGAACTACGCAACTCACGACTTGGAGTTGGCAGCTATTGTATTGCTTCCAAGATTTGGAGGCATTATCTGTATGGCATGAAGTTTGCTGTATTCAGTGACCACAAGAGTCTGAAATATCTGTTTGACCAGAAGGAGTTGAACATGAGACAACGGAGATGGATTGAGTTCTTGAAGGACTACGACTTTGAGTTGAGGTACCATCCTGGCAAGGCCAATGTGGTAGCCGATTCTTTGATCCGGAAATCCGTGAGCTTATCCAGCTTGATGATGAGCGACTATGATGTAATTGAAAAGTTCAGAGACTTGAGAGTGAACTCCTTGTTTAGGGGCACACTGCTCGAGATGGAAACAGCAGAAGTGATTAATGAGCTGATGGAAAAGATTAAAGAGGCGCAAGTGCAAAGAGAGTGCCTTGATTATGTGAAAAACCAAGACGGTGTATCTTGGAATGATGATGGTTTGCTACTATTTCAGAAGAGGGTTGTAATCCCTCTAGGGCCATTGACTGAGGAGGTTATGGCCGAGGCTCATAAGGGCCAGTTTACCATCCACCATGATGCTACAAAAATGTACCAAGACTTAAAAGAAATTTTTGGTGGCCGGGCATGAAGAAGGACATAGCAGTCTACGTGTCCAAGTGCTTTATATGTCAGAAAGTGAAGATTGAGCACCAGAAACCGTCTGGTAAGCTTCAACCTCTTGAGATTCCACAGTGGAAGTGGGAGAGTATTTCCAAGGACTTCGTGGTGGGATTGCCGAAGACTCAGGCTGGTTGTGACTCTATCTGGGTCATTGTGGACAGATTGACCAAGTCTGCCCATTTTCTTCCAGTGAAGGTGAGCTTCACTACAGAGCAGTTGGCCAAGCTATATGTCCGCGAGATTGTGAGGCTTCACGGGGTGCCCGAGAGTATCATCAGTGATAGGGACCCGAAGTTCACATCTCGGTTCTGGGAGGCGCTGCAGGGAGCTTTTAGTACACAGCTAAGATTGAGTACCGCCTATCACCCTCAGAATGACAGACAGACTGAGCGGACCATCCAGACATTGGAGGACATGTTGAGGGCTTGCACATTGGAGCAGGGTTCAGCATGAGATAGGTACCTTCCGTTGGTGGAATTTTCGTATAATAACAGTTTTCATGCTAGTCTGGGCATGGCACCCTAGGCGCTGTATGGTAGGAGGTGTCGGACTGTTACTTGCTGGTCTGAGGTTGGAGACAAAGAGCTATTTGGCTTGGACTTTATCCAAGATATTACCCAGCAGATCCAGATGATCAGGGAAAAGTTGAAGCAGACGCGGAATCGTCAGAAGAGCTACTACGATGTCAAGCATTGTCCACTGGAGTTCAGTGAGGGTGAGCACGTGTTTGTGAGACTTTCACCTGTCAACGGTGTTGGACGAGCACTTGGAGCAACGGTGTTGGACGAGCACTTGGAGTGAGGAAGTTGAGCCCGCGATTTATTGGGCCCTACCAGATCCTTGGTAGAGTAGGACCTGTTGCCTATCGACTTGCCTTACCTCCGAACTTAGCCAACATCCACGACGTGTTTCACGTGTCTCAGCTTCGAAGGTACATAGCAGATCCTTCGCACGTGGTGCAACCTGATGATGTGGAGGTTCGGGAGAACCTAAAGACTCCCGTCGGACCACTCAAGATTTTCGATCGAGGCGAGAAGCAGCTTAGAAGCAAGACTATTCCGATGGTCAAAGTGCAGTGGACTGGGTGTGGTCCCGAGGAGTGCACATGGGAGCGAGAGGATAAGATTCTCCGGCAGTATCCCGACTTTCGAGACAGGTATGTTTCTAATTTTGAGGACAAAATCCTTAAAAAGGTGGGGTGAATGTCAGAACCTGCACCGCTAATTAAGGTAATTAATGAATTAATTGTGATAAATTAGGAAATGATTCCATAAATGACCTTAATGATTATTATTTGGATTAAATAATTATAGTAAGTGAGTAAGAATGCTGAAAGTCGCTTTTCGGAAGAAAAACGCAGATACCGGTTCTGCTACCCAGTATAAATGCGTACCAGAAAAGTATCCCGAAAAATTATAATAAGTGCATGATAATCACTAGAATAATATGTAGGACTTGTAAAATAAGTTTCAAGTCAAAATAATGAAAACTGATGTCAGAACTGATACTGGCTATGGAAAAGTGCGTACCAGAAAAGTGCTCCGAAAAATAAAATAAAAATATGAAAAATCTTAGAAAAATTAGTAGGTTAAGATTCTAAAGTTTGGGATCAAGATCTTTTGCGTAGCTATTAAAGCTAATACTGCGCGTTGTGACTTAACCTCCTTATATTCATAAGTGGGCACATGATCCTAGGTCAAAACCTTGCCTCCTACGTGCCTTTTCCTTGTGAGGCAGCAGCTGAGTGCATTGCTTGCCACCTTCCTCTTCCCTCACTCTCTTGAGCCAAGATGTCATTTTTACTCTTGGTTTCTCTACTAAACACCATTGCCTTGGGTGAGCTTGCCTTGTGTGGGGTTTATAGTCACCATTGCTGAGTTTTTGTTTCTGTCCTAGTGGAGTCTAGGAGCTGAGTTGAGGGTGAGTAGTGTGAACCTGGGTAGTGGCATTTTGAGCTTCAAAGTGTCACCTTTGTGGAGAAAGAACTAACCTTGGCATTCCATTTTCGTTCTGGGCCAAAGTCAGAACTTTGAAGGTTCATTGGTGAGCTCCAAGAGCACATATTGCTCTGTTTTGAGCTTTGGTAAGTTGTACCAACCTTGATCTTGTCTTTTATGCTTTAAAGATGAAGCCTTGGGATGTTAATGGGTAAAATGAAGCAACCAACACCTAAGAGAACTTGTATATGCTTAAAAATGGATCCTTGGTCGTGTACAAGTGTTAAAAGTTGGACCTTGGACTAGATATTCATGAAATACAGAAACTGCATTCTGTCGTGAAATATTCGGATATTTGTCGAACAGATATCCGGATATTGATATCCGGATATGGTATCCGGATATTGATATCCGTATAAGGTATCTGGATATCCGGATATGGTCAGTGAAATATCCGGATATGTCCCCGAGGAATATCTGGATATTCCGGGATTTCGCAGAACAGTAGCTGTGCTGTGGGTAAAGTAGGCTATTGGGGGTTTGTGGACCCTAGATTAAGGAAGTTGAACTTCTGTAATTAATGAACTAAGTCAGAATCATGTGATTAAGGGCTTATGACTTTGTTGGAAGCCTTAAGACGTAAAATGTAAAGGAAAGGCGTAGTCTTTAAGTTGTATGCTTGTGATGCATAATTAATGATATATTATTGGTCCATAACAGATTGTGATACTGCTGTGTTTGGACTGTGAGAGTGGTTGGACTCTTGGCTTGGATTGATTGCTTGCAAGGTAAGCTTTCGTGTCCTCGGTTTAGCCATGTTGTGGTTCCACCATGTCCCATGGGGATATGGTTATATGCATGCTGTATTTCATGCTTTTGATATTTGGAAATGATGTTGAGCTGTTACATGCAATGTGCCTTTATGATATGCATGTGGTGTCCATCTTTACGGTAAGCCTGAGTATGTGGTACATACAATATGGTGAGGCTGTGGGTGAGGTGCAAGCGGTGTTCCTTGTACTCATGTGGGTTTAGACGTATTCCTACATTTCTCTGGCCAGTAGATAGTATAAACACAAATGGCACGAATATTTTTTGCTCTGCATAATTTTGGAACTAATATTGGAAATACTGCTTTTAGAACTTATATTGCACATGTAAGTGAGCTTGGGGTGGAAGATCCTTGAGGATCCCTTGTCTTACTGAGATTTCTTATTTAGAGATCTCACCCCACGTTTGGGGACGTTTATTTCAGGTTCAGGTAATGTTGAGGCCTCAGGTGGCAGGAGGCTAAAGCTGAGTTAGATATTACTGTGATGTGCTGTCATGTTGGATGCTGGATATTGACTGTTGTTTATGTTTTCCGCTATTATTATGTTATTGTCTGTTGAGACTATTGTTGGGCATTGTGCCTTATTTGGTGAGCATGGGGATTGTCCATGCCACATAGACTTGTTTATGTCTTCTGTTAGTTACAGTTGTATTAATGTATCAGGATTTTGGTCCAGGCTATGTGTTGTAGTCCTGTGACTTAGATACTCACTTATATTTATATATGAGGTATTTCAATTAATTGTCTTGCAATTTTCATACAGGCATTATTTTATGAAATTGATTAAGTAATCAAGTTGGCTAAGGTTAATGAAGTCTGGCACGAGCTGTCAAACTCGCGCAAATTAAAAAAAAAATATTTTTAATTAGGGTTCAGAAATTTTCAGTAAAGTGGAAACCCTAAGTCGTCTCTCAAGGAAATTGTTTGGGTGAAAATCGCTTATGATCGCAGAAAATAAAAAGGGGGGATTTTGATTCTTGTTGAATAATTTAAAAGGCAAAATATAAAATTGGAATTAAAATTTCGTAATTAAAAATTAACCAACTTAAGGTTAGGGTTCCATGGATGTCCTTCCTTGGATAAAAATTCTCAAATTCACGATTGATCTCAATTGAATCAGAATCCTGATTTTCAATTGAGAACATTCGGATCATCAAATCTGATGATTATTCCTTTTCCATAATCGTGATCGCGAACCTCAGATCGAATATCCACAATCGCACGATATCGATCTGAGTTAGGAAAAGAAACAAATCTGGTTAGAGAATTATAAAAATTACCAAATTCACGATTAATCTAAATTGAATCAGAATCCTTATTTCCAATTGAGGTTAATCGGATCATCAAATCTGATGATCATTCTTCACCCATAATCGCAATCGCGAACCTCAGATCGAATATCCACAATCGCACGATATCGATATGAGTTAGGGTAAAGAAACGAATCTGGTTAGAGATTGATCGCAGATCCTCTAGACAGATCCATAGAATCCCTTCCCCTTAGGTTGATTAAAAGGGGTTTAGCCTAGCATGGCTAGGATAAACATGATTACAAATTAAATTGCATAAAAGAAAAAGAAGAAGAAGAAGAAGATGAAGAACGAGAAGAACACGAAGAACACTTCAGAGAAAATGCTTTGATCCACAATTCTGAAAATTACATCATCCAAAATGTTTCCCCTCCTTTCCTACATATGCCCCTAGGGTTCAAAAAACCAATTTGGGCTGGGCTCAATTCAGATCGGCCCGGCCCATTCGTCTAAAATGCAAAATAAAATAATAAAATAAAACTTAATTACAAGTCTAAAACTTCAGCAAAACATGTTCTTCTTGGCGTCAGAAATCGACCAGATTCCAGTCCGAATTGGGCTTCGTGCTCTTATAAGAATTGTAGCCCTCTGTGTTATCTGAAAAACACAACAAGAACGGAGTCAATCCGATAACTGTGGACCGAGATATGACCAAAATACAAAAGTGACGTAAAGTTGAAAAATTCTGACGAAAATAAATTAAATCCAATAAAACACTAAAAAATGTAAATTCACTCAAAACATCATTATTTTATTCAAATAAATCCTAAAAATACTAATCAAGAGTAACAAATAAGTGCAATAAAATATGAGTTATCAAATTCCCCCACAGTTATCTTTTTGCACTCCTGGGCAAAAACTAGAATAGAAAAAGAAAACAAAGAAATAAGAAAAGAGTGAAGATCAACCTATCATTCCTAATAATTAGCAAGTATACAAAAGATAACAAAAATCACAAGTCTTGAATAGATAAAATAATCAGGACAAAAATTCTTTATTCTCAATTCACAAGACTTGTCAATTTCAACTGCAACTGCTAACTATACAAAAAATGGTTTCTCACAGGATGCTCTCAATTTTCTCTCAAGTGTATCAGTTAATTCAGTATATCACTCAAATCAACTCAAGAAAATCACCCTGCCATAGGCTTGCTCAAGTTCTACTTCTCCACTGCTAATAACACATGCATGCACATCAACTGCAACTGCTAACTACACAAAAAATGGTTCCTCACAGGATGCTCTCAATTCTCTCTCAAGTGTATCAGTTAATTCAGTATATCACTCAAATCAACTCAAGAAAATCATCCTACCATAGGCTTGCTCAAGTTCTACTTCTCCACTGCTAATAACACATGCATCTGTAGCCCCAGAATGATAACTTGCAAAGTGCTCGCAAAAATAGTTCAAAATATGAATTTAAACACAGCAGAATTTAGTTTGACATTTTAATTTCCAGAATCACCTAAGTTCAAACGGAATATAAAAATCATGTCACAATTCTTTTTCAAAACAGAATATACATTATAAAGTGCCATTCTTAAAAGGCTACATCAAAGCTAAATACACAATATACATCCAACCGAAACATCAATTAAACAGCAGGGTTTCCCAAACAGCAAGACTTAAACAAAACATTTCCATGCAACCACGTCATCAAATACTTCTTCACATACTTCTAAGTCCTCCTGCAATTTATAAAAATTGCAGCGCCAAAGGGGTGAGAAAAATCCCAGTAATGTGGCAATAAAACCAGTACAGCAACAATATTAGACTAGGTACAAAATTCCAAAACAGTTGTTCAACATAAAACTCCGAACAGATGCTAACATATATTCATAGTGCGTATATAACGCCAAAGTACTAATCATATTGCGTATGTAATGCCAAAATACTAATCAAATTACGTATATAACGCCAAAGTAATGTACGCTCATAGCACTGCAGTGCGGGTACTACTAGCTAACACAGTGGAGATTCCATAAGGCTCCCAAAGGTGAATTCCACTGGACCTATGCGGACTGAAGCCAAGTGTCCCATACCCTGGTATCAGAGGGATGCCTATATGATGCGTTCTCAAACATATGCTTACTTTTATTATATACTTAAGTTTCCAAGATGAATGCACAATGTTGTATGCTATGACATGTTTGACACGCACAAACAGAAACATATGAATCATGATGTGCATATGCATGAATAGATCATAATCATAATAGCATATATCTCTTGTACTTTTAATACCAAGTTGCCGAATAACAAATATTTCCATAGGCAGAATTTTCCATCATGTCAAAAGTATATATATAATATAGTAAAACAGTGATGTACAAGTGGACTTGGTGAATAGACTTCATCAAGGTGAGAGATTTGGAACCTGAAGAATTATTGAGAAATGGGAACAGATGCGTATGTATGAGTTAAATACGTCATGTTTGATTAGCAGTTATGAGACCAGGACAAGTGGGGTGCACTTGAATGAATTGGGATGGTTCAAGCAGAGAAACAAATAGAATACTTGATGAGTAATCCTACGAGATTTGACCACTTGAAAGTATGATGCTGGTAGATTGGTAATGTGAGAGATGTTGAAATATGGGAGTGAATTCCATAAAGAGATAGTGTTGACTAAACACAAGTGAGGTGAACTAATTATGTGTATATTATTATGTGTAATATGTATAAGGAAAAGTGAAGGAATCGCCATGGATGGCACATGATATATGTACCATGAAGGCACTATTGCAGTTAGTGGATGTCGACTCCAATTGGCAGACGTATCAGTGATAAATGAACAGGATGGTTGAGATGTACAGTCATGGGTAAGACAGTAATGAGAATTATAAAGAAATTATGATCTTGTGGTATATATGTAAGTACTACTAATAGTAGTGCGCTTGTGAAAATATTGGTATTCGATACGGAGTGATAGACGGAGTAAAGGTATTTCAAGGTAAAGAGACATTCTACAACCACCGAGGGTGGAAGTGATCAGGAAAATTGATGAGTTGCTCTACAGTATAGAGCGTATGTTATGTGAGCCGTAGCAGGCAGTGGATTATAATGATGGCATGATTTTGTGGGTTATTGTTGTATAACAATAAGGTGAGATGGTATGATTAGTGAATGAATGAAGGTAAAACTTAATGTGAAATTAAGTGATTAGTATACGAACCAAGTGACAATAAAGTGCGAAAGTAAGAGGTTAACGAAAGAACTAATGTGTAAAGTGTGCAGAGAGTGTGGAATTATGTGGTCAGCAAAAGAGATAATGTGTGACGTCAAGATGAAAATGATAAGATTCGTTAGTGAGCTAAGGTATAATTGTCACTGCAAGGACGGACGAGTAGTTTTAAGTGCAAGGACTGATGTAAAATTTTAATGCAAGGATTAATGTAAATTTCAGTGCAAGGATTGAGGTGAAGTTAGTTCTCTGTTATTCGACGGAAATGATTAGAAGATCCCTGTGTGATGGGAAATATGAAACTTATACTAAGAGATGTGAGATGTGTATAGAACTTTGAGAAAATTTAGGATTTATGGAATAGAAATTATGTTATGAACCATGGCAAGTGAACAGTCAAAGTAAAAGAGTGAACAATCTGGAAGAAGAATAAGCAAGGAAGAGATAATGGACTATGGATTGAACGGTAACAAGACAAAAGGAACTATTAAGAGTTAGAAAATGTGTACGAAATTACGAAGAGAATATGAATCATTGTAATAGTGACTATGTTATAAACCAGGTCCGACGGGTAACCAAAACGAAAGTAAACTACCAGTGAGAAGAATGACACGAAAGAGCAAAATGGATTAACTTATATGTAACAGGTGTATATTATACCACTACTACTAAGATTATTGGGGGTAGTCCATGTGAAGATACCAAAGATATTTGATGTTATATACAGAGGTGATACAGACACCAAATGGACTGGGTCCATGTGTGATCTGGAGTGTACGGAGTACCAGTTTTGCCGTTATATACAGATATGTTATAAGCATGAACTCCCTTGTGTACTGGGTACACGTTTGCTGTTATATACAGATGTATTATTAGTAGAAGTTTTTCTGTGCACTGGGTGCATGTAATATGAGTTGATAGTAAGAAGATCTCAGTGGGGCCTTTGTGCAGGAGTGTATAGCTATCTCGGTGCGGGTTAAGTTGCCGGAGACTAGTAGTAATTGATATGAGTAATGAGAAACGAGGAAGTATTCCACATTGGTGTAACGGTTAGTATGGTAGAGGTAATTGATGTAAATGCACAAGGAAGAAACATTTGGGGGATGCCTTTAGAATAGGGACAACTAGTAGTGAGTCGTTTTACGGCATGGATCATATGGGTGGATTCTCTGATCGGTGGGTCATTACATCTGGGGCCCTTTGGACAGCAAGAGCTCGAGGGGTTAAACCTGTGAATGTTGTTACCCACCGTATTGGGAGAGTTTTTCCATATGGTTAACGCAAAATGCGGGGTCATATATTTGTAAATGGACAATAGTATGTCAGATTTGGATATAAGAGTTGAGGCTCAGTGTGTAAGAATTTAGAAGTGTGATAATGGAACACTATTGCGGGTGTAAAGTAAGTCTGATGAAATAAATTTTGTCTCTAAGTGAGGTAGCAAGTTAGTTGGAACCCTCGTCTTATGACCAAAAAGGGATAATAACGTGAGTTAAAGTTGACAAATTGAGTAAGTGTCCTTCTGGGAAGGCTAGTGATGATCAAGATTTCATGTTAAAACAGTGAATTGTTAGCCCTAAGAAAAAGGTAAGTTCTAATAAAGTCAAGTAGGAACGTGTATTAATAGATGGAAACTATAGTTGTAATTGGTTACCAAAAAGTGAATAGCTTGGTTTTGCTGGTAAAGTAGATTGAGAAGTGTTATATATAATCGCATATGCCACTTATGGTGGAAGTATGTGGAAAATGCACAGTGTTGATGATGTTTTGATTAAGTACTAATGACGTATGGATGAGTGTTTGTGGTAACTTTGAATATTCTGAGAGACTGATATACCAACTGGTGGTAAATTGTAGAAGTAGTGGCAATGATGGGATTAATTTTAAGTGACTTGATAGTTAAGTGTCAAGGATTCCTAGTGGATAAGACTTGTATATGAGAGATATGGCATTTTGATTAGTCCATCAGTTAATAGTGAAGTGGGTCGAAAATTGATTCGTTCCAAAGTGTTTGGTGGAAGTTAGAAAAGCTGTAAGGTAATAGTGTTTCAAGTTTGACATCCAGGATTAAATGATTATGATTACGAGAAAGTGATATAAATGAGTGGAACATAAGGTTAAGTTGCAACATCGGAGTGGAATGAAAGTTGAAAATAGTTAGTGGGTGAAAATATTAAGCATGAGTCCTCGATATGGAGATCATTGATGAGTGTTGTGTTTAGACTGTGAGAGGTCTGAGTATGGAGTTAAGCTGACTGAGTAGATAAAGTTGAGATGGTTAAGTTAATGAAGAGAGTAACAGCGAGTATAAATTATGAGTAGGAATTGTAGATGGAAAAATTTAGGAATGTGTGTAGTTAAAAGACATTAAACGTTTAATCGAAGATATAAACTATTGTGAGAATTGTGAATTTCGCATCATGAAGAGAAAGATATGGTTATGAGTACCTAAGAAGAGGTAAAGACACGTGACAAGGAAAAATAAAGTATATGAGTATAGAATTTAATGTGAGTCGGAATCATAAGAAACGACAAAGTGCCCTTGAAACTAGAAAGTATGTGCTTCGGTGAAAGCTAAGAAAACAACGAAATCATAATAGTGGTAACAGTAATGGAAAGGACTAGTATGTTTGGGTATGGTTGAAACAGTGAGGACAGCGAAAAGAGCTAAGTACTAAAGAAAGTGTGAAGACACATGAGAACAGTGAGAGCCTACTATGAAAACAACTAGAGATTTTTGGTAACCTAAGGAAGTGTAATAAAACGAGAAAGAAAATTTAGAAAAATAAAACCTAAATTAACACTATATGGGTCGAACCCTCCAAGGTGGTGGGGAGAAAATTGACGTTTTCGCGTTTTGACGTAATTTGACTGAAACTGACGGCTATACATGGTTGTATAGGTTGCCGTACGTTGATTTAAAATCGGAACAGTGAAACAGTGGATTGCCCTTGGTCCTGGACCAACTGGATTGAGGTAAGTGATTTGATTTACACATGTTATTGTGAATTCAAGTGTGGTTTTTCTAAGTGTGTGGAATTGACCTCTATGTAGGCATTCCTTGTGTATCAAGCTGTGAGTGGAGTTTCTGCGGAACTCAGTGGAAAAGTATAAGGCAACCACTTGGTACTGGGGCTTGTTCCCCTTTTATGTTCCACCTTGCTAGTTGATGGCAACGGTAGGAAGTGTGTATGAGTAGTGTAGAACAGCATGAGCATGCATATGCATTATCACAGTGGGTACTTATGTACCAGATCTCTGGCCAGTAGATATTTTAGCCTTCGGGCAAGTTTTCCGGACTGCCACTGGATAGGTCTCCGAGAGGGAGTTCCAGTTGACCCAGGGTCGTGGTGTGTTATCCGGATAGGAGCACACTAGGTAGTCTCGGGTGTATATGGTTGGAAGGGGTACCTTGGTGGGTTGTTCTATGAACACGCCAGGGGTAGTACCCATAGGCGTATAGCCGAGGACATGGCGTGGTATTGGTAACTACCATTCCCGCATGTCGTAGTTGTTTTCTGATAATACCCCCTTTCTCTAAATCCCTTGCTGTATCCCATTTTATAACAGTGATGTTGTTTTATATTATTGATATACATCGAAGTGAACCATTGGACGGAGTTTTCTCCAGAACCTCTGGGTTACTGAGATATATTCGTATATCTCACCCCGTCTCGGGACATTTATTTCAGGAGGTTGCAGTGGCACAGGTGTGGCGGGCAAGAGGCCCATAGGAAGATCATGTATATTTTGCTTAAGTGTATCATATTTATCATTTTAAGTTTATGTTGAAAGATGTAAGTGAAAGGCATGAATTGTAATATGTGATATGTAATTGAGAAGTATAGTGGCATAATGAGATTAGATTTATGGTTTAAGTTATGTTGAGAAATTGCATGTAAGTGGACTTTTGTGATTGAAACTGTAAAAGATTTGAAAGTGAACTGCTTATGTTTTAAGTATAAATTGGATTGGGTTGTAAGTTCCCCAAGGCGTTGTTGGTCCGATTTCTGGATTTCAGGTACAATTGTAGTGTTAAACAGCTTATTCAAATTTGGGGATTTTAGTAAA
Source organism: Gastrolobium villosum (assembly GCA_032173675.1). Classification (NCBI taxonomy): domain Eukaryota; kingdom Viridiplantae; phylum Streptophyta; class Magnoliopsida; order Fabales; family Fabaceae; genus Gastrolobium; species Gastrolobium villosum. The sequence goes on along the minus strand of JAVKPL010007751.1, from coordinate 240,962 downwards.
TACAAAGGAAACTCTGGCGAAATTTCTGTAGAATTGGCAGTTTTTGGGTGAACTTCGGGAGAGCATATCTCTCTCCATAGTGGTCCGATTGGGACGTGCCATACGCCATTTTGAAGCTTAAGATGTCCCCTACGTTGTGTCAAAATCCTAGAATCATTGGTGGTGTGCGCAGCCCATGGCGGCTGATTGCACAAACTGCCCTGTTCTGGTCTGTAAAAGGGTTCAGATCTGGGTCTGTTTTGGGAAATTAATTCCCGCTTCGTTACTTGGTCAAATTAAGCATACGATATATCAAATCAAAGATTGATGTGTTTAATTTAAGGTGTAAAATTTTGAGAGGCAGTGGACTTTTGGTTAGGTGCAGAATATTCTGTGAGTATTGGAGGTTTTGAGCTGTTTTGGAGTTGGTGGGCAATGTTGTTTGTCCAACTTCAAACGACGATAACCGGAGCTAACGAGCTCGGAATCGAGTGTGTGATAGCTTGTCAGAAAGATAATTGAATAAGGAAAAAGAATAAACTGAAGTCTAGGTTTGGATTTTGTTTTGTGTTCGTAGAAAATTAATTAGTGAATCTTGTTAAGTTTGGTAAAAACGTAAAAGTGAGGAATTAACTAAAAGGTTTATGGGAACCCCTTAGTGTCTTATATGTAGTAAAGTAAATTGTATAAATAGTTTAAGTAAGTCTTCCGCTAGTGTTTTCAGTTACGATAACGGCTTTTAATTATTACGCTTTTTATATTTTAATCGTTCGCGTAATAATCGGAAAAGGTTTATTCGCATTTTTATTAAATGAATTGTTGTGATTGTAACTGCGCTTAATATCATAATTAATGTTAACTACCAGTGTACAACGGGCTGTTACAACCCACAATTTTAGCTAAGACATCTCCATATCTGTAGCTCATGAGGTCTTTACCTTGTATCCATATACAAGTAGATAAGTCGTACTAGTTTTACCCGAGATCACTGATCCCTAATGTCAGTGTCTCTAGACTAGGAACATATAATTAGGAATATACATGCGATATCCTTGAATCCTCATGATCGTGATCTCATCACAGATACTCAATAGATACTTGTTCTATTCCAAGGGGTTTATCTAGTTCGTTCATATAATATTAACAATAATATCGAGACATAATATGAAACTGGATAAATAATGCTTTTATTTATTTGCGACAAACAAAGTTCTACATCTAGTGTCCTTTATTTAATCAAAAGATTGTCTCTAGGACGCCCATATACTAACACATTGGGCCCTACCAAATTATAAAGAGGGTTGGACCTGTGGCTTACCAGCTTGCCTTACCTCCACATCTGTCAAACCTGCATAGAGTTTTCCACATCAGTCAACTTCAAAAATATGTGCCGGATGCGTCCCACATTGTACAGCAGGACAATATCGAAGTAAGAAAAGACTTGAAGTTTGTTGTGGGATTGTTGAAGGTTCTAGCACGTGATGAAAAATTGTTGAGAAACATGACTATTCCCATGATCAAGGTGCAATGGGAAGGATTGACTCCTGAGGACGCTACTTGGGAACGGGAGAATGAAATTCTCCAGCAGTACCCTGAGTTTGACGTCAGGTATATGTTATATTTGATATTTGATTTCGTGGGCAAAGTCCTTAAAAGGTGAGGTGAATAAAATGACCCCAAATGGTAAATCTTAATTAGAGGTTTAATTTATAAATGCCATAATTATATTCAGTGAGTGATTTCGAGTATTTTGACTGTAATCATGACTAGGTTATGAACAATGCGTTCTGCCGGAGAATTTGTTGTCTTGCAAATTAACCGGTAGAACTTAAATAAGCAAAATGATTTTAGAGACATAATTTGACAATTCTGACAACAAATATGAGTTCAAAATGAAAAAATTGTATAGTCTGGCACTTTCCATGAAAATCTCGTGAATAGTGTTTCTACCGGGTATTTTGTACTGCTGTTTAAGCAACCGGTTGAAAGTAAACTGGCCTTTGAAGGCCGATGCATGTAAGGTGTAAAACAAAAATTTTACTGCGAAATATACATGCACACATAGGTTCATGCTTTAAGACAGCATGATTTTACCTTGTTTTTGGCCTGATCAGTCAGGGAGATCAGATGTCAGGCTTGAAGGGTTCAAACCCTCTAATGGTGATCCACACCACCGTTCGTCAATGATGCAAGAACCCCTTCTTGAAAGCCACCAGATGAACACCACAGTGAGGCTTGCTATGCGCACAAGTGGTGAAGGTGGAGGCTAGGTATTCTGTTTGGAAAGGTGTAGTGAACTACCTACAGAATGGTGCATCAGATGAAGGAGAGTTGGCTAGGTTTTCTTGACAAAACCCTAAGGTGAGGAACCTGTATATATGCGCACACCTTGATGAGAGGAAGAGAGAATTTAATTCATTCAAAATGAAAACCAACTTTCAAACACATTTGAAATTTGCGCATGGAACAGGGGAGGATAAGGTGGAGCTGTTGCAAAACCAATTTTGCCAACAACCTCCAATCTTATCCTCATGAAATTAAGTTCAAAATAATTTAAACTTAAATTCATAAACTATCATATAGTATACTTTTCATGCGCATAATTCAGCCCTAGAAGGGGTCCAAATATATTGAATAGTTGCATTCAAAATTTGAATCAACTCACCCACTGATTCCCTCAACCACCAAATCTGAATGGGGCTTTGTTTTAAGTGATAAGATGACATCCTTATCACTCAAATTTGCGCACCAAACAGCCCAAGGATGTGCTCCAAAGATGCTTATTGATCCAAGGAACATGCTCCAATAAGATCCTGTCTTATCCTTTTGTTATGAAACAACTTTTCAAAGCCAATTCAAATTCGAATTCAAACACTTGAATTCAAATGTTCAAACATTCAAATTCAAAATTCAAAATTCAAGATTTCAAATTTTAAATTCAAAATTCAAAATTCAAAATTCAAATTCCAAATTCAAATTTCAAAATTCAAATTTCAAATTTCAAATTTCAAATTCAAAATTCGAATTTCGAAATTCAAATTCTAAATTCAAATTTCAAAATTCAAATTTCAAATTCAAAATTCGAAATTCAAATATTTGATTATTAATTTAACTAATTAAATTAACTAGTAATGGCTTCGACTATCCAAGCCCATTACTAAGCTCCATGCACCACCCACCCATTTAGGTGGGCTTCCAAACAGCTTCTTGGGCTAACAACCATTATTAGGCCCAATACCTTTAAAGCTAGTCCATCATGACTACAAGGTGTTAGTGTGTGACCCATTAGGTCCAACTTAGCTTCTGACATAACTGGGCTTGGGCCCAACAAGCCCACAACCCAATTAATGACAACACAGATCACTAGCAATGCTTTGTTGCCCCAGAACTAGTCAGATTAATGACTTGATCATCCTATTGCACATATTTGGTTACCATATGTATTTCCCTTCGTCTCGGTTATCTTCCCATTAACCTAGGGTAAGGAAATGTATCAACCCCTGCGGTTTAGGGTAAGCTTTATTCGAAATAGGGAATCTTCAATTTACTGACTCTAAAGGCAGATCATCTCATGATCTCTTTTACTATGCATAGATTCCCGAGTCCCTGTAAATGTCATCCCGATTTCTTCGGTTTACAGATAACCTAATCTCTCACAGAGATTTGATGAATTCCTTCAGCTTATTACCCTAGCACTGTGCCCTTTAAGGACACGCGCAACAGTATACCTATGAGTCTCCATGTTTCAGGCAGACGAGGCATACAATCAAAACATGCCTCCAAGAACACAGTCTAGGTAATAACTTCTGGTCTAAGGAAAGACACACCCAAACATAAAGAGATTACTCTAATGACACTATTTGTGAGATTTCCTCATAGAGTCTCTTTTTGGGTCTGTTCAGTGCGAGCTATACTCTTATAGGTCCACCCACGACTTTAGCTAAGATATCTCCATATCTGCAGCTCATGAGGTCTTTACCTTGTATCCATATACAAGTAGATAAGTCGTACTAGTCTTTACTCGAGATCACTGATCCCCAAACTCAGTGTCTCTAGACTAGGAACATATAATTAGGAATAGACATGCAATATCCTTGAATCCTCATGATCGTGATCTCATCACAGATACTCAAGAGATACCTGTTCTATTCCAAGGAGTTTATCCAGTTCGTTCATATAATATTAACAGTAATATCGAGACACAATATGAAACTGAATAAATAGTGCTTTCATTTATTTGCGACAAACAAAGTTCTACATCTAGTGTCCTTTATTTAATCAAAAGATTGTCTCTAGGACACCCATATACTAACAAGCTCCCACTTGGCCTAGAGCCAATCAGACGTAAGTCGTATACCTAAAGCCACATAATCACTATCATGTTTTCTCTGAGAAACGGCCTTTGCTAGAGAATCGGCCAGGTTTTTAACTGTGGGAATATAATCCATTTTTACATCCATCCTATCATTGATTACTCTAATCAGGTGATATTTGCGGAGCACGTGTTTAGATCTTTGATGAGACCTAGGTTCCATTGACTGCGTAATGTTTCCAGTGTTGTCGCAAAGCAACTGTATGGGCTCATCCACGCTTGGAACCACCCTTAGTTCAGAAATGAACTTCCTTGATCCACACGGCCTCCTAAGCCGCTTCTGAAGCAGCTATGTATTCAGCTTCTGTCATTAAATCTTCTTTAGTATCCTGCTTAGAACTCTTCCAATATACTACCCCACCATTTAAGGTGAATACGAACATTGATTGTGACTTACAGTCATATTTGTCACTTTGAAAGCTGGCTTCAGTGAACCTTTTCATTGTTAGCTCATTAACCCCACCATAGACCAAAAACGCATCCTTAGTTCTTCTTAAGTATTTAAGGATGGTTTTGACTGCCGTCCTGTGACCCTCTCCAAGGTCTGACTGGTATCTGCTCGTAATGCTTAAAGCATTTGAGACATCTGGTCTCGTACATATCATGGCATACATGATGGATCCAATAGCCGAAGCGTATGGAATTCCACTCATGCGATCCTTCTCAGGCTGTGACTTAGGACACATAGCCCTTGATAGGTGTACCCCATGACTGACAGGAAGAAACCCCTTTTCGACCCTTCCATGCTAAACCTCTTTAGCATCTTGTCAACGTACGTGGATTGAGATAAACCCAGCAGCCTCTTGGATCTATCTCTATAGATCTTTATACCAAGTATAAAGGCTGCCTCTCCCAAATCCTTCATGGTGAAGTTTTCTGAAAGCCACTCTTTCGTTATTTTTAATGTGGGGATGTCATTTCCTATTAGCAATATGTCATCTACATAGAGCACTAGGAAGACGACATTACTCCCACTTACCTTTCTGTAAACACAAGGTTCATCCTCGTTCTTGATAAAACCGTTACTCTTAACGACTTCATCAAAACGTATATTCCGACTCCTTGATGCTTGCTTTAGCCCATATATTGACCTTTGTAGTTTGCATACCATATGCTCCTGATCTTTATTTTCAAAGCCTTCAGGTTGTGTCATGTACACTTCCTCCTTCAAGAACCCATTCAAGAATGCGGTCTTGACATCCATTTGCCAAATTTCATAGACGTGGTATGCTGCTATTGCAAGCATGATCCTAATAGATTTGGTCATGGCAACTGGTGAGAAAGTTTCATCATAGTCAACTCCTTGTCTTTGACGATACCCTTTCGCCACCAACCTAGCTTTGTAGGTCTGAACGTTGCCATCTGCATCAGTCTTTCTTTTAAAGACCCATTTATTACCGATAGGAACTATTCCTTGCAGTTTAGGAACCAAGGTCCATACCTTGTTCTGATACATCGAATCCATTTCAGATTCCATGGCTTCAAGCCATCTTGAGGAGTCAACATCTTTGACCGCCTCCTCGTAGTTACTTGGTTCATCATCCTCAACAGTTTGCTGATTATCAATCACAAACCCGTACCTCTCAGGTGGATGGATGACCCTCGTAGATCTACGGAGTTGTGTGTTTACTTCTCCATTGGAGAACGTCGCCTGCGGAGCAGACTCGGGTTCCTCAATCGGTTCTTGTGGATCTTGCACTTCTTCAAGATCAATCTCACTCCTACTGCCTCCTTGAGAGATCAAATCCTTCTCAAGGAACTCAGCATTCTTTGACACAAACACTTTGTGTTCTTCCATGGAGTAGAAGTAGTATCCCTTAGTACCCTTAGGATACCCCACAAATAGACATTTAGTACTCTTAGCACTAAGCTTGTCTGATGTCAACGCTTTGACATAAGCTGGCGATCCCCATACCCTGAGGTAACTCAGGTTGGGTCTCTTACCACTCTATATCTTATATGGTGTGGTCTGGACAGATTTAGACGGTACCCTATTTAGAAAGTTATGCAGCTGTGTCTAAGGCATATCCCCAAAACAATTTTGGAAGTTGAGTCTAACTCATTATAGACCTAACCATGTCTAACACAGTCTTGTTTCTCCTGACACCGTTTTGGTGTGGTGTGTTAAGTGCAGTAAACTGCGAGAGAATTCTATTTTCTCTCTGATAATCCCGAAACTCATGGCTCAAATATTCACCATCACGAACTGATCGCAATGACTTAACCATCTTGCCATGTTGTTTCACTATTTCATCAGTAAATGAAATAGGAGTTTCCTCCTCTAGCCACAATATACATTAGGCCATATAAATCACAGTGAATGAGTTCTAATAACTCACTAGCCCTATGAATCTCAAGCCCTTTGGGCATTGACGAATCATTTTCCCAGCTAGACAAGATTCATACTGTCCATAGGATTCCAAATCCTTGGAGTCCAGGTATCCATCTCTATGAATCCTAGACAATCTTGTTTCATTTATGTGCCCTAGTCTATAGTGCCAAAGATAGGATTGATTATCTATCCTAGGTCATTTCACATCTTCATTGAGCACTTTAGTTCCCATTTCCAAAACATACAAGCCATTTATTAAAGAAGCGTACCAAAACAATATCATTCAAAATGATAGAAGATGTACCATCCTTAATAGTTAAAGCAAAACCATCTTGTTCTAAACAAGAAATAATATTTCCAGAAATGTCGGGAACATAAAGACAATTATTCAAATGCAATAAGGTGCCCGTAGGCTAATGAGGTCGGTATCCCCACCAGCATGAGCAGCAACTCTTGCTTCATCACCTGCGCGGGGTTCACCTCGTTCTTCTCCAATCTTCTAGGCTTCTAAGCACATGCAACACATTGCAGATAATAAGAACCATAACCGGTATCCAATACCTTATAAAGTTGGATTAGCATAAGAACAATTTATCTCAATCATGTGAATACCTGAGGTTGAAGCATCACCATGCTCCTTCACACTCTTCAGGTAGTCTGGACAATTCCTTTTCCAATGGCCATATTTGCCATAATGGAAGCACACAGCATCGCTTTTGTCCTTGGGTGCTCCCTTACCTTTCTTTTTGCCCTTTTTCTTATTGGGTTTACCTTTGGGCTTAAGGGAGTTGCCTTTTGCAGGCTCCTTGCCCTTACCCATGGCCCTTTCAGGCCCACCAATCATAAGAGCTTGTGTCTCATCCTTCTTGATAGACATTTCAGCAGTCGTTAACATCCTTAACAACTCTGGCAAGCTCACAAGCATCCCATGCATGTTGTAATCCATTATGAATTCACTAAAAGAAGGAGGAAGTGATGATAGAACTAAGTCATTAATTAATTCAGCATCCATTGTGAACCTTAGACCCTCTAGCTTCTCAATGAGTGCCATCATCTTCAGTACATGGCGGTTAAAACACATGCCTTCAGTCATCTTGCACAGGAACAATTCCCTAAAGGTCTCATACCTCTCATGTCTGCCTTTAATATTATATAACTCCTTGAGATGCATGATAATAGAGGGGGCATCCATATGCTCGTGCTGTTTACGCAGTTCAGGCGACATGGATGCCAGCATGATGCAACAAGCCAACACATTATCATCCATGTGTTGCTTGTGGATTTCGAAATCAAATTCTGTGAACCCATCTTCCCCTTCCTTAGGCGCAATAGGCAAAGCAGTGTCAAGGACATAAGTTATCTTTTCGGTCTTAAGAACAATTCTTAAGTTCCGATACCAGTCCATAAAATTTGAACCGGTCAGTTCATTCGTATCGAGAATTGAATGCAGTGATAGTTGATGAGTCATACTAAAAGCTGAAAAAGATGTAAATATGATTTTAGTTAATATACGGTTATTGAAAGTAAAACTGGCCTTTGAAGGCCGATGCATGTAAGGTGTAAAACAAAAATTTTACTGCGGAACATACATGCACTCAAAGATTCATGCTTTAAGACAGCATGATGCTACCTTGTTTTGGCCTGATCAGTCAGGGAGATGAGATGTCAGGCTTGAATGGTTCAAACCCTCTAATGGTGATCCACACCACCGTTCGTCTATGATGCAAGAACTCTTTCTTGAAAGCCACCAGATGAACACCACAATGAGGCTTGCTATGCGCACAAGTGGTGAGGGTGGAGGCTAGGTATCCTGTTTGGAAAGGTGTACTGAGCTACCCTACAGAATGGTGCATAGAGGAGGAGAGTTGGCTTGGTTTTCCAATGAAACCTAAGGTGAGGAACATGTCTATTTATGCGCACCCTTTGGAGAGGAGGAGGGAATTCATTCATTCAAAATGAAAAACAAACTTTCAAATTTCTTTGAAAGTTGTGCATGAAACAGTGTGATAAGGTGGAGCTGTTGCAAAACAAACTTTTGCCAACAACCTCCAATCTTATCCACATGAATTTAAATTCAAATTAATTTAAACTTAAATTCATAAACTATCATATAGTATATAGTTTTCATGCGCATAATTCAGCCCTATAAAGGGTCCAAATACATTGAGCAGTTGCATTCAAAATTTGAATCAACTTACCCACTGATTCCCTCAACCACCAAATCTGAATGGAGGTTTGTTTTAAGTGATAAGATAACACCCTTATCACTTAAAAGTGGCGCACCAAACAGCCTAGGGAGAGCCTCCAAAGATGCTTCTTCATCCAAGGAATATGCTCCAATAAGATCATGTCTTATCCTTTTGTTATGAAACAACTTTTCAAAACCAATTCAAATTCGAATTCAAACACTTGAATTCAAACGTTCAAACATTCAAATTCAAAATTCAAAATTCAAAATTTCAAATTTCAAATTCAAAATTCGAATTTCAAAATTCAAATTCAAATTCAAATTTTAAAATTCAAATTTCAAATTTCACATTTCAAATTCAAAATTCGAATTTCGAAATTCAAATTCTAAATTCAAATTTCAAAATTCAAATTTCAAATTCAAAATTCGAAATTCAAATATTTGATTATTAATTTAACTAATTAAATTAATTAGTAATGGCTTGGACTATCCAAGCCCATTACTAAACTCCATGCACCACCCACCCATTTAGGTGGGCTTCCAAACAGCTTCTTGGGCTAATAACATTATTAGGCCCAATACCTTTAAAGCTAGTCCATCATAACTACAAGGTGTTAGTGTGTGACCCATTAGGTCCAACTTAGCTACTGACATAACTGGGCTTGGGCCCAACAAGCCCACAACCCAATTAATGACAACACAGAGCACTAGCAATGCTTTGTTGCCCCAGAACTAGTCAGATTAATGACTTGATCATCCTATTGCACATATTTGGTTACCGTATGTATTTCCCTTCGTCTCGGTTATCTTCCCATTAACCTAGGGTAAGGAAATGTATCAACCCCTGCGGTTTAGGGTAAGCTTTTAATCGAAATAGGGAATCTTCAATTTACTGACTCTAAAGGCAGATCATCTCATGATCTCTTTTACTATGCATAGATTCCCGAGTCCCTGTAAATGTCATCCCGATTTCTCCGGTTTACAGATAACCTAATCTCTCACAGAGATTTGACGAATTCCTTCAGCTTATTACCCTAGCCCTGTGCCCTTTAAGGACACGCCCAACAGTATACCTATGAGTCTCCATGTTTCAGGCAGACGAGGTATACAATCAAAACATGCCTTCAAGAACACATTCTAGGTAATAACTTCTGGTCTAAGGAAAGACACACCCAAACATAAAGAGATTACTCTAATGACACTATCTGTGAGATTTCCTCATAGAGTCTCTTTTTGGGTCTGTTCAGTGCGAGCTATACTCTTATAGGTCCACCCACGACTTTAGCTAAGATATCTCCATATCTGCAGCTCATGAGGTCTTTACCTTGTATCCATATACAAGTAGATAAGTCGTACTAGTCTTTACTCGAGATCACTGATCCCCAAACTCAGTGTCTCTAGACTAGGAACATATAATTAGGAATAGACATGCAATATCCTTGAATCCTCATGATCGTGATCTCATCACAGATACTCAAGAGATACCTGTTCTATTCCAAGGGGTTTGTTTATCCAGTTCATTCATATAATATTAACAGTAATATCGAGACACAATATGAAACTGAATAAATAGTGCTTACATTTATTTGCGACAAATAAAGTTCTACATCTAGTGTCCTTTATTTAATCAAAAGATTGTCTCTAGGACACCCATATGCTAACAAGCTCCCACTTGGCCTAGAGCCAATCAGACCTAAGTCGTATGCCCAAAGCCTCATAATGACTATCATGTTTTCTCTGAGAAACAGCCTTTGTCAGAGAATCGGCCAGGTTATCGTCTGTGGGAACATAATCCATTTTTACATCATTCCTATCAATGATTTCTCTAATCAAATGATATCTGCGGAGCACGTGTTTAGATCTTTGATGAGACCTAGGTTCCTTTGACTGCGCGATGGCTCCAGTGTTGTCGCAAAGCAACTGTATGGGCTCATCCACGCTTGGAACCACCCTTAGTTCATTTATGAACTTCTTGATCCACACTGCCTCCTTAGCTGCTTCTGAAGCAGCTATGTATTCAGCCTCTGTCGTTGAGTCTGCTGTTGTCTCCTACTTGGAACTTTTCCAAGACACTGCCCCACCATTTAAGGTGAATACGAATCCTGACTGTGACTTACAGTCATCTTTGTCACTCTGAAAGCTGGCATCAATGAACCCTTTCACTGTTAACTCATTAACCCCACCATAGACCAGAAACGCATCCTTAGTTCTTCTTAAGTATTTAAGGATGGTTTTGACTGCCGTCCAGTGACCCTCTCCAGGGTCTGACTGGTATCTGCTCGTAATGCTTAAAGCATATGAGACATCTGGTCTCGTACATATCATGGCATACATGATGGATCCAATAGCCGAAGCGTATGGAATTCCACTCATGCGATCCTTCTCAGGCTGTGACTTAGGACACATAGCCCTTGATAGGTGTACCCCATGACTGACAGGAAGAAAACCCCTTTTCGACCCTTCCATGCTAAACCTCTTTAGCATCTTGTCAACGTACGTGGATTGAGATAAACCCAGCAGCCTCTTGGATCTATCTCTATAGATCTTTATACCGAGTATAAAGGCTGCCTCTCCCAAATCCTTCATGGTAAAGTTTTCTGAAAGCCACTCTTTCGTTATTTTTAATGTGGGGATGTCATCTCCTATTAGCAATATGTCTCTACATAGAGCACTAGGAAGACGACATTACTCCCACTAACCTTTCTGTAAACACAAGGTTCATCCTCGTTCTTGATAAAACCGTTACTCTTAACGACTTCATCAAAACGTATATTCCAACTCCTAGATGCTTGCTTTAGCCCATATATTGACCTTTGTAGTTTGCATACCATATGCTCCTGATCTTTGTTTTCAAAGCCTTCAGGTTGTGTCATGTACACTTCCTCCTTCAAGAACCCATTCAAGAAGGCGGTCTTGACATCCATTTGCCAAATTTCATAGTCGTGGTATGCTGCTATTGCAAGCATGATCCTAATAGATTTGATCATGGCAACTGGTGAAAAAGTTTCATCATAGTCAACTCCTTGTCTTTGACGATACCCTTTCGCTACCAACCTAGCTTTGTAGGTCTGAACGTTGCCATCTGCATCAGTCTTTCTTTTAAAGACCCATTTATTACCGATAGGAACTATTCCTTGCGGTTTAGGAACCAAGGTCCATACCTTGTTCTGATACATCGAATCCATTTCAGATTCCATGTCTTCAAGCCATTTTGAGGAGTCAACATCTTTGACCGCCTCCTCGTAGTTACTTGGTTCATCATCCTCAACAGTTTGCTGATTCTCAATCACAAACCCGTACCTTTCATGTGGATGGATGACCCTCGTAGATCTACGGAGTTGTGTGTTTACTTCTCCATTGGAGAACGTCGCCTGCGGAGCAGACTCGGGTTCCTCAATCTGTTCTTGTGGATCTTGCACTTCTTCAAGATCAATCTTACTCCCACTGCCTCCTTGAGAGATCAAATCCTTCTCAAGGAACTCAGCATTCTTTGAAACAAACACGTTGTGTTCTTCCATGGAGTAGAAGTAGTATCCCTTAGTACCTTTAGGATACCTCACAAATAGACATTTAGTACTCTTAGCACTAAGCTTGTCTGATGTCAACGCTTTGACATAAGCTGGCGATCCCCATACCCTGAGGTAACTCAGGCTGCGTCTCTTACCACTCCATATCTCATATGGTGTGGTCTGAACAGATTTAGACGGTACCCTATTTAGAAGGTATGCCGCTGTGTCTAAGGCATATCCCCAAAACGATTTTGCAAGTTGAGTCTCACTCATCATAGACCTAACCATGTCTAACAAGGTCCTGTTTCTCCTTTCGGAGACACCGTTTTGGTGTGGTGTGTAAGGAGCGGTAAATTGTGAGAGAATTCCATTTTCTCTCAGATAACCCTGAAACTCGTGGCTCAAATATTCACCACCACGATCTGATCGTAATGTCTTAATCATCTTGCCACGCTGTTTCTCCACCTCATTCCTAAACTCTTTGAACTTTTCAAAAGCTTCAGATTTATATCTCATTAGGTATATATACCCAAATCTTGATTTGTCATCTGTAAAGGTAATGAAATAAGAATATCCACCTCTAGCCTCAATAGACATTGGGCCACATACATCAGTATGAATGAGTTCTAATAACTCACTAGCCCTATGACTCTCAAGCCCTTTGGGCTTTTGTTGAATCATTTTCCCAGCTAGACAAGATTCACACTGTCCATAGGATTCCAAATCCATGGAGTCCAGGTATCCATCTCTATGCATCCTAGACAATCTTGTTTCATTTATGTGCCCTAGTCTACAGTGCCATAGATAAGATTGATTATCCGTCCTAGGTCGTTTCACATCTATATTGAGCACTTCATTTCCCATTTCCAACACATACAATCCATTTATTAAAGAAGCAGTACCGTAAACCATATCATTCAAAATGATAGAAAAAGTACCATTCCTAATACTGAAAGTATATCCATCTTGTTCTAAACAAGAAATTGAAATAATGTTTCTAGAAATTTGCGGAACATAAAGACAATTATTCAAATGCAGTAAAAGGCCCGTAGGCAAAATAAGGTCAGCATCTCCAACTGAATGAGCAGCAACTCTTGCTCCATTACCAACGCGGAGATCCACCTCGTTTCTATCCAATCTCCTTGGGCTCCTAAGTACCTGCAACATATTGCAGATATGAGAACCACATCCGGTATCTAATACCCATGAGGATGGATTAGCATAAGAATAATTTATCTCAATCATGAAAATACCTGAGGCAGAAGCATCACCATGCTTCTTGTCCTTCACATTGTTCAGGTAGTCTGGACAATTCCTCTTCCAGTGGCCTTTCTTGCCACAATGGAAGCACTCAGCATCACCCTTGTCTTTAGGTGCCTTCTTACCCTTCTTCTTGCCCTTCTTCTTCTTGGATTTTCCTTTGGGCTTTAAGGGGGTCACCTTTTGCAGGCTCCTTACCCTTTCCCTTGGCCTTGCTAGGCCCACCAATCAAAAGAGCCTGTGTCCTATCCTTCTTGATAGACACTTCAGCTGTTGTTAACATGCTTAACAACTCAGGCAAGCTCACTTGCATCCCATGCATATTGTAATTCATGATGAATTGACTGAAGGAAGGTGGAAGTGAGGTGAGGACTAAGTCATTACTTAGCTCGGCATCCATGATGAAGCCTAGGTTTCCTAGCTTCTCAATCAGCCCGATCATCTTGAGAACATGGCTGCCAACAGACATGCTCTCAGTCATCCTACAAGAGAACAGTTCTCTTGAGGCCTCATACCTCTCATGCCTGCCTTTAATATCATACAACTCCTTGAGATGTACGATAATAGAGGGAGCATCCATATGCTCATGCTGCTTTTGCAGTTCAGGCGACATGGATGCCAACATGATGCATACTGCCATCACATTGTCATCCAAGTGTTGTTGGTGGGTTACAAAATCAAATTCCGCAAACCCTTCTTCCCCTTCCCGTGGAGCTACGGGTATTACAGCATCTAAAACGTAGGCAATCTTTTCGGCCCTTAGAACTATTCTTAGGTTCCGATACCAGTCCATAAAATTCGAACCGGTCAGTTTATTCGTATCGAGTATTGAACGCAGTGACAGTGGATTAGTCATACTATAAGCTGAAAAGGATGTAAAGATAGTTTTAGTTAATATACGGTTATGTAGTTAAAAGCAAATTATTAAAGACTTGAAATAATTTGCCCCTCCCACTATTTTATCTAAGTCAATGACCATTCCTTTTGACTTAGGGTTAATCTACTTTAGATTTTACCTTAGTGGGATTAAGAGTGCGATTATTTATTTTAACCTCCGTCTGAGACCGCAAGATTAATTTAAATAAAGGGTTGATCTTTATCAACAGTATCTCATACCCTCTCTTAACATTAGGTTGACAACTCTTTGTCACTTAGTGGTGCATCTCATGCAACCAACCTAGCACCATTACCCTAAGCACATAAGCCCGGCTGTGCCTGCAACTTATGTCTTAGTTAAGCATTAAACCAGCACCCTAAGTGTCTTACACTTCAAACACTACTCTAGCCCAACGAAATAGTGGGTCCCAACTGAGTTGTGGAGCACCACTACGTAGAAGAGTTTTGAGTAGCATTGGTGGTGGGAGATAATCATATGCTTAAATATTTATTCCTTTTAAGGGTTCCTTTTATCTTGGGGTTAATTAGGTCCCATCAAACGCATATTGTAAGTTATCATGCTATTCGTTACCTATGTCAAACATCTGTCGGTATACAATAGTCGTTATTGGACAAACATAATAACCATACAAACGCGATTTGCCCAATTTATGCATACTAGACGTTCTAATCATACATACATATAAACAGTTTATATTGAGATAGCCATGGTGCTCGCGCTTTTGTCCTTTTTGCTTCTTTAAGCAACGGCCACTTGTCGTCTATACGCCACTAGCCTATTTCTCTAATTACAAATAATTAAAGAAACTCCATAACACTTTGGAGGAACAAAATTACAAAATTTAAATTACAAATATACTTGTAAATTAAAATGCGCGATTACACATAAATTTAAAATTCAAAAAAAAAAATTCAAATCCGGGCACCATGACCATCCCCTTCCTGTTTGTACCTGAAAAGTTCAAAACTTGCAAACACAAACATTATATTATCACATAACATTTTCACATGTATTTTGACATTTAACATTTAAACATCAAAATAACATCAAGATTCATAATCTTAAATTTCTCATTGGCCGAATTTAAAAACAATTTCAATTCAAATTTTGTTAATTCTTTCTTAAAGAAAACAAAATTAAACCATGCATGTAGCCATATATCCCTACATGGCCGAATCATATAGGTAACTATATGATAAATTTGTCACAAAATTTCATGCATATAAACATGACACAATTCATGGAGAAAAATAAGAAATCATTCAAGGTACTCTTAGTACCCTCCATGGCCGAATCTACCCTTTCAAAAAGGGTGTTCCTTTTAGTACTTTCATAAAGAAAAGAAACTAAACCATGATGCATAATGTTTTATGAACACAGAATCAAATTTTCATGTTCATAAAAACAAAAACTTTAACACTTTAAAGGATTTGTGATTCAAAATCCACATGCAGAATTTAAACTTTAACCCTTTAAAGATTTTTGACCGTGAAAGACTCTTTTGACAAACAAGGTACCATCACCCGTCGATGGTAAAGCAACCGGGCTCTGATACCACTTGAAAGTAAAACTGGCCTTTGAAGGCCGATGCATGTAAGGTGTAAAACAAAAATTTTACTGCGGAACATACATGCACTCAAAGATTCATGCTTTAAGACAGCATGATGTTACCTTGTTTTGGCCTGATCAGTCAGGGAGATGAGATGTCAGGCTTGAAGGGTTCAAACCCTCTAATGGTGATCCACACCACCGTTCGTCTATGATGCAAGAACTCTTTCTTGAAAGCCACCAGATGAACACCACAATGAGGCTTGCTATGCGCACAAGTGGTGAGGGTGGAGGCTAGGTATCCTGTTTGGAAAGGTGTACTGAGCTACCCTACAGAATGGTGCATAGAGGAGGAGAGTTGGCTTGGTTTTCCAATGAAACCTAAGGTGAGGAACATGTCTATTTATGCGCACCCTTTGGAGAGGAGGAGGGAATTCATTCATTCAAAATGAAAAACAAACTTTCAAATTTCTTTGAAAGTTGTGCATGAAACAGTGTGATAAGGTGGAGCTGTTGCAAAACAAACTTTTGCCAACAACCTCCAATCTTATCCACATGAATTTAAATTCAAATTAATTTAAACTTAAATTCATAAACTATCATATAGTATATAGTTTTCATGCGCATAATTCAGCCCTATAAAGGGTCCAAATACATTGAGCAGTTGCATTCAAAATTTGAATCAACTTACCCACTGATTCCCTCAACCACCAAATCTGAATGGAGGTTTGTTTTAAGTGATAAGATAACACCCTTATCACTTAAAAGTGGCGCACCAAACAGCCTAGGGAGAGCCTCCAAAGATGCTTCTTCATCCAAGGAATTTGCTCCAATAAGATCATGTCTTATCCTTTTGTTATGAAACAACTTTTCAAAACCAATTCAAATTCGAATTCAAACACTTGAATTCAAACGTTCAAACATTCAAATTCAAAATTCAAAATTCAAAATTTCAAATTTCAAATTCAAAATTCGAATTTCAAAATTCAAATTCAAATTCAAATTTTAAAATTCAAATTTCAAATTTCACATTTCAAATTCAAAATTCGAATTTCGAAATTCAAATTCTAAATTCAAATTTCAAAATTCAAATTTCAAATTCAAAATTCGAAATTCAAATATTTGATTATTAATTTAACTAATTAAATTAATTAGTAATGGCTTGGACTATCCAAGCCCATTACTAAGCTCCATGCACCACCCACCCATTTAGGTGGGCTTCCAAACAGCTTCTTGGGCTAACAACCATTATTAGGCCCTTTACCTTTAAAGCTAGTCCATCATGACTACAAGGTGTTAGTGTGTGACTCATTAGGTCCAACTTAGCTTCTGACATAACTGGGCTTGGGCCCAACATACCCACAACCCAATTAATGACAACACAGATCACTAGCAATGCTTTGTTGCCCCAGAACTAGTCAGATTAATGACTTGATCATCCTATTGCACATATTTGGTTACCGTATGTATTTCCCTTCGTCTCGATTATCTTCCCATTAACCTAGGGTAAGGAAATGTATCAACCCCTGCGGTTTAGGGTAAGCTTTATTCGAAATAGGGAATCTTCAATTTACTGACTCTAAAGGCAGATCATCTCATGATCTCTTTTACTATGCATAGATTCCCGAGTCCCTGTAAATGTCATCCCGATTTCTTCGGTTTACAGATAACCTAATCTCTCACAGAGATTTGACGAATTCCTTCAGCTTATTACCCTAGCCCTGTGCCCTTTAAGGACACGCCCAACAGTATACCTATGAGTCTCCATATTTCAGGCAGACGAGGCATACAATCAAAACATGCCTTCAAGAACACAGTCTAGGTAATAACTTCTGGTCTAAGGAAATACATACCCAAACATAAAGAGATTACTCTAATGACACTATCTGTGAGATTTCCTCATAGAGTCTCTTTTTGGGTCTGTTCAGTGCGAGCTATACTCTTATAGGTCCACCGACGACTTTAGCTAAGATATCTCCATATCTGCAGCTCATGAGGTCTTTACCTTGTATCCATATACAAGTAGATAAGTCGTACTAGTCTTTACTCGAGATCACTGATCCCAAACTCAGTGTCTCTAGACTAGGAACATATAATTAGGAATAGACATGCAATATCCTTGAATCATCATGATCGTGATCTCATCACAGATACTCAAGAGATACCTGTTCTATTCCAAGGGGTTTATCCAGTTCGTTCATATAATATTAACAGTAATATCGAGACACAATATGAAACTGAATAAATAGTGCTTTCATTTATTTGCGACAAACAAAGTTCTACATCTAGTGTCCTTTATTTAATCAAAAGATTGTCTCTAGGACACTCATATACTAACACCGGTAGAGTCCAGAAATAAATAATTGATGAAATAAGAATAAGAAAGTCCAATATATGCCAAACAAGTCAATATAGGCCCAAGAAAATGATAAGTTTTAAGTTTCATAAGTAAACGAAGTACAATTATTGATTCATAGTGCATTTCGTCAAAAACGGTGCAAAAACCATACTGTGAATTATGAATATTGTTTTGTAAAAAATAAAAACTAATGTAAATGACTTTATAAAAATAAGTAAAAAATATGTCCATAGCTTTAAGTTAGTTCCGGGTCAATTTAAGTAAAAATACGCGATAAAAAAACATCCGATAAAAAGGCCACATGTGCCTATATAGCCTTGTCACTTAAATGAGTCACTATTCATTTCAGATTTTTCTTCTTCTCTCTCTTGCAAGGCCGAGCTGCACCTAAGAGAAAGGGGGTTAGGGTTTTGTTGATTTTGTTGATTTCTCTTTGAATCTTCCACCAAATCCATAGACCCACCACATGAAATCGATTAGAAATCACTCAATGAATCCATTCCACCGATCAATTTGAGCTATAGTTGAGTGTGTGAGGAGTTCTTCCTCCCCCCATTTTCGTGACCTATGTAGCACGGACACCGACACGGGACACCTGACACGATACGACACGACACTCCGACACGTTAATTCTAAAAAATGTTGGATTTCGACACGTTAGGACACGTTTTGATATTAAATAATATTTTTAATTTATGTAGTGTATATTATATTTAATATTCAGTAATTTAACAAAAAAATGAATCTAAACTTATAATATTCATATATTTTGCAAAGAAACATAAGATATCCCAAATATTTATATTAAATTCAATAAAATGGTAATCGCAATCCAATGAATATAATAATTTGAACTAAAAACTCAACGCAACGTAACCTTTGAAACTTTTTTTGAATTTTTATAACGCATGTTGAAGTGTCGGGGAGTGTCGGAGTGTCCGAGAGTGTCGGGAAGTGTCGGACACGACACGTCAGGATTTTTGAAGTGTCGGTGCTTCATAGTTCGTGACACTATTCATCAAGGAGGAGAAATGACATTTTTGGTGGAGCCTTGCTTGGTAGATGCTTTCTAGGCTTTGGGAAGTTGATTAGGGGTAAGAAACCTTTATTTCCATGATGTCATTTTGATGATTTGAGTCATAGAAATTGTGAGCATGTGTTGGGTGGGAAAAAAAATTAGTTTAAAGGTAAAGTGATGATTTCTGTATTGATGTATGGTACACTGATGTCTTCTTAGGATTTCCCTGAGATTGACGATGTACACCTCTGACATGTTCTGGTTCCGCTTGGGGTCCTCCCTTGGGAACAAGTGCGTTGATTTCCGCTTGGGGACCTCCCTTGGGAATGATGGCGCACACCTCTGATATGATATTGATATATGCTCTATTCTGTTATGATATCTGTTATATGTGCATTGGTATACTCTGTATCTGACTTTCATGCAGGAGTGAGCCCAGGGGTATGGAAAATTCTCTATAACCCTGGAGCTTATTGAGATTTGTAATCTCACCCCTCTTTGGGGACATGATTTCAGGTTCCCAGACTTCCAATGAGCCCTCATAAGGCAGAGACGCAACATGTGGCTGAGGCAGTTGACAGTTCAGTTTTAGTAGCTGTAGGCTGCTACTTTTTGGAGTGCGTTTATGTTTTTCGTATTTTCGCATTTGATGGATCATGGTGTTAGATCCTTTATTTTGTATATGGCCTGTATATGTGTACATGTTCTTCAGTTTGATGCATGTACATTTTTGTATTCAGGCAAGATGATATGATTATGTAGTATTCAGTTATGTTTATGTCTTGAACTGCATGCTGTTAGGTCAGTAGCACGGAGCCATGTTATGTATGCGCCCATGGATGAGCATCTGAGTATGTTTGCATGACTGGTAAATCTGGATATATTTATGGTATAAACTGTCTATCAGGAACTCTTATGAGTGGGATTGGAAAATCCCCGGTTGTCCGATTTACAGAGGTTACTCTGTCTGATTTTCGTTTACGCCTTATGAAAATCAAAAGAGAAAAAAGAAAAAAGTTAGCTCATATTTTTGTAAGTTAAGTTTTCCGCTGTTCCTGTTTGTATCATATGTATGTTAGCTGAACCGGCTCGAGACGGGGATGTTACAAGCTTCAAGTTTCCAAAGACACCAAATCCCGCCAGAGAAACCTTCGGCAACTTCAGTGATATAATCAGGAAAACCAAGTTTGCGGATCACATTTTGATGGAAGCCAGAATATTCAATATCACAGATAACAATAATTAAACAGTTAAATACTTCCATTTTATAATCAGAGCACAGTACAGACACTACTAGACATTAGCAATAACCAAATTAGGTGTACAAAATGAAGAAACCAAACGCCATTTGAGCTTCCTTGCAGAGCATGTCTGTCTATGCACATGTAGCTCTGCAAGGATATTTGCAAAGCACTTGCAGTGGAGATCCAACACAAATATCTTATGCTACAAAACATTCGGAGATCCTTGCAGAGCTACATGTGCATAGACAGAGATGTTGATTCAAGACCCAAAACTCTTGGTTCAAGACCCTTCCTGTTAAGTCAATTGTAAAAATTGTATTCGGAAAGAAAAAGAAAATATTGTAAATAAACAAAAGAAATAAAAAAATAGTCTAGTCCCACTTACAAGAAAAGAAAGAGAAATCTCAGGCTGCTGAAATATACGTGGTAAATGCTATTTCTTTTACTGAAAGCATGGCTCCAAACTTGCAAGACGTGTCAGTGTGAGGAAGTTGAACTATGAAAAGCTGGAACTTCAGAGTTCTCCTCTTGATAAAGTTGGATTTACGTAATTATATGGGAAACTTAGAACTTTTTATTGTAATGGAAAAGGATGTGTTGAGTATATATTATTGAAGTACTTTTTATATTGGATGTTTCTTCAGCAAATAAAAACACTTCTTGTTTCTGGCCTTTGAGCCCCTTCTTATTACAAAAAAATAAAAACTTCTTGGTTTACGGTTTGGAGCCAGTTCTTGCATCTGGTTCAAAACCGGTTCTGAATCATAATATTGGACAGAATTATAAGACAGAGATTTCTAAAATTACAAGGATTTCCTACACCATGGCATAATCGTGCACAAAGATTTCTTAATTACGGTAATATTAGATAGAATCATAATTTGCAGTCTTGTAAATGTTGAACCTGAAGTCCCACGGTTAAACTCAGGAGATCAGTTATGTTCTTTCCAGCCGCTAGTGTGATGGGGATTTCCACAGTTTGCCACTGTTGCCAGCTTGACTACCTGAAAAAAAAAAAAAGCATCATCCCAAACTGAAAAAGAAATCCATAGACATCTCTTCGGGTTAATCAATTTTGACAAGTAGAAATCAAGATTCCCTTCCCCACGCACTACCTTCGAGCATAATCATACACACTTTGATAAGACACAGGTTTGCGTCTCTCAATGCTTGAACCATCAAGCTCATACAAATTTGATTGAATTATGCCGATTTTATTGAATTTTTTAATGAAGTTTAAACGATTCTATACAAAAAGTCCTATTATGCTCCTCAAGGGAACCGGGTAGGTCACCAGTTTACAAATCGGTGAGCTGGCCTATCCAAATTGACAAGCATATTAACTAAACCTGTCGGTGAAAAATGGTATACCTAAGCAAAACACTCCGGTATATGAAAATCTGCTGCTCCGTCTCACAAAGCCGAAATACAAAGCAAAACTATCAGTTGTTTTTCTACATTTATTTGAATCCAAACTAAAGAGAAAAGAAAGTAAAACCAAAAGTCGAGTTATCCATTATAAGAGCCCATCAGATCCCTTTTCTACTGAATTAGTACCTCCAAAGAGAGCCGTAAAAACTTGTAAAAATTATACCAAAAGTGATGGCGCTAAGGGATCCAAAATGGCAATTGCCCCTCTTGACTTTTTCTGAGATTATTTCTGTATTTTCATCAAAAACAATAAATACAAAGCTGCTGCAATATTAAAAGCACCTAATACTTAACCAAAAAGACAGGCCTACGAACTAGTCAAATGGCTCTATCACTATATTTAGAAATTAACAAAAACTATAATACAATGGGGCGGCAAAAAGGTATGTTTGCCGCAGAGCACATCTCTACTACTACCTGCCTAAATCCCCTTTTCCACCCCAAGATTCATCCTCTCTCATTATACTCCCATTCTGACTGCCATACTGATCAGAATTTGAATAATGCATTTTGATGGCTGCCACAGGATCTGAGACTCCACTTCGTGATCCTCCAACAACAATACCTGGTCTCCCAACACCATTCATTCCCACCTTTCCCTGTATACTTGAGATGGCTTCAAAATTTCTTCTCTGTATCTCAGAGAACATATCTTGTCGATGCTTTACATCTACCATAAATGGCTGCACTTTCAGACCATCCCTATTTCTAAACATCTGATAATCAATCACACCATTGCTGCCATTGACTTCTCTAGTTGTAAAAGCAGATACTCCATTCAGGTGCTGTTCATTATTTTTGGCCAATGCCTGCAATGAATGTTGCTCTAATTTGGCAGAAGATGTAGGATAATTACTGAATGCAGCAGGATATTTGGCAAGGAAGAGGGCAGAATCAGGTAGTGATGAGAAACTAGTCGGTATCCTGTTCCCATCTCGATAACCATAACTCAAAGGAACATTTTCAAGGCCCCTATAATCATTATGATCAAACTTCAAAATAGCCGATTTTTTGTCAGCATTATAATGGCCAGCAAATTTCATATTAGAAGAGTTGCGGCTTAACTTCAGATGATGGGTACCATTTTCTTCATTTCTCTTGGCAGTTAAATTAGGCTTCTGGGTGGACGAAGGATTGGATAATATCTTCCCAAACAGTTTCACATCACCATTTCTGGAAGTTTTTTCTGAATCTGACGAACACCGCAACAGTGTTTTGTAATTACCATCAGCTTGTTCAATCTTTTGCGACAGAATAGGGAACAGAGTTGCTGAATTGCTGCAGCTCATATCTCCATTCACTTCTTTCTTAACAGGCACTTGGAAAGGATAGCACTGAAGGATTCTAGCAGCCTCAACATGGTCCAATAAATTCCCATGCTTAAGAAGCTGATAGCCTCCATCACTGATGGAATTATGACTATTCTTATCTCTAATTCCCGGAAAATCACAAGTAGAAGACAGTCGATCTAGGATAGTTTTTTTCTCACATTGAACAGAAGCACCGGCAGTATTTTGCAACATTGAATTTGCAGTTCCATGAGGATCATCTACAGAAGATCCTACAAAATAAGACTTATGGGACAGTTGCAGCTGATTTTTAGCACCAAAACTCAATCTTGAATCATGGACTGAGTTTTTCAATTCAACTCCAACATCTGTATCAGCTTCATGTTTATCATCTCTACCATCAACACATGGAGCTGACCCCTCCAATTTATTTCCAGAACCACCAGTAAAACCCTCAGCAACAGGATTAGAGTGGCACGGTTCAATTAATTCTGAAGCAGACAACAATTCTGTAACGGCACCTCCCACTTCATTTGGTTTATCTTTTCCAGCTTCTAAGTTATCTGACATAGTTATAGCTACCTGGTCCCCGACAAAACCAGACTTATCAGAACTGTACAACAAAACCCCGCTATCATCAGAGCCCAGTTTAGACTCGCTCTTAATTACACATGCATCAGAAACCATATTTACAACTTCACGATCTACTTCTTCCCCATATATCTCCTTTGATTCATTTAAGTCAGCTGACAAGTTCCTGGCTTCCACAGGATTGGATTCATCACAGTATGTGTTCATGCCAGGCGAAGGGAGTTCCTCATCTGTTTTAGTGCCTGATTTATCAGTGCCAGACTTATCAGTGCCAATGACTGAACCTGTCTCAACAATGCATGCATCCTCTGTGTCACTCCTGCCACCACTTGTATCATTATTCACTGGTGATCCAACATTTTCAGGTCTAGGGTGCATGAGGTCCAAGCCAAGGCATTTCCGAGCCTTACTGAAAAAAGCTTTGCACTGATCTTGGGACCTTGTTCCTACACTTTGCGCAATCATCGCAAAATCCTTTCCAAATGATGATACAGCCTGAAGAAACGCTGCCTTCTCCTCGTCTGTCCAATTAGAAGGATCCATTTCACCACAGCAGCCCTCATCAGAACAAGTTTCATCATCAATATTTTGAGTAACATCAGGCGTCACAGGTTGTTTGCATAGAGGTCTCAACTTCAAACGCTTCCTGTTCCTGTTATGAAATGAACTTGTTCTGCACGAACTCATAGCCTTAGATGAAAGAGAACCACATATACCAGCCAATACATCAGCTGCGACAGTCTCCCTTTCATCTTGAAGAATGTCAAAACCACTTGATCTCTTCGTGATGCTATCCTCATCCCTTGATGTTTTCAAACTACCATATCCCCTTAAAAGTGAACTTCCTGAATGAATGTTTTGGTTACCCGCAATGCCATCTGCCACCACTGAAGCTGCACTCAAAATCTCAAGAGAAGCACCATTCACTTGATAATTCCATTTTTTACCTGATGCCATCAAGTCAGTTTTGGCAGTAAAAAACTTCCCTAGCTTAACACCACCATCTTGCACCTTAATTTTCTCAAAACAATCGGACTTGTGGTTTTTGTAGTAGAATTCAACACAATCAGCAGTTGTTTTGTGGTCAAGGAAAGAAGCAATTATCCGAAAATCCTTTCCAAAGGCTGCAAATTTCTCCATGAAAATCTCTCTCTCTTCTGAAGTCCATGGGTTGATCATAGCCTTTTCTTTCTCAATAGCCAAAGGATCTTCAACCAGCCCATTGCTAGATATAAACTTTGAAATCATTTTCTCTTTCTGATCCAAAATTAGTGCTGGCATCTTCAAGCAGTTTCTGTGAACTTTATCTTGGGATTCTGAAAGCAGTTGCCTTGTATAACTAATCATCTCAGATGTTGGAACCAAGCTTAGTTGATTTCCTTCTGCAAGTACAGAAAGAAGGAAAGTATAGTTATCATAAGAACAAAATGTTAAATAAATGTCATGAGTAAATGTAAAAACAAGTAGTCAATGGTAGAATGCAACACAGAGCGGCCACATCCACAAGCACTGTAGGAGTATAACAGGTCAAAGAGTGACTCTGCAACGAAAACAGCACCAGCTACAATGAAAAAAGTCTGACAAAATTATATACCAGAACTGATAAACTATATTATGAACATTAAACAAAGTTTCAAGACTCAAAGCTCAATCAATTAGAGAAAAACTAAATACCAATAACAAGTCCAACAAGCATAACCAAAAACAGAAGTATCAGGGGAGCTGTGCGGAAAGCAGATGACGAAGCAAAGCTAAACAGAAAACAGTGCAAAACAGAGATTGAGCAGTGCGAAGTACACAACCAAATCAGAGGAGCTACATGCAAAACAGATGTTGATGATGATGTTCTTAACAGAAACTAGCGCAAACAGAGGATGGAGTTGTATGAAACAATGGAAGAAGCTTTTATGCAAGGAAGAAGCACAGGTTCGTTAGTGCAGAAATGGGGATGCGTCACGCAAGAGAATTGTTGAGTGCATGATGGACCCCAGAAAATTATAAAAATATATTTACTAAATCAAGAAATTACAAACACTAATTCAAGATAAAATGCAGAAATTAAATACCAAAAGATCTCACTCACCCTAAAGCCAAATACCTAGGCCAAAGAGATCCCAAGAGATCCATTCCAAAATCCCCACTCCAAATACTCTGAATACATTGCATAATCAAACCTCACCCTAAACATCTCTATATATACTAATTCCTAATTAATGGGCTTGATTACTTTATTGAAGGCCCATCAATACTCCCCTTTCAAAATTCACCTTGTCCTTAAGGTGAAGAGAAAAGGCAGATAATATGAGAGGATTTTCCACCTGGATCCCATTGCTTAAAACCTATGACTGATTTTGGCCCATGTGACTTGTTGTCCTCTGGGCCCATTATTGTTTGGAGCACTAACTCATATTTACCCATTTGTGGGCTTTGTTCCAACCAAATTGCTGAAGTTATTTTAATGGGTTGGACATAACCCATCTTTTTCCCTTCTAACACAATTTTCTGCTGGGCTGGGCCCATTAGGTCAACAAATTTGCCCAAAGCCAATTCTGCCCCTCTTGCCTCTCTCTTCCTTTGTAGCTTCAGCGCCTGTAAAGAATCTTGGGATACACCACCCCAAAAGCTAGCTCAAGGGGTGGGAGTGCCCAAGACCTTATAAACTCCACATTAGTTACTCATACAACCAATGTGGGACTATATATCTCAACACGCCCCCTCACGCAAGAGCCCTTTAGGCTAGAAGCGTGGAAATTGCACAGACCCAATTTTTGGTTTACCTTTTTGTGCTTTTTTATATTTAATTCCACTTTAAAGTGGGGGACGGCATGATGAGCAGCAGCCATTTGTAAGTGGGAACTATGGAGTAGTGAATACTATTTATTTAGTGAGAGAACCAGATATTTTACCTCCCATCTTAAGTGCTGAAACACCCGGTAGATCCCGCATGGAGGTTGATAATGATGTCTTTGGGCATGTGGAAGGTAATCCAAGGATGTCAGAGTCTGATCTTGAGGTCTCTCGCCACCGTATATCAGTATTCTTGTCTACCTCTACTGCTTATGATTTGCTTCCTGAGTCAGGAAAGGTCATTGCCTTGGATATAAATTTACCTGTTAAGCAAGCATTCCATGTTCTTTATGAACAGGGTGTATCTATGGCTCCTCTATGGGACTTTTACAAGAGCCGGTTTGTTGGAGTGCTTAGTGCAATGGACTTCATTCTAATATTGAAAGAGCTGGGGAATCATGGATCAAATTTGACTGAAGAACAACTTGAGACTCATACTATAGCAGCTTGGAAAGAGGGAAAATTACAGCAACGCGGAACGCTTGATAGTAATGGGGGATCATATCCACTGCGTTTTGTTCATGCTGGGCCCCATGAATGTCTAAAAGATGTGGCTTTGAAAGTTTTGCAAAACAAGGTGTCGATGGTTCCTATCATCCATTCTTCTTCAGAGGATGGTTCATTTCCTCAACTGCTACATCTTGCTTCACTGTCAGGAATACTAAAATGTATATGCAGGCATTTTAAGCACTCCTCTGGTTCTTTGCCAATTCTTCAACTTCCGGTTGGTTCAATACCTTTGGGTACGTGGGTGCCCAAAGTTGGGGAACCAAATGGACAACCACTTGCAATGCTAAGGCCAAATGCTTCTCTTGGTGCTGCTCTGATACCATGTAAAGAATCTTGGGATACACCACCCCAAAAGCTAGCTCAAGGGGTGGGAGTGCCCAAGACCTTATAAACTCCACATTAGTTACTCATACAACCAATGTGGGACTCTATATCTCAACAGCGCCGTTTCTTCCTCTCTTTCTTCTTCGTTTGATGGTTTCAACAGCGTGACTCCACCTTCCACCATGAACGAATCTGGTTAGGTCTTCGTTCTTCCCTCCTTAGCCGCTACCTCTTCTGCTTCTTGATCTTTGTTCTTCATAGCGAAAACAGAGGTTTGTTTTTCCCAAATCTGCACCGCTTTTGCATCGTTCCCTTCCGATAGTTCTTTGTGTTTTCTGCTTTGACGTCATCTTCTTCGGTTTTCCGATCTGTGTTCCCATTTTTTTCAAATTCGGGTTTCTGATATGCGTTCCCTTTTTTTTGGACTTATGTTTCTTTGATTCTCGCTTTTTGTTCTTGTGCAAAACTGCGCTCTATGAACATCCAAATTGTTTTCTGAAGTTGATGAAAAGTGTCTTCAACATGATCAATTCCTTCCTCCACTCGATCCATGCTTGCTTCCAATCGATCCATGCTCCTCTCCATTCTGTTGTTTTCCATTTTTTTTATTTTTAAATCAGATCTGGATCCAAAACACTCCCAGGATTGTAGTGCTTTGATACCAAATTGATGGACCCCAGAAAATTATAAAAATATTTTTACTAAATCAAGAAATTACAAACACTAATTCAAGATAAAATACAGAAATTAAACACCAAAAGACCTCACTCACCCTAAAGCCAAATACCTAGGCCAAAGAGATCCCAAGAGATCCATTCCCAAATCCCCACTCCAAATACTCTGAATACATTGCATAATCAAATCTCACCCTAAACATCTCTATATATACTAATTCCTAATTAATGGGCTTGATTACTTTATTGAAGGCCCATCAGTGCATAACAGAGATAGGTGGATGATCAATTGATCAGTCATGGGTATAAAATGTTGATCAGAATAGAACTCGGATTTGAAAATAGGATAAGGTAGTTTTAAATGTAATAAAAAAAGTTTTGTTTTTTAATCAAAATCAAATATATTTGAGATCTATTTAAATACAAATATATAATAAATAGAAAAAAGATAAGAACGTGATAATTGAATTGAATACAAAGTAGATTTAAATATGATAAAATAAATTGTTATTCAACCTCAAATAGATTATAAATAGATAACATAGGAAGAATAGAACTAGGATTTAAAAATTGGATAAAAAGTTGATGGATATGGTTTTTAAGTCAAAATATTATTCTATAAATTTCAGTTATCGGACATTTAGAAAATTGCAGTTTAAATTTTAAATGTATAATAAACAAATAAGATAACTTTGGCTTTTTAAGTAAAACTATTTCGGTCGTCATTTTTAAAACTATTCCGGTCATCATTTTTACTATAACTAGAAGAGCGCGATGGGGGGAAACAATCGCAGTTTCATACTTGGAATTCAAAACAAAGGTCAATGAAATGCAAAACCAGCCCAACGGCATCTCAGAAACCAGACGCGTATAAACCAGCTTGACAGTGTTCCAGAAGCCTGCCATCGTTGTTTCATGACCCACTTGGCGCTTACAGAAACCAGCTCAATGTCATGCAACATGAAATATTGCTGAATCGTTATTTCCGGCACGACACACGATTATGCCAAAACAAGGGTCAATGATGTGTAGAAACCAGCTTGACAGCATTGCATATACCACCTTCACAGTGCTGCACAGAAACCAACTCCACGGTGTGGCAGATGGCAGTTGTCATTGTTTCAAGACCTGCTTGATGCTTAGAAAATCCAGATGGATGGTGTACAAGATAATATGTTGCTGAATTGTGATTTCAAGCCATACTTATTAATCTCGGATAGCGGCGCGTTCCAAACTGCTATAGCACTATAGCGGGTAGCGCTACAACGCTATTATTATGCAAAGTCTATCTAAGTGATACACTAAATTGTACTCCACAAATATAAAACTTAAAATAAGAAAATGTGACAAAAAACAAATTTGAAGGATCTTAAACAAACATAAATGATTTCGAACATTAAAATTCAAACCATAAGCAAATTGAAGGAGTTAAAGTATCAAATAATGTAATACAACAAAAAAAAGTGGCAAAATCAGTCAAGATTCAAACTGTCACTTAAGTGAAATATCAAAATCAAAGAACTTAAGGAACTAATCATAATTAAAATCATGAACATCCAAATCTTCCTTCTACGATAACACTTTCGCAAAAACTACTGTAGCGGCGCGGCACAATAGCGGCCACTACATCCACTACACTCTGCTTGACCATCGCAGCGCGGTTTGTGGCGGCCGGCCGCTGCACCGCAATGCAACTACGCTATAGCGTGCTAAAGCGGGGCTATTCACAAGTATGTTTCAAGCACAACGCACACGATTCTGCTGATTCAAGTGATGATTCCAGTCACTCCAATACCCTCTTTTGGTTCGTGTAGCTGGGAGCTTGAACCTTATTGTTGCACGCGATTAAAATCATGAATCGCACATTTTATATAACCATGCCTCTAAAGATACTCTAATTTAGAAATTCTCCAAAGGTAGTAAAAAGTACTTTAACAACTTGAAATATCCTTCACCATGGCTTAAATAAAGCCCAGATAATAAAGAAGACTATCATGTCGTGCCCTACCACATTGCAAGAATATCATGCTCCAACATTGGCTTGTACAATCTCAAGGGGCTGTGCATTTTATTTACTCATGTCTTAAAAGGAAAAAGTTTATTAATGGAAAGAAATTGTGAAATTAACAAGTAAACAATCCTCCATAATCACAGCCAAAAAGCATAAAATGAAAATATAAATAAAACACCAGATCCAATCCCCTCTCATCTACCAAGTAAATTGCCAGAAAGAATAACTGTAGTCAAAAAAAAGGCATCATAAAAACTTTTTTATCACATAGCAACTCAAGAAACTGATCGTTGACTCTACAAAATTCTAAAATAAAAACTGAAATACATTCATTCTGGAATAAAAGCATTCTGGAAGCTTCTGTTCTCTATGACATGAAAAGCGACATACATTCATGTTAACAAACTCCTTTGTCTACATCTACACTAATAATTATTGAGCCATCATTTATACATAAATAAATGACATAAATCACTAAAATCAATGCCTAATAGACAAAAACCACATCATAATTTTGTGCAGAGATCCAGTTTTCGAAATTTGCAAACGATAATCACTCAGCATGGCAGACATGAAACTTAGTAAACTAACACAGAAATCTATGATTGTAACTATACAAAAGACCTAATTTTTTGAGTTGAACTCACCAGGAGATAAGTGTACCAAGCAAGCAGCATGCACAAACACACAGTGATGATCTGGATACAAGCTACCAAAATCATCATCATAAAAAATGACAACAAGAAGAAGCAAGCCTTGCCCTATAAGTGTTGTCAGCTACATGGATCAAATGATAACCATGGCCTCTATTAAAAGCCAAATTCTCTTGAAAAATATTCTATATTATTCCCAAATCAAACTGATACGATCCCAGTCGGCAAACATCCACAGCTACTGCCACGTTAGCTAGGAGTTTCCCAAATTGCCCCGTAATAGAATGGAGAGCGTGGAGGCGACTTGAAGTTAGTTATTGTTAGTAAATGGGTGTCCTAGAGACAATCTTTTGATTAAATAAGGACATTAGATGTGGACCTTTTCGTCGCAAATAAATAATAAGCACTTTTTATCCTGTTTCATATTTTGTCTCGATGTTATTGTTAATATATTATGAATAAACTGGATAAACCCCTTGGAATAGAACAGCTGTATCTCTTGAGTATCTATGATGAGATCACGATCATGAGGATTCAAGGATACCGCATGTTTATTCCTAACATTATGTTCCTAGTCTAGAGACACTGAGAATGGGGGGATCAGTGATATCGGGTAAGACTAGCACGACTTATCTACTTGTATTTGGATACAAGGTAAAGACCTCGTGCTACAGATATGGAGATGTCTTAGCTAAAGTCGTGGGTGGACCTATAAGGGTATAGCTCGCACTGAACAGACCCACAAAGAGACTCTATGAGGAAATCTCACAGATAGTGTCAGATAGTGTCATTAGACCAGAAGTTATTACCTAGACTGTGTGCTAGAAGGCATGCTTTGATGGTATACCTCGTCTGCCTGCAACATGGAGACTCATAGGTACACTGTTGGGCTTGTCCTGAAAGAGCACAGGGCTAGGGTGATAAGCTGAAGGAATTCGTCAAATCTCTGTGAGAGATTAGGTTATCTGTAAACCGGAGAAATCGGGATGACATTTACAGGGACTCGGGAATCTATGCATAGTAAAAGAGATCATGAGATGATCTGCCTTTAGAGTCAGTAAATTGAAGATTCTCTATTTCGAATAAAGCTTACCCTAAACCGCAAGGGTTGATACATTTCCTTACCCTAGGTTTAATGGGAAGGTAACCGAGACGAAAGGAAATACATACGGCAACCAAATATGTGTAATAGGATGATCAAGTCATTAATCTAACTAGCTCTAGGGCAACAAAGCATTGCTAGTGCTCTGTGTCGTCATTAAATGGGTTATGGGCTTGTTGGGCCCGAGCCCATTTATGTCAGTGGCTATGTTGGACCTAATGGGTCACACACTAACACCTTATTGTCATGATGATCTAGCATTAAAGGTATTGGGCCTAATAATGGTTGTTAGCCCAAGAAGAAGTTTGGAAGCCCACCTAAAGGGAAAAGGGCGCATGGATCATGTAATGGACTTGGATGGTCCAAGACATTACTAATTACTAATTAATTTAAATAGTTAAATTAATTATCAAACATTTAAATTTTGAATTTTGATTTTGAATTTTGAAATTCGAAATTTTGAGTTTTGAATTTGAATTTTGAATTTTGAATTTTGAATTTTGAATTTAAATGTTTGAATTCGAATTTGAATTGACTATGAAAAGTTATTTCATAACAAAAGGATAAGATAGGATCTTGTTGGAACAAATCCCTTGTATCAAGAGGAGATCTTTGGATATCACCAATGGTTGAATGGGGCACATAGATGGATGGTCATATGATGACCATTAGGTCAGAATTTTGACTAGATAAAGACCTAATCTCATGAGGATTCAAGGGGAGGTTGTTAGGAATTTTGAATTGCAACAACTCCACCTTTATCTCCTCTAGTTGTGCGCCACTTTGGAGGAACTTTTATGAAGAGGAAAATTCTTTCATTCTCTCTTACACTCTTGTGTGCCAACTTGGGTGGTTTTCTCCTTAGGGTTTTCACAAAAACACCTAGCCAATTCTACTCCATTCCATGCCCCACTCATGTGAAGTTTTCATGCTGAAAACTTCACTCTTCTAAACACATTTACCTAGCCTCCTTCTTCACCTATTGAGCGCATAGCAAGCCTCTTTGTGGTGGTCAATTGGTGGCTTTCAAGGAGTTCTTGCATCTTGACGTGGGTGGTGTGGATCAACGTTAGAGGGTTTGAACCCTTCAAACCTGACACTGATCTCCTTGGTGTTTGAATCACAAACAAAGGTAACATCATGATGTCTTAAAGCATGAGTCTTGTATGCATCAAAGAAGGTTGAGAGAGACGAGAGAAGAAGAAAGAGAGAATCGAGAAGAAAGAAGAAGGTCTGAGAAATGTATTCAGTATATTGAGAATCAGTCCATACACGTGTGATCTTTATAGATCAGAGAAAACTAACTAACGACACGTAGCACTGAACAGTTACACGGTTGCAACAAACAAAAGCAAGGAATTTACATAAAAGCCCCTTTGTACAATTACAGAAATAACCCTATACATTTTATGCTAATATGCCCCCTCAAACTTAGGGTGGATGGAGTTGAAAATGAGAATCCACCACCGTGAGTTTGTCTCTTAATGCAGCAAACCGAGACGTAGATAGACTCTTGGTGAGAGTGTCAGCAACTTGATCCAAGGCAGGAACATGACAGACACGGATCTCCTTAGAGAGAACCCTCTCTCTAACAAAGAAGATATCTAACTCCATGTGCTTAGTTCTAGCATGAAGAACAGGATTGTGTGACAGGGACACAGTGCTTAAGTTGTCACAAAGAATAAGAGGAGTAGTGAGTTGAATATGAAGCTCTTGAAGAAGAGATTTTAACCAGAGAACTTCAGCAGTAGCTAGAGCTAAGCTTCGATATTCTGCTTCCGTGCTAGAGCGAGCAATCAAGTTTTGTTTCTTGGACCACCAAGAAACTAAGTTGGAGCCAAGGAAAACACAAGCTCCTGAAGTAGATCTTCGATCATCAGGATCACTAGCCCAATCTGCATCACAAAAGGCTGTAATAGAGAACATATGACTGGGATTGCAAGGCTGTAGTAGCATCCCATGATTGCAGGTACCACGAAGATATCGTAAAATGCGTTTCACAGCAGCCCAATGCTCTTCAAGGGGCTGTGACATAAACTGACAAGCCTTGTTCACTGAATAGCTGATCTCAGGTCGAGTAAGAGTTGCATATTGTAAAGCACCTACAATGGACCGATAGAGAAAAGGATCAGAATGATAATTAGAACCAAACTTTGAAAGTTTACAACCAGAAGGTAGAGGTGTAGCTATTCCCTTTGCTTCAGCCATGTTAGCCCTAACAAGTAAGTCACGAATGTATTTTGCTTGAGACAAAATCAATGCTCCAGAAGACATTTTCTTAACTTCAATTCCAAGAAAGAATTCAAGATCACCAAGATCTTTTAAGGCAAAAGCAGTGTTCAACTGTTGAATGAGAGACTGAATGAAGAGAGTCACTTCCGGTGATGATGATATCATCCACATAAACCAAGAGAAAAACACATTGAGATGATTTTCTGTATATAAACAAAGAGGGATCACATTTGCTTGCTGTAAATCCCAGCTGCAGAAGGCAAGCTTTGAGCTTGTCAAACCAAGCCCTTGGAGCTTGTTTTAAACCATATAGAGCCTTGTGTAACCTGCATACAAGAGATTTGTTAGATGTCTCAAAACCAGGGGGTTGACGCATATAAACCTCTTCTTCAAGGATGCCATTGAGAAAGGCATTATTAACATCCAACTGTCGTAGCTTCCAACCAAAAGAGATGGCAATGGTAAGAATAGTCCGAATAGTGATGGGCTTCACAACCGGAGAAAACGTTTCAGTGTAGTCAAAACCATGTTATTGATGGAAGCCTTTAGCTACCAACCTAGCTTTATACCTATGGACAGAACCATCAGGGTTTTCTTTGACCCGAAAAACCCATTTACACCCTATAGCTTCCCTATTTGGTGGAAGAGGAACCAGGGTCCAGGTGGAGTTGGCTTGAAGGGCACTGAACTCAGACTGCATGGCAGAGAACCACTTGGGACAGGCCAAGGCTTGTTTAATGGAGATAGGTTCAAGAGAGGTTAAAAGAACTTGAGACATGTGAGCTGTTTTAGAGCGAGTTGTAATGGAGTGTGTGGGTGATGAGTGCAAAGAACTAGATGGAACATATTCAGAACCAGAACTCGGAAGAGAGGAAGAAGAAGATGAAGGACTAAACGAAAAAGCTTGTGAAGGAAGAGAGTGAGAAGAAGAACCTGGACTGGAGGAGTCAGACCTGGAGACAGCAACATGAGAAGCAGAAGTCAGTTGAGAGGGGTTGTTGCTCACTGTTTGGAGAAGAACATTCTGATGATGAGTCATTACTTGAAGATGAGGCTAATGCTGGAAAAGGAGAGGTACACTGTGGTGATGGTGAGGTATGGTGAGAAGAATCACTGGAGTTGTGGTGAGATTGGTGCAACAAAGGAGGTGATATAATGGTAGGGGATAATAAAGGAATGAGATTGGAAACAGTCATAGGAGAGTCACTAGAAGGAGGAGAGTTGGAATTAGTCCAAGATGAATATGGAAATTTAGTTTCATTGAACAGAACATCCTTTGAAATAAAGAGTCTGCCTGATGAATTAAGGCATTTGTAACCTTTATGATTAGGGGAATACCCAAGAAAAATACACTCACTGCTTCTAAAATCCAACTTGTGACTGTTATATGGTCTTAAGAAAGGAAAGCATGCACAACCAAAAACTTTGAGGGATTTGTAGTCAGGTGCTGTGTGATATAACTTGGTGAAAGGCACTTCAAAGTTTAGGGCAGCTGTAGGTAAGTTATTGATGAGAAAGACAGCAGAGGTGAAGGCATGATCCCAAAATTTGATAGGCAAAGATGCATGAGCAAGTAAGGTGAGACCTGTTTCTACAATATGCCTATGCTTTCTCTCAACCACTCCATTTTGATGATGAGTGTGAGGACAAATAATCCTATGTGCTATACCAAGCTGTTTTAGGAGTTGATGAAAGGGGCGAAATTCTCCTCCCCAATCAGTTTGAAGAGCTTTGATAGTGGATTGAAATTGATTTGAGACAAGGGCTTTATATTGA
Organism: Gastrolobium villosum; assembly: GCA_032173675.1. NCBI lineage: Eukaryota > Viridiplantae > Streptophyta > Magnoliopsida > Fabales > Fabaceae > Gastrolobium > Gastrolobium villosum. The sequence goes on along the minus strand of JAVKPL010007751.1, from coordinate 204,815 downwards.
GTGAAGATTGTTAAAGCTTCTGATTTTTGCTTTAAAGGATAAATCCAAGTGTATCGTGAATGTGCATCTACAAATGATATGTAATAGGTAAAGCCTAAGGTAGACTTAACTGGAGCTGGACCCCATAGGTCACTAAAAACCATGTCAAAAGGTTTTTCATAGATTTTAGTAGAAGGAGATGAATGTAGCCTATGAATTTTCCCCAAACAGCAAGCAGAACACAACTCAACATTTATTTTATTTGGAATAGGAATGTTACAAGATTTGAGAACAGAGTTGAGAGCATCAACATGAGGATGTCCCAACCGACAATGCCAAAGGGAGTACAAATAGTGTGATCCTACTGGTTTTTGAACATCAGAGGCTACAGTTATTGGACACTGTGGTATTACATCAGTGGAAGAAACACTAGGAGACACTGAACTACTACATAAAGGAGTACAAGAAACAGAATTTAAAACACTGTTGGAGGGACATGGTTGACTTGATTGCTGATTGGAGTTGTGAGAAAGATGAACTCCATGAAATTGATACAGACCATCTGATCCAAGAGTACCCTCCAGTAATACTTCATGAGATCCCTGTGATTTGACACAACAAGTGAACGGGTGAAATTCAAAATAAACACCATTGTCTTTGGCAAATTGACTCACACTAATCAAATTTTTAGTTATGGAAGGAACAAGAAGTAAGTGGTGAAGGTGTAAGTGAGTGTGTGGTTTGAGTGGTGAAGAAAAGGAAGATGAACCTATAGCATCCACTTTCAAACCTTGGCCATTCCCTATATACACTTGGTCAGCACCTGAGAGTTGAGTACTCTGTAATAAATTGTGAGAGTTGGCAGTAACATGATGAGATGCACCCGAATCCGGATACCACTCAATGTCATGAATATTGGAGGGAGTTGGCAAGAGACCATTTCCTTGTGCCTGTGTAGCAATATTGCAGTTTGGTTGAGTAGAACCTTGGGACTGAACAGTGGTGAGCAAGACATGCGGTTGATTCTGAGTTGGAGGTCGAGTATACTGGTAAGACCTTTGAAAAGAAGGCTGAGTTGATGTGAAAAACTGAGGAGTCTCAGGAGGAGAGAGATCAGGTACAAAGTTTTCATCAAACCTGTACCAACAAGTTTGAACTCCATGACCAAACTTGTAGCAAAGTTGGCATTGCACATTGGTGCGTCCTCTGCCTCTTCCTCCTCTGTTACTACGAGCAAAGAACCTCCCTCTCCCTCTACTATTACCAGTGTTTGTACCATAGGACCTTTGATTATTTGTGTTCTGATCCTGATTTAGTTGAACTACCTCAAGAGGAGGCCTACCAGGTGTGAAGTCAGAACCATAAGTATCTTTCGGATCAGTAGGAACCTTCTGCACAACATTTACAGAAATAGAATCGGAGAGAAGAGATTCATTTTGTCTTGCAAGCATTATTTCGTAAGACATCAGCTCAACTCTCAAGTCAGTGAGAGTGTAAGGATTTTCACGAGCTCGAACTGAAGTAACAAAAGCGTTGAAGTCAGAAGGAAGACCAGCAAGTATCAACTCGGTTTGTTCTTCAATCGAGATAGGACTTTTGATAGCTTTTAGTTCATCGCATAGAGATTTCACACGTCTTAGGTACTCAGCAACAGATCTACCACCTTTCTTAATGGTTCGAAGTTCAGATCTGAGCTGATGAGCTTTGGATCTCATCATGCCTTGGAAAAATTTGTGGATCTGATCCCAAGCCTCATAAGCATGACGAACACCTAGAATTTCATTCAGGATATCTTCAGAAATAGTGGACAGAAGCCAGGAGAGAAGCATCTGATCTTGACGCAGCCACTCCGTATACAGAGGATTGACAGCTTCATCCACGCGATTTTGTTCAGAATCGTACTGAAGAGGTATTTTAGGGTTAACTAAAAAATGATGGAGTTGGTGAGAAGTAATCACAGGTTCTACAACCTGATTCCAAAGAAGAAAATTACTCTCTGTCAACTTAACAGAGATCTGATGGTTGAACAGTGACGGAGAAGACGAAGATGGACGATTCTCCATGGACGCGTTTCCGGTTGCAGACTGTGATGGAGAAGACGAAGCGGAAGTCATGAAGAAGCTTGCCCTCAGGAAGAGAGCTCTGATACCATCAAAGAAGGTTGAGAGAGACGAGAGAAGAAGAAAGAGAGAATCGAGAAGAAAGAAGAAGGTCTGAGAAATGTATTCAGTATATTGAGAATCAGTCCATACACGTGTGATCTTTATAGATCAGAGAAAACTAACTAACGACACGTAGCACTGAACAGTTACACGGTTGCAACAAACAAAAGCAAGGAATTTACATAAAAGCCCCTTTGTACAATTACAGAAATAACCCTATACATTTTATGCTAATAATGCATGTGTGATTCCGCTTGGAAAATTTTTGTTTTTCCCTCTCACATGCTTCGGCCTTCAAGGCCATTTTACTTTCAGTTATATACATAGGGAAGGCAGTATGGTTGGGTATCTGGAATCTTAGTAGTGACTAGGCCCTTTTGGGATTGGGAGAGAGTGAGACCTCTAGAATTGTCTCACATTATCTTTTATTTCTTTGTACTTTGTTATTTTGATTTCCAGTACATTGTAATTGTCTTGATTTCCCTGTAATTGTCTCAGTGAGGTTGTCTTGTTATTGTCTTTTGCTCAATATATGAAAAAGCTGAAGTTATCCAGGCCAATGATCTGTGATTCTGTTCTTATTTTCGTGATCTGAGTAGAGGTTTGTAACAAATTGGTATCACAACTCCGATCTGGGAGTTTTGATATTCGTTTAAAAGATGATTCCAATGTGGTGCGTGAACCACCAGACTCGAATCTTCAAGGAAAGGAGACGACTACAAAAGAGGAAGGGGAGCTATTAGCGAAGGTGGTGCGTGAACCACCGAAGACACAAGCATTGGAGGAGGTGGAGCATCCAATGCCATTACCTAAACCACCTGACACTTAAAGCTTCTTGTGAGGATGGACATGTCTTCGTGTGGCAACCAATGGAAGAAGATGATGACAACAAATTATTGGCATTACAGCCAAGGGAGAAGATGACAGCCACAAACACACAAGATGCTAGATGAGGGAATTAGGTCAGAAGAGGAATTGGGTCAAATTAGAAAAATGGCCCAAACTACTAACATGTTATTTTCAGCCCAACCCGAAGAAGTTTTAGAAGAAATTATGTTTTAGTGACGGATTGGGCTTGCAAGCCCAAGGACCCATTTGGGCCAAGGGGACTACGAAATATGAAGTCACCAAAAACAAAAAGAAAGGGGGAGAGTTGACAACACTCTTCAGCGCCAGCCACCATTGACGAGCAAGGGGGCACAGTTTGCGGACATTACGACCAAATGATCTTCCTTGATACAACTATGGTTTGGAACAATCCGAGCCAGGCTGCAGCTATATGTTCTGATTTCGTGAAGAGGATTTATTGCAGAGAGGCATGTTATTGAAAGCACGCTCCAAGGTTCATTAATGGGTTCTTATCATCTCAACTCGACTTGCCTGGAGCTGTTACGAAGAAGGAATATACACCCAAGAAGCCATCAGCATTGCTGTTTTTTGCAGATGATCAGTCCTCATACAGGTCTGTTTTCAAGCTTCACGTAGGTGTAAAGGAAAAGAATCGATCTATGGCTGCCAAATCTGTTTACAAGTTTCATTCAATGATTGTCATTGCAGCCAATGCACTTGCAGGTTCACAATTTCAAATAATGTTCAATTGTTGGTAACTTAGATGTTCCTTGGCTCGAATGTTTTTGCAAAATGGCTTCACTGATTGGTATGGCTGCTAATTTCAGGAAAATTGAATGCCATCTCTGTGAGTCACAATGGCTGGTTAGGAAAATATTTTATTCTTTGAATTTTCAAGTGGGGAAAAGGTACCTTATGTTTAAGGAAGATGTATTCAACCATTTTACTAAGTTCAGAATCAAACAACGAGGCATTCAGCATTGAGTGCTAATGTGGATAGGCAATGGGACTATGCTTTTGCCGTAAGTTGTGGTTTACAATTCAAGCAATGGGATCCCGGAGGAAGGTGCTTGGGGGGCTAAACATCACCTTGAGGACAATGTGATTGTTAAAGGAGGGGTATCGATACGATCCAAGTCAGCAAACATACACAGCTACTGCCACGTCCGCTAGGAGTTTCCCAAATTGCCCCGTAACAGAATGGAGAGCGTGGAGGTGACTTGAAGTTAGTTATATACTGATGGGCCTTCAATAAAGTAATCAAGCCCATTAATTAGGAATTAGTATATGATGGGCCTTCAATAAAGTAATCAAGCCCATTAATTAGGAATTAGTATATATTGAGATGTTTAGGGTGAGGTTTGATTATGGAATGTATTCAGAGTATCTGGAGTGGGGATTTGGGAATGGATCTCTTGGGATCTATTTGGCTTTAGGGTTAGTGAGGTCTTTTGGTGTTTAATTTCTGCATTTTATCTTGAATTAGTGTTTGTAATTTCTTGATCTAGTAAATATATTGTTATAATTTTCTGGGGTCCATCAATTTGGTATCAGAGCACTACAATCCTGGGAGTGCTCTTTGATCCAGATCTGAAAAAAAAAATGGAGAACAAAACCAACAGATATTTTGAAGCATTGGAGAAGGCCAGCAAGAAGGATGTCATGGAATTGATGCGCAAGATGATAAGGATCATGGATGCTTGGGAAGAAAAGCGAGAAGCTCGAATGAAAGAGTAAGCAAAACACGAACAGAAAATCGAAAAAGAAGAAATTAAAGAAGAAGAAAGAGAGAAGGAGGATGTAGCAGGATCAGAGCACAGAAAAGAAGAAAAAAAAATAAAAAAAATAAAAAAAGAGATCACGGAAGCTGAAAGAGTCGAAGATGGAGAAATAGAAGATCAAGAAGCGAACGAAGAAGAGGCGGCATCAGAAGCGAAAAAAGAAAAAGGAAGAGAAGAAGAACCCGCTGAAGAAGAAGAGGCAAAAACCGCAGACAAAGAAGATGCAAATGAGGAGATGAAGCGGGATACTCATGAGGACATTTGGGCAGAGATTGGTCTTCACATCAGTTCACCAGCAAAAGAAATAGAACAAATTGGAGAAGACGATGCAATCAAAAAGAAGGAAAATATTAGGGAAAGATTCAGATCTTCAATGGGGATGAGTGAATTTGGGTATGGGGCTGAACCATACAACCAAAATGCATTAACAGATTGGGCCACAACTGATAATGGTGTATGGCCCACTATCGGAAATATTGAAGAACTACTAAGGCAAGCCATGCTGGTTACTAAAGGAAGCATTGGGCTGACAAAACAAAATGGGCCCAGTGCTCTACAACAAGGTTACAATTTAATTAGTGGAGGAAATAAGAGAGTTGGGCCACAAAAACAGCCCAATGACACCTATCTTTTTTTACTTAGTGACAGTTTTTTCTTCAATCATAGATTGGTCAATATGCTTCAAGTTTTGGGACCCAGGAGGAACGTAACTCACATTACCTGTACTCTTCCCTCACCTTGAGGACAAGGTGAATTTCGAAAGGGGAGTATTGATGGGCCTTCAATAAAGTAATCAAGCCCATTAATTAGGAATTAGTATATGATGGGCCGTCAATAAAGTAATCAAGCCCATTAATTAGAAATTAGTATATATAGAGATGTTTAGGGTGAGGTTTGATTATGGAATGTATTCAGAGTATTTGGAGTGGGGATTTGGGAATGGATCTCTTGGGATCTCTTTGGCCTAGGTATTTGGCTTTAGGGTGAGTGAGGTCTTTTGGTGTTTAATTTCTGCATTTTATCTTGAATTAGTGTTTGTAATTTCTTGATTTAGTAAATATATTTTATAATTTTCTGGGGTCCATCATATACAGAGGGAAGGCAGCATGGTTGGGTATCTGAAATCTTAGTGGTAGGCCCTTTTGGGATCGGGAGAGTGAGACCTCTAGAATTGTCTCACATTATCTTTTATTTCATTGTGCTTTGTTATTTTGATTTCCAGTTCATTGTAATTGTCTTGATTTCCCTGTAATTGTCTCAGTGAGACTGTCTTGTAATTGTCTTTTGCTCAAAATATGAAAAAGCCGAAGTTATTCAGGTCAATGATCTCTCTTTCTATTCTTATTTTCGTGATCTGAGTAGAGGTTTGTAACACAAACCAACAACAGAAAAATAACCTATTCTTTGTTATTCCTCCCCTTTTCAAAAAACAAAGCATCTATTGCCATATGAAATCAAAGTAATGCAGAGTCTCCTAGCTGAACTAATTATGTAAAGAAAACAACCACCACCACCAAAGCCTTTTACCACTTGGTGGAGTTCGCTTCATGAATCAAATAATGCTATTGTGTTATGTGCATTACAACATATTTATCTAAAGAAAGATGCAGTAAAATGAAAGTCACATGTTTATCAGAAAAACTGAAGATATAATCATATTCATACCTGAGAAGGGAAAACGAGAATGAATGGAGGATCGATTCTTTTGACGACCACAACTGATAGTTCGCAGACCTATTTCAAGTTTTTTGTGAGATTTTGGGTGGCATTTCCTTATAGATAGTAAGCGCATATCTTCTTTCCACAGGTTATGCAAGGCTTTAAACTTAAGTGTTATAACTCTCTCCTTAAATCTTGCAAACAGCTTTTTCTTTGCAAATTTTTCCACAATGAATGCACTATCATGTGAGCATGAGTTGCAGCTAGCTCCAATATTAGCCATCTTATCACATTCTTTTGGCAATAACTTAGTAAATACCTCATATGCACTCTTTGCATATTCTTTATTGGCAGAAATAATTTTAGCACATAAAATATCCTCAGTGCTAGAACAAAAGCTTGCGCCAAAGTTACCACCCACGCCATCTTTTACCTCCATAGATGTATTACCATCACCACAAGCAGATACAGTAGCAACTTGTCTATAAGCACAGGGAACTAAGCATTTCATGGCAGTAGACTGAATTCCATCCAAGGCTCCAGAGCAAGTATTATATCTCCCCACATCACATGAAGAAACTGCATTAATCAAGGGCAGAGGCTCTACAAATTTAGACGTTGCTGTTCCAGGACTGTCAATATCATCTTCCTTGCCATTATCATGTATATCATGCAAGTTAGTAGAATGAAGCATCTCCACATTAGGGTCATCAGAAGAAACAATTTGTAATGGCTCTGGACGAGCAACCTTGACAGAGCCTCCAACATGTTCATCACAAGATTTTTCATTGAAGTATACCGGCAGGGACCCAACTGCTGCTGAGTACGGAAATCTATCCCCAGATTCAGATTTTAGTGACTTCAGTTCATTTTCAAGTAAATCGATTTCAGTTTCAGTCACCTCCAATACCTTTGAAATGTCAGCTTTCCATGCCAGCAACTTATTCATTGCAGGGGATATCACTAGACTAGAATCCACAGAGCTCAGATCATCAGACTGTAGCAACTCGAAAAGTGAAGAACCCAGACTTGTCAAGGAGTCAATATTCACCTTCTCTAAATTGAAAGGAAACCTCTGCATATGATTTTGAGACACAGGACGAGGTGAACCACTCAAATTACTAGCATCATTGTCCACATTTGAAGCTTTTCCAAATAATTTATCATCCACACCTGCTACAAGGTTAAACTCAGGTTTGGGCAAACAAGTAAATATAATAGAAGGGCAAAAAACTTGTGTATATATTATACATTCAGAAACCTGAATGAATTTGACGCACCAGATAGCAGAGTACTATTCACTACAATTCTATAAGATTTAAAATAAACACCCTGATGAGTCATGTTACTTCACTATACACTTCTACAAGTTAAGTTACCTTATTCTTGTACAACCTTAACAGCGAGTCAAATAACATACCTTGCAAGGAACTGCAGGCAAGAGAAGATGGAGTTGCAGGAGATGCAGAATCTGAAAATCCTGTATCTTTCGGGCTTTTATCTACTAAGATGGGACTGGGGAAATTGTTGATAGTAGAGAAGACAGCGCCATCTTTGTTTGCACTTACATCAGGCCCCTCGACTTTCTTTTTCTCATACTTTGCAAGTCCCTCACCCCAATTTAGCCTAGGCTTCTTCTTCGAACTTGTATCTTCAGTTGGAGCAGAAGAAGTCTCATACGCAGTAGCTTCCCCAGAATTTGACTCAACAGCAGTTGCATTTTTTTGCTTCAACTCAACCTTCCCTTCACAGGAATCTGCCCCTCTGGCGCTCCTACTTGAGTGGCTAAAGCCTGAGCCTAGAGAAGACAAGCTTCCAGAACGATTCCATTTAAGTGGCTTCCATGCAATCGAACCCAAACTCTCCCTGTCACATCTCTGGCCTGTACCCAACCCATTGGCACCACCCATCTTTTCATGCTGGTCTTTCAAGAGATGCTGCTCCCAAGAGTTCACAAAGTCAGAATGTGGATGAGAAGAATATGTTAGTATGTCATCAACTGATCTCTGGTCATTATTCGCATCTGGTTGCCTCCTGGACAAATTCAGAGAGCTGTTAGCATTTTCCCATGAATGTCCTCTCCAATCTCTCTGGCTAAAGGATCCTCTGTTTTCCCTATTGTTCCTGCCATACTTTCCATCCCCTCGAGAAACGGATGGCCGACAATTATTTTCCTCCAGCATCTTATCACAGGACCGAGAAAGCCCATGCCCATTACTGGAATCTTCTGGAAACAGGTGCCAACCACCCAGCTTGCCATGACCTTGAGAAAATATTTAAACCAAAAGGGGGAAATAGAAAAGAGAAAATCAACACAAGCAAAGTATATATTCTCATGAAGAAAAAGAAAAAAAAAAAAGCACATAAGAAAGTTCGCCCATTTAAAGTAACATTCCAATAACATCTGCAGACCCGTGCCTTCAAAAATCACCAAAAACAAATAAAAGATCAAAAAAATTCACAATCAATCAGATAAGAAAAACCACAAAAGTAAAACTAACCAAATCATTAACCATTCAAAACCCTGATTTCTTCCAAAATTAAATAATAAAAGAATAACACCAAACAGAACTCTAGCCCCTCATAATGCATCAAGACGTTCACGAAGCACAACTTATAAACAAAAAATCAAAGACCAAAACGATTAAAAAAAACCTCACCTGCTGAGCGCCGATTTTCGGCTGATCCCCACCGATTCAACTCGCGGGAGCCGTGATGAGCCGAAGAGTCTCTCCATCTGGCCACAGACCCTAGAGACTCAGACCTCTCGTGCTTCCTCTCCTTGAAGAAGTCCTTTCGATCCCACGGTATTGGTTCCGACGGCATGAAAAATCAACCCAAATAGCATGCGGCACCCACGGGAAACCGTATGCACCAGCACGAACAGCAAAGCAAACAAACCTAAATTGAAAACAACACCAAATTACACAAAACCGTACTAAATTTAGGGTTTCCAAAATCAGAAAATAATCGACAACCAGCTATCAACAACGCTGATTGACCTAGGAACCGCACGAACCTACAGCTTTCGGAAACAACGAAAACTTCTGATTTCACGAAAGCAAAAGAGAGCGGCTTCAATGGCGAAGATTCAGATCGAAGAAGGAAGCAATAAATAGTGCGGAGACAACAGATTCTGGATTGAAGCTCCAAAGCACAGGGTGTGTTGAGAGCTTTATCTGTCTAGGGTATACACTATGGTTATCTTCTTTGGCCTTGTCTCTGAGGAAAATTTCTCGGACTTTCTCTCAGTTTCTCGGGAAAATCATGGCATCTGGGAGAAAGCGAAGAGGGGAAGACAGATAAGGAACAAGAGAACCTTGAGAGAGGGAGAGGGGGGACTGTAGCGGATCTCAACTATATAAACTCTAAAATCGCAAGCTCATTTTGGAATCCGATAATAAAATACTTTTCTTATTCTATTTCTTTCCTTTTTTTTTTCTTTTTTTTTCTCTCGAAAAGAAATTGGCACGATCAAATTGCCACCATTTTTTGATATTTTTTATAATTCTCATTTAACATAAGAATTAAAATCTTCCTACTCATCTTTTAATTTTCGTGTTATGTTCATACACATAATTTTTTCTAAGATATGGTCTCACATACTTTTTTAAAAACGTGATATTCCAAAAATAATTTTCATTGTCGCAAGATATTTAAGTAAATAGTTTTAAAAAATAAAATATGAAACTCTGATACTATGCGTGAAAGTAAAATGGCCTTGAAGGCCGATGCATGTAAGGTAGAAAAAACAAAAAAAAATTCACGCGGAAACATACATGCACATAAAGATCCATGCTTTAAGACAGCATGATGTTACCTTGTTTTGGCCTGATCAGTCAGGGAGATCAATTGTCAGGTCTGAAGGGTACAACCCCTCTAATGTTGATCCACACCACCGTTCGTCAATGATGCAAGAACACCTTATTGCAAGCCACCAGATGATCACCACAGTGAGGCTTGTTATGCGCTCAATTGGTGAAGGTGGAGGCTAGTTATGGTGTTTAGAAAAGTGTAGTGAACTACCCTATAGAATGGCGCATGAGATGAAGAAGATTAGGCTAGGTTTTTGTGAAAAACCCTAAGGAGAAAGTTAGTCCCTTTTGCGCACCATTAGGTTAATTAGTAGGATAGAATGATAAGATTTTCTTACTTGAAAATCTCACCAAATATGTGCATGGTTGGAGGGGGAATCAAGGATCTGTTTGCAATTCAAAATTGCTAACCACCTCTCATTTGAATCCTTATAAGATTAGATCATTATCCTTTCAAGATTCTGACCTAATTGTCATCACATGACCAACCATTTCATGCGTCCCATTTAGTCCTATTTTGAGTCCAAATACATTGAGTAGTTGTATTCAAATTTGAATCAACTAACTCACTCATTCTCTTAACCAACCAAATCAGAATTGTAGTACATTTAGATGACAAAATCACACTCACTTTGGATCCAAATTTGCGCACCACTTCATCATTGGATAAGATCAAATATCTTTTCTTGATATAGGGAATATTTTAACAAGATCTCATCTTATCCTTTTGTTATGAAACAACTTTTTATAGCCAATTCAAATTCGAATTCAAACACTTGAATTCAAATGTTCAAACATTCAAATTCAAAATTTCAAATTTCAAAATTCAAATGTTTGGTAATTAATTTAACTAATTAAATTAATTAGCAATGTCTTGGACTATCCAAGCTCATTACTATGCTCCATGCGCCCTCCACCATTTAGGTGGGCTTCCAAACAACTTCTTGGGCTAACAACCATTATTAGGCCCAATACCTTTAAAGCTAGTTCATCATGACTACAAAGTGTTAGTGTGTGACCCATTAGGTCCAACTTAGCCTCTAACATAACTGGGCTTGGGCCCAACAAGCCCACAACCCAATTAATGATAACACAGAGCACTAGCAATGCTTTGTTGCCCCAGAGCTAGTCAGATTAATGACTTGATCATCCTATTGCACATATTTGGTTGCCGTGTGAATTTCCCTTCGTCTCGGTTATCTTCCCATTAACCTAAGGTAAAGAAATGTATCAACCCTTGCGGTTTAAGGTAAGCTTTATTCGAAATAGGGAATCTTCAATTTACTGACTCTAAAGACAGATCATCTCATGATCTCTTTTACTATGCATAGATTCCCGAGTCCCTCTAAATGTCATCCTGATTTCTCTGGTTTACAGATAACCTAATCTCTCACAGAGATTTGACGAATTCCTTCAGCTTATTACCCAACATTATACCTATGAGTCTCCATGTTTAAGGCAGACAAGACATACAATCAAAACATGCCTTTTAGAACACAGTTTAGGTAATAACTTCTGGTCTAAGGAAATATATACCCAAATATAAAGAGATTACTCTAATGACACTATCTGTGAGATTTCCTCATAGAGTCTTTTTTTGGGTATGTTCAGTGCGAGCTACACTCTTATAGGTCCACCCACGACTTTAGCTAAGACACCTCCATATCTGTAGCTTATGAAGTCTTTACCTTGTATCTATATACAAGTAGATAAGTCGTACTAGTCTTACCCGAGATCACTGATCCCCAATCTCAGTGTCTCTAGACTAGGAACATATAATTATGAATAGACATGCGATATCCTTGAATTATAACAACCCTCATTAGTAAAATAAGGGAAATGAATTAATTAGGTGGTTAACTAGATTAAATACTTATTCAACGAAATTGTGAAAGTTAAAACAATAGACTCATGTGATAAATAATAAGAGAATATATAGACTTATGTGATAAATAATAAGAGAATATAGTTCATTTCATACAAGTCTAATGGGACCCCAAATATAATTATAGATTATATGTGAGGATATTGATGTTGTTGTAGTAAAAGATTAGAGTTATTTTAATAGTTAGACGAAATAAGTCTAATTATGATTTAGAATGTATAATTAATTAGTTTAGTAAAATTAGTGGGTTTAAAGTACCTTTAATTAGTGGGTTTAAAGTACCTTTCCCGGGCGCTGACGAGGGCGGGGAGTGATCGCTGGTGCGCAAGGGCACGGACAAGGAGCGGCTCCTGGCAGGCTTCCAGCGACAGGGGTATATGAATGAATCGAATAACACCGGAAAAAGAGAGATTCCAGAGACTGTGCTGGTATGGGACAGTACAGTTGGGAATGGCTTATAAGAATTAATTGGTACTACCTATACTAACAAGATGCATCTACTTTTCGGTAGCCCGGATTGGAAGAACTCCACAGTTAAGCGTGCTTGACTTGGAGCAATTCTGGGATGGGTGACCTCCTGGGAAGTTTTCCCGGGAAGTGTGCGAGTGAGGACAAAGCACGCTGAAAAGTCTCGTATTAGTATGTGGGGACAGTCGTTAATCCTTGCAAGTTGCCAGGCGTTACAAGTGGTATCAGAGCCTGGTTTCCACTTAACTTAATTTATGGTATCAGAGCAGTTTACTAGGGAACTCTGATTATGTATGTTTGTATGTTGTGTTGCATAGCTATCTGTAAACTCTTTATGATTATTGTATATGTGATTCTTCAGTGTGGGTCTGATCAGCTCATTCTTTTGTGTTACATGTATAGTTATCATGAGGGGGATTCGTGGTGGCCGTGGGACGCGAGGTACAGATCCTCCACCACCTGATCCGGTTACTGCAGTTCTGAATGCTATGCAAGCGGAGATGGCTGCTAATAGAACAATGACAGAGAACCTGATGAAGAATAATCAGGACATGCTGCATGCCTTCATGAATGAGATGAGGGCTGAGAGAGCTCAGCATAGGAGGGATGATTCTCCTCCTCACACGGCTACGGTGACTCTTACACCTACGGCTTCTATTACTCCCCAACAGAGGGAGAGTGGAACTAGTCTCCACACTGGTGAGGCTAGTCAGCCTACTAATTGTGTTGAGCCATCTATTATTGCTGAACAGTATGACGACAGTATTATTGAGGAGAGGAGACTTATTTCTTTTCATAAACACAAGCCTCCTACTTTTCCAAGTTATGAGATGTCGTGACCCTCAGAAGTTTCGATACTCTGTTTATATGCTAGTGGGAGATGCCCATGAGTGGTGGTGCAATGTTTCTAGGCCTTTTGTGATACAGGGGCAAGAGCTTACTTGGGCCCTATTTGAGAATTTGTTTCATGAGCAATACTTTCCTAGGGATGCTAGGGAAGCGAAGCAGGGTGAATTTGATTGTCTGGTCCAAGACTCTTTATCTATTGATGAATATGCTGCAAAGTTTAATGAACTAATCAAGTCTGCTAATTATGGTGGGACTTTACCTACCCCGGAATTCTTATCTGCTAAGTTTCAGAGGGGACTTAATGAGAAGATTGCAAAGCGTATGTCTAATACAACCGTGAGGAATTTTGCTGATCTGATTACCCAGTGTAAACGGGTAGAGACTGTTTATAGTAGATATCCAAAATCTTCTACTTTTGGTGATGCTGAGGTCAAGAGGACCAGTGGTACTGATGCTAAATTGAAAAATAATAAGGATAAAGGCTTATGGGTGATGCAATCGGGTGATGAGTTTAAGAGAAATGGTAATGTTGACATAAATGAATTCACATTCCCTGAATGTGACACTTGTGGGAAACACCATGGAGGTACTTGTTGGTTTACTACAAAGACGTGTTTCAAATGTGACAAATTAGGCCATTTTGCTAATGTGTGTCCAACCAGGATAGATCAGGTTGCAAGTGTACAAGCAATTGATGGGACTCAAGCAGGAGGTCAGACTTATATATATGAGCCACTTATTGGGGAGGAAAACCTCAGGATAGCAAAAGGTATGAAATTTTAGAAAAGTTTTCTATAGAATGCTCATCTAGTTTGATGAAAATTGATAGGTAATTACATGAAGTGTAGATACATGCATGAGAGTAAAATGAAATTGAGTGTAAAGATGATATGACTAGTGAAAGGACTAGGGTACCATTGAATGATGAAATTGTATTATCAGTGCAAGGACTGATGTACAATAAAGTTGTGTATTGTATTATCAGTGCAAGGACTGATGTACAATAAAATTGTGTATTGTATGATCAGTGTAAGGACTGATATACAGAAAATTGTGAATTGTATCATCAGTGCAAGGACTGATGTACAATAAAATTGTGTATTGTATTATCAGCGCAAGGACTGATGTACAATAAATAAAGTTATGTATTGTATTATCAGTGCAAGGACTGATGTACAATAAAATTGTGAATTGTATTATCAGTGCAAGGACTGATGTACAATAAAGTTGTGAATTGTATTATCAGTGCAAGGGCTGATGTACAATAAAGTTGTGTATTGTATTATCAGTGCAAGGACTGATGTGAAATAAAGTTGTGTATTGTATTATCAGTGCAAGGACTGATGTACAATAAAATTATGTATTGTATTATCAGTGCAAGGACTGATGTACAATAAAACTGTGTATTGTGTTATCATTGCAAGGACTGGAAAAAAAAAACTGTAAATTGTATTAATGATGCACTTAGTTCTATATAATTAGACGATTACGTTTGGGAGTCTTATGTTATATCATCTAAAGTTACTTTCCTAGGGGCTTACGCCTATAAGACATAGACCTTTGGGGACTCTCTTAGAAGTTTCCTCAACACAGTTATGTACAGATATGTTATGTATGCGCACAAAATATTTTCGTACTGAGAAATATTATTGTACTGTTAGATATTAAGATTTGGTATTTCGATAAGCACTCTATTGGTATCAGAATTTGAATTTTGTGACCAGATGATTAACCAGGAAAAGGAAAAATTATTTAATGTCTGAGGTATAACTTTAAGATTTGATTCTTTGAGGTATCAGTAAGAGATTCAAGTAAGTATTAAGTTATGGTTGAGAAATTCTAGTGACGATAGTTAGATAAGCTTAGTCAGTAAACCAAGATGACGGGTATAGAGATGGAATAAGTATAGATGAAATGGGACCAGTATTAGATTAAGCAGAAAGTTGACAACGTATAAGTAGATAAGAAATGCAAGTGAAGGATCAAAGTAAGAAAATGACCTAGTTAAGTAGTCTTTGAGACGAAATTTTTGACGGTGCTTAGTTTTGGAAACGTAAGGTATTCCGATTTTAGGGACAAAATCTTTAAAAAGGAGGGGTGAATATAACAACCCTCATTAGTAAAATAAGGGAAATGAATTAATTAGGTGGTTAACTAGATTAAATACTTATTCAACGAAATTGTGAGAGTTAAAGCAATAGACTCATGTGATAAATAATAAGAGAATATAGTTCATTTCATACAAGTCTAATGGGACCCCAAATATAATTATAGATTATATGTGAGGATATGGATGTTATTGTAGTAAAAGATTAGAGTTATTTTAGTAGTTAGACGAAATAAGTCTAATTATGATTTAGAATGTATAATTAATTAGTTTAGTAAAATTAGTGGGTTTAAAGTACCTTTAATTTAATTAGATAATTTCTATAATAATTATTAAAATTAAGTTAAGATAAATTAATTAAAAACCAATAAGAATTTAATTGAGGGTAGAAGGGGCAAAGATGTATAACAAGGTAACAATTGAAGTTACTTGGACTTTAATATTACTAAAGTTGATCTCTTTTGCTGCACCCCACGCCACTTTTCTTCCTTTTAGTATGTTAAGAACCATTGAAAGTTAGTAAGAAAGGAACCAATAGAAAACTATTTTAATATTTTAATTTAAGTGTTTGTAATGTCAATAGTGGAAATTAAGTAAATTGGCCCATTATTAAAGGGCCAAAGCGGTGGCTGACTTTATCCATCTCCAAGTTATTTTTTTGCTCCTTGTATTCAAGTATTAGCATTTCAATTAAGCAACCAATAGGAAATTGCTTAACTTTCCAAATAGGTTTTCTATTCTTTTGGTACGTTAGCTTCATTGCTTGTCTTTAGTGAGATGACAAGAAAGTTAATCCATTAGTTATTGAGTGTACCAAAAGTCAGTTGCTTTTGTTAAGTTTCATTTCCACGCTTATTTCCTTTTGTTTCTTCTTCTTCTACAGCGAACATATATGAGAGAAAAGGGCAAGAGTACATCATCTTTTTCATCATCTTTCTACTTAGGTTTCTTCATGAAAGTAAAGGCTATGACCTTGTAAACATATTTCATGGTGTAGTTCCTTGAGAGAAACTCTCTAAAGTCAGAAAATCCTCTCCTTTTCTTGTGGAATACATGCTGTCAAAAAGGGGTTTATGTGGTCTTCTTCACTTTTAAGCTTGGGATTGTTGAATAGTTGAAGTGGAAGCTAGACAAGGTAAATTATCTCAATTTTAATGGTTGAAAATAAATGTATCAAGGGGGTTTGCTATGGAATTAGGGCTGTTTATGATGGTTTTTCTTTCATGAATATTTAATGAGTTTGATGTATGGTTGTTGGTTGTTTGATGATTTGATGTCAAACTAAACATAGAAAAGCTTTAAATTAACAAACGGGAATTGTTGTGAGAACAAAGAACCAATTGGCCAAGACATGAAAATTTATGTAAACCAAGTGTTTGTTAAAATGTCTAAGTGAAGCTATGGTTTTTATTTGATCAAATAAGGATTGGTTTAATAAATATTGAGTGAAAGTTAAAAGGAACCCTTGGAATTATAGTGTAAGCAACCTAGCCACACTTTATGATTAGTGAAGATTGTTATATTAATTATGAAAGTTGATATAAAGGATGATAGGAACATATATGGTTGATGAACAAAGTAAGCTATAATGTGTTTAAGTGGTGCCAACCATGTGTTTGTTAGATTGTCTAAAAGAAATATTGTTTACAAGTGGTATCAGAGCAGGGCCTCTCATCCAGTACGGTGTGGTTCGAGGACGAACCAGGCAGAAGCTGGTGGGCATGTAACATCCCGGGCGCTGACGAGGGCGGGGAGTGATCGCCGGTGCGCAAGGGTGAAAGTAAACTGGCCTTTGAAGGCCGATGCATGTAAGGTGTAAAACAAAAATTTTACTGCGGAACATACATGCACACATAGGTTCATGCTTTAAGACAACATGATGTTACCTTGTTTTTGGCCTGATCAGTCAGGGAGATCAGATGTCAGGCTTGAAGGGTTCAAACCCTCTAATGGTGATCCACACCACCGTTCGTCAATGATGCAAGAACTCTTTCTTGAAAGCCACCAGATGAACACCACAATGAGGCTTGCTATGCGCACAAGTGGTGAAGGTGGAGGCTAGGTATTCTGTTTGGAAAGGTGTAGTGAGCTACCCTACAGAATGGTGCATAGATGGAGGAGAGTTGGCTAGGTTTTCACAAAACCCTAAGATGAGGAACAAGTCATACGCACACTTGGAGAGGAGGAGGGATTTTAAATCATTCAAAATGAAAACAAAATTTCAAAAACATTTGAAATTTGCGCATGGATTAGGGAAGATAAGGTGGAGTTGTTGCAAAACAAATTTTGCCAACAACCTCCAATCTTATCCACATGAAATTAAGTTCAAAATAATTTAAACTTAAATTCATAAACTATCATATAGTATATACTTTTCATGTGCATAATTCAGCCCTAGAAAGGGTCCAAATATATTGAGTAGTTGCATTCAAAATTTGAATCAACTCACCCACTGATTCCCTCAACCACCAAATCTGAATGGAGGTTTGTTTTAAGTGATAAGATGACATTCTTATCACTTAAACTTGCGCACCAAACAGCCAAGGAAGTGCTTCCAAAGATGCTTCTTGATCCAATGAATATGCTCCAATAAGATCCTGTCTTATCCTTTTGTTATGAAACAACTTTTCAAAACCAATTCAAATTCGAATTCAAACACTTGAATTCAAACGTTCAAACATTCAAATTCATAATTCAAAATTTCAAATTTCAAATTCAAAATTCGAATTTCAAAATTCAAATCCAAATTCAAATTTCAAAATTCAAATTTCAAATTTCAAATTCAAAATTCGAATTTCGAAATTCAAATTCTAAATTCAAATTTCAAAATTCAAATTTCAAATTCAAAATTCGAAATTCCAATATTTGATTATTAATTTAACTAATTAAATTAATTAGTAATGGCTTGGACTATCCAAGCCCATTACTAAACTCCATGCACCACCCACCCATTTAGGTGGGCTTCCAAACAGCTTCTTGGGCTAACAACCATTATTAGGCCCAATACCTTTAAAGCTAGTCCATCATGACTACAAGGTGTTAGTGTGTGACCCATTAGGTCCAACTTAGCTTCTGACATAACTGGGCTTGGGCCCAACAAGCCCACAACCCAATTAATGACAACACAGAGCACTAGCAATGCTTTGTTGCCCCAGAACTAGTCAGATTAATGACTTGATCAACCTATTGCACATATTTGGTTGCCGTATGTATTTCCCTTCGTCTCGGTTATCTTCCCATTAACCTAGGGTAAGGAAATATATCAACCCCTGAGGTTTAGGGTAAGCTTTATTCGAAATAGGGAATCTTCAATTTACTGACTCTAAAGGCAGATCATTTCATGATCTCTTTTACTATGCATAGATTCACGAGTCCCTGTAAATGTAATCCCGATTTCTCCGGTTTACAGATAACCTAATCTCTCACAGAGATTTGACGAATTCCTTCAGCTTATTACCCTAGCCCTGTGCCCTTTAAGGACACGCCCAACAGTATACCTATGAGTCTCCATGTTTCAGGCAGACGAGGTATACAATCAAAACATGCCTTCAAGAACACAGTCTAGGTAATAACTTCTGGTCTAAGGAAAGACATACCCAAACATAAAGAGATTACTTTAATGACACTATCTGTGAGATTTCCTCATAGAGTCTCTTTTTGGGTCTGTTCAATGCGAGCTATAATCTTATAGGTCCACCCACGACTTTAGCTAAGATATCTCCATATCTGCAGCTCATGAGGTCTTTACCTTGTATCCATATACAAGTAGATAAGTTGTACTAGTCTTTACTCGAGATCACTGATCCCCAAACTCAGTGTCTCTAGACTAGGAACATATAATTAGGAATAGACATGCAATATCCTTGAATCCTCATGATCGTGATCTCATCACAGATACTCAAGAGATACCTGTTCTATTCCAAGGGGTTTATCCAGTTCGTTCATATAATATTAACAGTAATATTGAGACACAATATGAAACTGAATAAATAGTGCTTTCATTTATTTGCGACAAACAAAGTTCTACATCTAGTGTTCTTTATTTAATCAAAAGATTGTCTCTAGGACACCCATATGCTAACACATACATGCACAGATAGGTTCATGCTCTAAGACAGCATGATGTTATCTTGTTTTTGGCCTGATCATTCAGGGAGATCAGATGTCAGGCTTGAAGGGTTCAAACCCTCTAATGGTGATCCACACCACCGTTCATTAATGATGCAAGAACTCCTTCTTGAAAGCCACCAGATGAACACCACAGTGAGGCTTGCTATGCGCACAAGTGGTGAAGGTGGAGGCTAGGTATTATGTATGGAAAGGTGTAGTGAACTACCCTACAGAATGATGCATAAGATGAAGGAGAGTAGGCTAGGTTTTCTTGAAAACCCTTAAGTAGAGGAACTGGTGTGATATATGCGCACACCTTGATGAGAGGAGGAGAGAATTAATTCATTCAAAATGAAAACCAACTTTCAAACTCTTTTGAAATTTGCGCTTGAAACAAGGGAGGATAAGGTGGAGTTGTTGCAAAACCAATTTTGCCAACAACCTCCAATCTTATCCTCATGAAATTAAGTTCAAAATAATTTAAACTTAAATTCATAAACTATCATATAGTATACTTTTCATGCGCATAATTCAGCCCTAGAAGGGTCCAAATATATTGAGTAGTTGCATTCAAAATTTGAATCAACTTGTAACAGCCCGTTACGTATCGGTATTGTTAACATTGATTATGATATTAAGCGCAGTTACAATCACAGTAATTGAGTTAATTAAATTACGGGAAACTTTTTTCTTTTAACACTTTCATTTTAGTAAACAATAACCTTTTTCCGTAATCAATTAAAACAACACTATAATCGTAAATGCAATTCGCGGAATCATTCAGTTTACTAACATCACTAATCTTTATTTTTATTCAACTCATTTAAACTCATCGTATTACTTTCACATCTTACCATGTTCTAGTCCTTTACATTAGCTACGCGTGGTTTCAAACCGCGCACCATTTGGAGTTCTACACACTAAGTTAATCCCCTTTCTTTTAGTCTTGAAAAACATGAATTTTCAAAATTTACACTATGGTAATCGATTACCAGGGGGTGGTAATCGATTACCACCAGTTACCAAAATGAGGCAGTAGCCAATTTTCACTCCCCTGTTCTCTGGTAATCGATTACCAAACTTGGGTAATCGATTACTCCACTTGGTAATCGATTACCAAGCCTCTGGTAATCGATTACCAGGCAGACCGTAGCATTTATTTCGTCCCCTGTTGCATGGTAATCGATTACCGTGCTTGGGTAATCGATTACTATGCAGTAAAAATGACAGATCACAGCATTTTCGGTCCAAAAAAAGTTATGGAATCCATTCCTAACACCTTAATACTCCACACAACCCATACACATACCCTAATGTAGGCTCTAGGCCCTTCCATCATGCATTCTCATTCAATAATGCATCCTTTACAAAGTCTTTAAGATCATGGCCATTTTACAACATAGATGGACCATTTTACAACAAAATATGCCAAGGCTTCAAATACAAGAAATGTGGCAATGGACAAGTCCCACGCTCACTCAAAATATACAATTTATCCATGGCATGAATAATGAGCAATAAACAAGACTTAGAAGGTAATCATGAACACTACAAAAGCATGGAAGTGACATCATGCAATATGTTCATGACCTAAGTCTCAAAATACTAAATGGCATGCTATGTGCACTCCAAGTCTCCTCCAAAATGTCATGCAAGCTCACCGCACCACATGCAATCCGCTGTCCACTAAGCGGGCTTCTTGCCCGAAGCTCCTCCCGGCTCATAATGCCCTGAAATGTGGTCCCCCAAACACGGGGTGAGATATACAAATATATCTCAGTAAATCAATGGATCTAGAGGCTTTCTCCACCCCATGGCTCACTCAATGTGCAAAAATAACATCATATAATATGCATGACATACAATATTACCAATAACTGGAGACAAACCGATAACATCCACAATTGGATTTACGTTCAAGGACTCCATCATATAACTCCCGAGACATTCCTGGCGCCTCTCCCATGGTTGAGAAGTCTCCATGGCAAAACCCAACTGGAACTCCTCATGAGCCCTATCCAGCGGAAGTCCCACGTTTGGATCATCCTGGTGTCGCTCCCAGAGTCGACCCCATGGCAAAACCCAACTGAAATTCCCAGCGGATGTCCAAACCAACACACGTTAACTGGCCAGTGACCAAACAATTCTCACACATATCAAGCAATATGGCATACAAGCACATACTCACACAATGCCATAAACACAAAATCCAACCACAACCTTCCACTAGGTGTGGTGGAGCACACAAGGGATTAAACCCCAGTTCCAAGGGTTTACCTCAACACTAACAATTTCGTTCCACACGTACGCTCCAAATCAATCTTTCATAATCACATCCGTGTGAGGCACCCTACAATGATCAACAATTCCAAATTACACTAAACCTCAAATTTCATGAAATTTCCCAAATTTTTCCTATGTTAAAAATCTAACTTTTTCACCAAAATTTATCATAGCATTTCTAGCTTACAAGCATCATTCTAAGGCATTTTCATCTAATAGCACTGTTCCATTTGGGCTCTCTATCATCACACATCTAAAATTAAAGACTTAGTGCATAAATTTCTGGATATACAAAATCAACCACAAAGATACCACACATATACTCACAATCTATGGTAGACACTCCACCAAGGTTCCACCAAGCAAGGAAGATCCAAAAAGCTTCAAAAACCCCAAGAAACCCAAAAATTCGAATCTGAGTTTGCTCCTAATCGCACAAAGGAGGTGGTTTCAAGGCTTGAGAGTATCACCAATGGCTTTAGAAGGTTGTTCACAATAAATTTCAACACCAAAACCAAGTGATTTGGTGGAGAAATGAAGAAATGGTGAAAGAGAGGGAAAGGGTGGGTTTTGTGAAAATGGAGAAGGAGTCCACGGGAGAAGAAGAAGAAAAGGGAGAGAGAGAAGGCGTGGGGTGTGTGGGAAGCTAAGTGACTTCGGTCACGCGAGTCCCACACGCGTTCTAACTTTAATCCCGACAATAATTGTGATCATAAATTCTTAATCTACATATTTTTCTGGTCCATGACATATTTTTATTTCCTAAAAATATTGATAAAAATTTAACACTTATCGGTACACTCATACCGCAGTATTTAACACTTAAAAAGTCACTATTCATCAATTTTTCACAAATTTGCCCACTCACTCAATTTTCCTCCCTGATTCCATTTCCAGCATTATTTTTGTCACATGAAATCTCTAACTCAATTTTTATGCCTCAGAATACATGGCTGGTCATTTACCATTTTGCCCTTTTTGCCCATTTTGGCCATAATTCTCGGATTTTCACTAATCCATCAATTTTATTTTCACATTATAATTCAAAATACACATTTAAGTTTATAAGGTGTTATATTCACCCCTCCTTTTAGAAATTTTGTCCGCAAAATTAATTCATACCTGCCCGCTAACTCAGGATACAGCCGGAGAATCTCGTCCTCCCGCTCCCAAGTAGCCTCCTCAGGTGTGCGGCCTTCCCACTGAATCTTCAGCATGGGAATAATTTTACTTCTCAATCTCTTTTCACTGCGGTCCAATACTGCAATAGGACCAATGGGAGTCTTCAAGTTCTCCCTGATTTCAATATTATCTGGTATCACCACATGTGATTCATCCGGAACATAACGTCGCAACTGCGACACATGAAAAACATCATGTAAATTGGACAACTGAGGGGGTAAGGCAAGCTGATAGGCCACCAATCCTACTCTTTTCATAATTTGATACGGTCCAATGAACCGTGGACTCAGCTTCCTCACACCCAACGCACGGCCAACACCCGTGACCGGAGACAATCGTACAAAAACATGGTCACCTTCCTCAAATTCTAGCGGTCTATGCTTGTTGTCATAGTAGCTTTTCTGCCGATTCTGTGCCTGTTTCAATTTTTCTCTGATCATTTCAATTTGCACTGTTGTTTCCGGCACAAAATCCGGACAAAATCTTTCTTTATCGCCTACCTCAGTCCAACAAGTGGGCGTACGACACCTCCTCCCATACAGTACCTCATACGGTGCCATACCCAGACTGGAGTGAAAACTGTTATTATAAGAAAACTCCACCAATGGTAAGTACCTATCCCAAGCAGTACCCTATTCCAATGTGCAAGCTCTCAGCATATCCTCAAGTGTCTGTATGGTCTTCTCAGTCTGACCATCAGTCTGCGGGTGATACGCAGTGCTCAGTCGAAGCTGAGTGCCAAAAGCCTGCTGCAAAGCTCCCCAAAAACGTGAAGTAAACTTCGGGTCCCGATCGCTGACAATGCTAATCGGTACCCCATGGAGTCTAACAATCTCCTTTACATACAACGTAGCCAATTTCTCTGTGGTAAAATCCACTCTTACTGGTAGAAAATGTGCAGACTTCGTAAGTCGGTCCACAATAACCCAAATCGAATCGTAACCAGCCTGAGTTCGCGGCAATCCCACAACAAAATCCATAGAAATACTCTCCCATTTCCATTCTGGTATATCCAGCGGCTGAAGTATTCCAGCAGGTTTCTGATGCTCTATTTTTACATTTTGACAAACCAAGCACTTAGATACGTACTCGGCAACATCCCTTTTCATCCCAGGCCACCAGAACTTAACTTTCAAATCTTGGTACA
This sequence comes from Gastrolobium villosum, assembly GCA_032173675.1. NCBI lineage: Eukaryota > Viridiplantae > Streptophyta > Magnoliopsida > Fabales > Fabaceae > Gastrolobium > Gastrolobium villosum. The sequence goes on along the minus strand of JAVKPL010007751.1, from coordinate 180,539 downwards.
TTTTTGTGGCACCTGGGTGGATAGCATATTGACCTTATGGGCCTCAGTCATAACTTCCTCTGCAAGTTCCTTGGGCACAACAATCCTTCCCTGATATAACAATAATCCCTGTTCATTAACAGATATGCCACTCTGGCCTTTCAAATATTTTATACTTTCATTGCGAATCTGAGTCTCTTTAATCTTCTCGTGCAGCTCGTTCTCAATCCGAGTCAACTCCATATCACACATTCTCCCAGCAAAGAAATCCGTTATTTTCATGTCCCGAAATTGCTCAATCACTTCATTGTCCCACATCATCATATGAGATAAATTGACAGACTTCCTACTCAACGCATCTGCCACAACATTAGCCTTTCCCGGTTGATATTTCAGCTCAAAGTCATAGTCTTTTAAGAATTCAACCCATCTACGCTGCCTCATATTCAGCTCCTTCTGATCAAAAAAATATTTCAAGCTTTTATGATCATTGAACACAGCGAATTTCATCCCATACAGAAAGTGCCTCCAGATTTTCAAGGCAAACACAATAGCAGCCAATTCTAAGTCGTGCGTCGGATATTTCTCTTCATGCGGCCTTAACTGCCTAGACGCATAGGCAATCACTTTTCCATTCTGCATCAGTACGCTCCCTAAACCTTTCTTAGAAGCATCACAATATAAAACAAACTCACCCTCCGGATCAGGAAGAGTTAACACCGGAGCAGTAGTCAACTTCTCTTTGAGTAAAAGAAAACAGTCCTCACATTCCTGGGTCCATACAAAAGGAGTATCCTTTCGTGTCAATCGGGTCAACGGTAGAACCATTGCAGAAAATCCCTGTATAAACCGGCGATAATAACCAGCAAGCCCCAGAAAACTCCTAATCTCAGTCACAGTCTTAGGTCGTTCCCAGTCGCTTACCGCTTCAATCTTGCTTGGATCTACTGCAACACCATTGCAGAAATAACATGACCCAAAAATTGCACCTCAGACAACCAGAATTCACACTTAGACAGTTTAGCATATAGTTTCTTATCCTTCAACACCTGCAACACTGTCCTCAAATGATCGATGTGCTCCTCCTTACTCTTAGAATAGATCAAGATGTCATCAATAAATACAATTACAAACTGGTCCAAATACGGTTTAAAGATGCGGTTCATATAATCCATGAACACCGCAGGGGCATTAGTAAGCCCAAAAGGAATCACTTGATATTCAAAATGTCCATATCTGGATCGGAAAGCTGTTTTAGGTACATCCTCCGGTTTAATCCGAATCTGGTGATATCCGGACCGGAGATCGATCTTCGAAAACACACAGGCATCCCTCAACTGATCTAATAAATCATCAATGCGCGGCAACGGGTACCGATTCTTAATCGTCACTTTATTCAACTGTCGGTAGTCCGTGCACAATCTCATGCTACCATCCTTTTTCTTCACAAATATCACCGGTGCTCCTCACGGAGACACACTCGGCCTGATAAAATTCTTCGCAGATAGTTCTTCAATGTGTTGCTTCAACTCGGCCAACTCAAGTGGCGACATCCTGTATGGAGCCAAGGAGATCGGCCCCACACCAGGCAATAATTCAATCGAGAATTCAATCTCTCTCTCAGGCGGAAATTCCGGTATCTCATCAGGGAATACATCCTCAAACTCATTAACAACCGGAATCGAAGAAATCTCCTCCTTGTTGTCACCCACCAATCCGCCCAAAAGGACATAACCCAGATCTCCAGCCTTCAAGGCTTTCACAGTTTGACTGACAGACAAATACAAAGACGGACAAACAGACGGCCTCTCGTGAGATAGTAACAACCTCTTTCCGCAACAATCAATCATTGCGCAGTTTCGAGACAACCAATCCATCCCCAATATCAAATTGACAGAGGCCAGGGGTAAGATAATTAAATCACTGGTGTAACCCCTCCCTAAATAGGTGAACTTCACATCTTCGCAAATCCAAGACGATTCACTAACCTCTCCTGTAGCGGTAGTAATACGCATCGGAGGAACCATTCGTGTTACTCTTAAGTCCAACGCTTTAGCCACATAGTCCGCCACAAAAGAATGCGTTGCTCCCGAATCAAATAACACAGATAAATCGACATTAGAGAGAAAAATTATACCTTTTACCAAATTCGGAGCCTTTTCAGTATGTTGAGCATTTGTAGTATATACCCGCCCAACAGTAGGAACAACAGCAGTAGGAGTAGTAGTAGTAGTCGCGGTCGGCAAGGCCTGCAGATTCGCAGCCTGCCCCGAAGAAGATGGACAATTTCTAGCGAAGTGGCCATTCTGACCACATTTAAAACAAGCCAACGGACCAGCACCACATACACCTCTGTGGTATTTCTTGCACTTCCCACATTGTGGGGTAAAATATCTGTCCGCAGCACCACCACCACCAGGGGTTCCACTCCTCTTGAATTGACCAGGAGGCTGCCTTACATGCAACCCCCGACCCCTATTATTATTGAAACCTCCCCTATTAGTATTGCCTGCAGGACCAGGTGTCCTCTTAATCTCTTGCTCTTTCGCCGTATCAGATTTTGGATACCTACCATACACAGTCTCGACCTTCTTGCATTGGGTCACCAAATCAGCAAAGTTTCTCACCGCAGTATTAGACATTCTCTTAGCAATCTTTTCATTCAGCCCTCTTTGGAATTTAGCTGACAAGAACTCCGGAGTAGGTAGAGTACCCCCATAATTTGCAAATTTTACCAGTTCATTAAATTTTGCCACATAGGCATCCACAGTCATGACTCCCTGCACAAGACTATCAAACTCACCTTGTTTTGCCTCCCGAACATCGCGGGGGAAATATTCTTCATGAAACAGACCTTCGAACATTGTCCAAGAAATAATCTCACCCTGAATAGCATATGGGCGAGACACATTGTCCCACCACTCCTGGGCGTCACCCTCCAGCATGTAAACAGAATACAACAACTTCTGTGGATCTTGACATCTCATCACTTGAAAAATCTTATCCATTCCCCTCAGCCAAGCAGTAACCTCCTTTGGGTCTCTTGACCCCAGAAAAGCTGGTGGCTTATGTTTCCTAAAGGATATGAGCCTACGCTCATCATCAGCATTATCAACTACCTGACCCGCAGCCCCAGTGTATTGGGCAACAGATGACGGATCAGGAACATAGCTAGGGTCAGTGGTATGATGACTAGCCTCACCAGTGTGGTGACTAGCCCCACTCTCCCCTTGTTGAGGAGTAACAGATAGCGTCGGTGTAGGAGTCACCGTAGCCGTGTGTGGAGGTGAATTATCCCTCCTAGGACGGTTTCTATCAGCCCTCATTTCAGCCATAAAGGCCTGCATCATATCCTGATTAGTCTTCATCAGGTTTTCAGTCATATTTCTATTTGCAGCCGTCTCCGCCTGCAGAGCATTCAGGACTGCAGTGACCGGATCCGATGGCAAAGGACCTGCACCACGTGCCCCACGGCGACCACGCGCCCTACTCATGATATCTGTACATGTAACACAAAGGAATGAGTTGATCAGACCCACACTGAGGAATCACATATACATTAATCATAAATAGTTCACAGATAGCTATGGAACACAAGATACAAACATACACAATCAGAGTTCCCTCACAAAACTGCTCTGATACCATAAAATGTAACAGCCCGTTACGTACCGGTATTGTTAACATTGATTATGATATTAAGCGCAGTTACAATCACAGTAATTGAGTTAATTAAATTACGGGCAGCTTTTTTCTTTTAACACTTTCATTTTAGTAAACAATAACCTTTTTCCGTAATCATTCAGTTTACTAACATCACTAATCTTTATTTTTATTCAACTCATTTAAACTCATCATATTACTTTCACATCTTACCATGTTCTAGTCCTTTACATTAGCTACGCGTGGTTTCAAACTGCGCACCATTTGGAGTTCTACACACTAAGTTAAGCCCCTTTCTTTTAGTCTCGAAAAACATGAATTTTCAAAATTTACACTATGGTAATCGATTACCAGGGGGTGGTAATCGATTACCACCAGTTACCAAAATGAGGCAGTAGCCAATTTTCACTCCCCTGTTCTCTGGTAATCGATTACCAAGCTTGGGTAATCGATTACTCCACTTGGTAATTGATTACCAAGCCTCTGGTAATAGATTATCAGGCAGACAGTAGCATTTATTTCGTCCCCTGTTGCATGGTAATCGATTACCATGCTTGGGTAATCGATTACTATGCAGTAAAAATGACAGATTACAGCATTTTCAGTCCAAAAAGAGTTATGGAATCCATTCCTAACACCTTAATACTCCACACAACCCATAAACATACCCTAATGTAGGCTCTAGGCCCTTCCATCATGCATTCTCATTCAATAATGCATCCTTTACAAAGTCTTTAAGATCATGGCCATTTTACAACATAGACGGGCCATTTTACAACAAAATATGCCAAGGCTTCAAATACAAGAAATGTGGCAATGGACAAGTCTCATGCTCACTCAAAATATACAATTTATCCATGGCATGAATAATGAGCAATAAACAAGACTTAGAAGGTAATCATGAACACTACAAAAGCATGGAAGTGACATCATGCAATATGTTCATGACCTAAGTCTCAAAATACTAAATGGCATGCTATGTGCACTCCAAGTCTCCTCCAAAATGTCATGCAAGCTCACCGCACCACATGCAATCCGCTGTCCACTAAGCGGGCTTCTTGCCCGAAGCTCCTCCCGGCTCATAATGCCCTGAAATGTGGTCCCCCAAACATGGGGTGAGATATACAAATATATCTCAGTAAACCAATGGAGCTAGAGGCTTTCTCCACCCCATGGCTCACTCAATGTGCAAATATAACATCATATAATATGCATGACATACAATATTACCAACAACTGGAGACAAACCGAGAACATCCACAATTGGATTTACGTTCAAGGACTCCATCATATAACTCCCGAGACATTCCTGGCGCCTCTCCCATGGTTGAGAAGACTCCATGGCAAAACCCAACTGGAACTCCTCATGAGCCCTATCCAGCAGAAGTCCCACGTTTGGATCATCCTGGTGTCGCTCCCAGAGTCGACCCCACGGCAAAACCCAACTGAAATTCCCAGCGGAATATCCAGCGGATGTCCAAAGCAACACACGTCAACTGGCCAGTGACCAAACAATTCTCACACATATCAAGCAATATGGCATACAAGCACATAATCACACAATGCCATAAACACAAAATCCAACCACAACCTTCCACTAGGTGTGGTGGAGCACACAAGGGATTAAACCCCAGTTGCAAGGGTTTACCTCAACACTAACAATTCCGTTCCACACGTACGCTCCAAATCAATCTTTCATAATCACGTCCGTGTGAGGCACCCTACAATGATCAACAATTCCAAATTACACTAAACCTCTAAGATTAAAGACTTAGTGCATAAATTTCTAGATCTACAAAATCAACCACAAAGATACCACACATATACTCACAATCTATGGTAGACACTCCACCAAGGTTCCACCAAGCAAGGAAGATCCAAAAAGCTTCAAAAACCCCAAGAAACCCAAAAATTCGAATCTGAGTTTGCTCCTAATCGCACAAAGGAGGTGGTTTCAAGGCTTGAGAGTATCACAAATGGCTTTAGAAGGTTGTTCACAATAAATTTCAACACCAAAACCAAGTGATTTGGTGGAGAAATGAAGAAATGGTGAAAGAGAGGGAAAGGGTGGGTTTTGTGAAAATGGAGAAGGAGTTCACGGGAGAAGTAGAAGAAAAGGGAGAGAGAGAAGGCGTGGGGTGTGTGGGAAGCTAAGTGACTTCGGTCACGCGGGTCCCACACGCGATCTAACTTTAATCCCGACAATAATTCTGATCATAAATTCTTAATCTACATATTTTTCTGGTTCATGACATATTTTTATTTCCTAAAAATATTGATAAAAATTTAACACTTATCGGTACACTCATACCGCAGTATTTAACACTTAAAAAGTCACTATTCATCAATTTTTCACAAATTTGCCTACTCACTCAATTTTCCGCCCTGATTCCATTTCCAGCATTATTTTTGTCACATGAAATCTCTAACTCAATTTTTATGCCTCAGAATACATGGCTGGTCATTTACCATTTTGCCCTTTTTGCCCATTTTGGCCATAATTCTCGGATTTTCACTAATCCATCAATTTTATTTTCACATTATAATTCAAAATACACATTTAAGTTTATGAGGTGTTATACAACTCACCCACTGCTTCCCTCAATCCTTATCACTCAAATTTGCGCACCAAACAGCCCAAGGATATGCTTTAAAGATGCTTCTTGATCCAAGGAATATGCTCCAATACGATCCTGTCTTATCCTTTTGTTATGAAACAACTTTTCAAAGCCAATTCAAATTCGAATTCAAACACTTGAATTCAAATGTTCAAACATTCAAATTCAAAATTCAAAATTTCAAATTTCAAATTCAAAATTCGAATTTCCAAATTCCAATTCCAAATTCAAATTTCAAAATTCAAATTTCAAATTTCAAATTTTAAATTCAAAATTCGAATTTCGAAATTCAAATTCCAAATTCAAATTTCAAAATTCAAATTTCAAATTCAAAATTCAAAATTCAAATATTTGATTATTAATTTAACTAATTAAATTAATTAGTAATGGCTTGGACTATCCAAGCCCATTACTAAGCTCCATGCACTACCCACCCATTTAGGTGGGCTTCCAAACAGCTTCTTGGGCTAACAACCATTCTTAGGCCCAATACCTTTAAAGCTAGTCCATCATGACTACAAGGTGTTAGTGTGTGACCCATTAGGTCCAAATAGCTTCTGACATAACTGGGCATGGCCCCAACAAGCCCACAACCCAATTAGTGACAACACAGAGCACTAGCAATGCTTTGTTGCCCCAGAACTAGTCAGATTAATGACTTGATCATCCTATTGCACATATTTGGTTACCGTATGTATTTCCCTTCATCTCGGTTATCTTCCCATTAACATAGGGTAAGGAAATGTATCAACCTCTGCGGTTTAGGGTAACCTTTATTCGAAATAGAGAATCTTCAATTTACTAACTCTAAAGGCAGATCATCTCATGATCTCTTTTACTATGCATAGATTCCCGAGTCCCTGTAAATGTCATCCCCAAACTCAGTGTCTCTAGACTAGGAACATATAATTAGGAATAGACATGCAATATCCTTGAATCCTCATGACCGTGATCTCATCACAGATACTCAAGAGATACCTGTTCTACTCCAAGGGGTTTATTCAGTTCGTTCATATAATATTAATAGTAATATCGAGACATAATATGAAACTGAATAAATAGTGCTTTCATTTATTTGCGACAAACAAAGTTCTACATCTAGTGTCCTTTATTTAATCAAAAGATTGTCTCTAGGACACCCATATACTAACAGGTACATTAATTGTGATTAATACATTAATCACAACTAATTGTCATTTTCCTTCTTTTTTTGTTTTTTTATTGTGATTGAACATTAATTCTGATCGGGCAATGAGATTGTGCCACCTATCACACCAAGTTCGCTACCCCTGGTAGCGAACTTCGTCCAGTCAGCTCTTTTTGCAAAAGTGTGCCACGTGTCACGAAATTATTGGCTACCAAGTTCGCTACCAGTCGTAGCACTGTTGTAAAACCCGACCCGGCCGGGTCGACCCAAAACCCGGTCATTGAACCGGGTCGGGTCAAGCATTGGACCGGTCATGCATCGACCCGGTCAAACCCGGCCAAACCCGGTGACCCGTTGACCCAGTCGGGTCATGCATTTAAAAAAAAAAAACCAAAATTATTTCATCTTATCAGAAAAAATGTAGATCTCATTGTAAAAGCTTTTTATAATTTTATTTGATAGTATACTTTTCTACAATGACCTCAAATTTTAATTTCCAATGCTGAAGCAATTTGCGGAATAATAAATTAAGAGAATGTGACATGATATTTTAATGTAGTTGACTTTAAAAAATATGTGTTTAATATCATTGAGAGGTATGTTTATGGGATTCTGAGTAGCAATTTAAATTGACATTAGTAATAACGTGCATTTTTTATATTTATGTTTCATGCTTTTTTGAGCTTATTTAGTGAATCTTATTTAATTCATTTTAGATATGAAAATATAATTGAATTTATATGTTCATATCTATATATTTTTTAAATATATCTATATGTATCCGGGTCAATCGGTCCGACCACTGACCCAGTAACCCAGTACCCAGACCGGGTCGATGCCCGGGTCGGGTTTAATAACACCGAGTCGTAGCAAATTTGGACATGTGACAGTCAACTTTTCCTGCCAAAATGTGCCACGTGTAACGAAATCATTGGCAACCAAGTTCGTTGGGCACTGTAGCGAACTTGCCCGCGTGGTATATTGGAAAATTACACTGTTAGCGTGGCATTTAAGGAAATAAGTTGTGGAACAGTAACACTTTGGTCACTGTTCCCACATAATCCTTGAGTTGCCAATACTTTCATGAAAGAAGGGTATACCAAGCCTTTGACTGATGATTATCTTAAATGGGAAATGCATTAATATTATGTTTTAATAAAATTCATTAGCATTTTATGACAGTATTTAAATATATATTTTTGTTGTTGGTATAATACAGTATTTAAATTTTTTTAAGAGCATGTTTGGATTTTTATTTTTTAAGTTAGAAGCTACTTATAAGCTAAAGTTAAAAAAAAGAGCTTAAAAAAAAGCTAAAACCTTTTTGGTAAATACATATATTTTTTAGCTTAAAGCACATATTTCAAGAAAATCATTTCTCTGTATTTCTATAGCTCATCATTATAAAAAAAAGCATATAATTCAAAAAAAGCAGATAAGAGTTTAAAAAAAGTTCCTCCTAGTAACTTTTAACTTTTTTCTTCATTATTAAAAAAAGAGCATTTTACCAAAAAAAAATAAGAAGAACTTTTCATTATGAGAGCTTTTATCAAAATCTATTTGGCCTTAGTTATACTTATAAGTAATTTCTAACTAAAAAAAGAAAGGATTGAAACAGACACTAAATATAATGAACAATATATCTTACTCTGTCTATGGACATCCACAGAAAAAAAATGTTTAATTTTAATGAGTTATTATAAATTTTATTAATGTAATATTACATAATATAATATTCACTGATTATTTAACGATTTTAACAACTTACATGTTTTATATTAGAGGAGGGATATTCGCACTACTAAAATTTTCTTCTACCAACTTACTACCTATCTAATCACCGAGCCGGAATGTAGTGCTCCGGGAGCACTTTTGATGGGGTGGGCCGGTAGAGAGAGAAAGAAATAAAAAATTGGAGAGAGAAAAAATAAAAAATTGGAGAGAGAAAAAATAAAAAAGAGAAAAATAAATGTTTAATACAGGTGTCGAATGTCTATAGGAAGGACCACAAAGGTCCCGGACCATAGTAAATTTTTCCCTAGTCACCATTAGATTAACATTTTCTCTCTCTCCAAAAAGTTTTTAACATTCTCTCTCATTGATCCAATGGTGATGTGATGGGTAGTAAGAATTTTTGGTAGTTAGAATATCCACACTCTTTATATTAACTGCACATAAATTAAATTCCAAAATATATAGGTATCGGATTGGTAGAAGCGAAAGTTTTTTTTACAATGGAAATATTTACTAGAGAAATAGTAGGAAAGTAAATTTGATAGAAAAGTTTAAGAAAAGATGTTTGGTTTATCGAAATATTACCGGGAAAATTTTTGCAACAGTATTATTGTGAAACATTTTTCATTACACCATTTTTCACTTAGCTATCCATATCTAAAATACCATGTCTGAGAGTGTATTTTGGAACAGTATTATTGCGCCAAAAATCAACACAAACCACCTTTCCTATCCTTCCAAATTGTCTAGTATTTTTTTTCAATAGCTTATAACAAACGTGATATACAACAATGCCGCACCCACACTTTCCCATCAAACCAAAAATAAAACCTATACCAAACATACCCTATAATGCTTAGTTTTGGAATTTCACCCTCGAGACTTCTATTTTTCTCATTTTCATTTTTATTTTGTTCTTTGATTCCTTCTATTTCAGGTTCGGCGGTTATCCACCTCCACAAATAAATAATCCTTTTATAACTTTTTATGGTCAAGTGCCCTTATAATATTTAATTACAAACCATATATAATTATTAATTTAAAAATTTATCAACCTCCAAAATTTCTTCGTTAAATATCATCATTAGATTGGCATCGGATTTATTTAAGTGTCTACAAGAATAAAATAGCTTTTATTCATAACACAGAAAAAATTGCATCAATTTGTATAAATTGGCATGTCTCATCAATTAGAAGACGGGAAAAATAAATAATGTAGTTTATCAATTCGTAAATGATGCATCATGATAGCATAAAATTAAGTACAAAGTTTAAATCAAATTACACGCATTATGGACAACATATTTGGAGTCTACAATTCATAAGTGGCAAAAAATTCATTTAAAACTAAAATTTGCCCAATTTAGAAATTTAAATTCACGTTAAACTCATTGCCAGTTATGTATGGAGCTAACATTAATTTTCATTCTGAAAACATATATCAATACAAAATTGTTTTATAGATAAACCATTACAAATTAAGAAATACATCAAGAAAGCATCACCCTGACTCACTACGGTAACCAAATACACAGAAAATTGCAATGCACATGCTACATTTGGTGGTGCTATATTTTGGCTCCTAATGTTGAGGGTATCAATACATGAATTATGAGCCGCCAAATACCTGCAAGGAAAATAGTGGAAAAACAAAAAATAATGATTTCATACATTAAGTTATGACAGTTAAAAATAAAAGGAGAAAAGAACTATTATATCTAACCAATAATGAAATTGATACTTACAGCATCTAGCATATCATCAGAGAGTTCATTTTTACTTTCTTTAGCATTAGCAGCTATTGGCTTTGTCTGATTGAAATGACGAATCGCTTTTGTCAATTGTCCTGAGTCTTGTTGAACCTTCTGCTTCTGTGAAAGCTGAATGAAATGATATCAGTGTGACTGATTCCTCAATATGCACAATACGCATTCAAATTTGAAAAATGTAGATGAAAAGAAATAGCTTAATGTATCATTAAACTTTCTCATTACTATATTTAGGAAGCATGTTATATAAATAAGTCAGTATGATAAAAGCATAAGCAAAAGAACACCACATAATCGTCAAAGAAAATGCAAGATAAATCACAAAACCTTCCATAAATAATCCAAAATGGCTACATAAATAGTCCAAAACAAGTTCTTCCATTACATAAGACAATCATAGCTACGTAGCTTGCCAGTCTACCCTAGTTTTAAGGAGTTAAAAACAGCGTAAGCAAGAAAAAGTTATGCAAGTCAAAATGATTAGCCCATGCAGTGGACCACAAATTAAAATGGGGCAGAAATTCAAAATACACAATTTCTGTGGATTGTGAGGAAATGACAGATCTAACAAGTATCGCCTCAAACAACATCAAGGAGCAAAATAATAAGTTGTAGTTGATGCTCTCCGGCAAGTATACCGATCGCACAAGTAATAAAGTGATAAATACAGTTCGTCTCCACAGGGATTAGATCTAATATCAAGTAAAATTTTTCTTAAAGAATGGAAGTTTTCAAATAGGGTTTGTGTGACAAATATTGTCAAATTGAGTGAAATTAAAAATAAAGACTTATTTTTGTGTTTTTGAATAAAAAAAAAAAAAGAAAACAATACAATTGAAAATTGATTTTTAGAAAAATATGAGAAAAGTATTGTAGTCAGGGTTCATTCACCAAATGATCCCCGCTTTTTACTCCGGATTGATTTATAAAAATCATTTATATAATTACTCAGATAAATTATCATCTAAAAGATTTAATAGTTAACCCTCAATTCCTTGCAGGGTTAACCCTTTAATCCCATGAGAAACCCCAATTCCTTGCAATGTTTCTCATGGGATCAAGCAATGGGCGTGATAATTTAAGCATCTGCAATCGTATACACGTCTATTCCTAGCACGCATACAGATTGTTATCTTACCCCCTTTCGAGATCAAAACCCCAATATTCCTATCTAGGATTTTGATCCTCAGAATATCCCCAACTATCAGATTGATCAATTCTAATAAAGGGAATATAAAATTCGCACAGAGTAAAGATAAAGATAATTATATAAATTAAAAATCACAAATCAATCCTTCATGTCAAGGGTTCACATATGGATCGTGACCCTGACTACAATAAAAATGATCTAGCCGATCAACATCATGATCGCTGATCTAAAATTCAACATAAAATTAAAACAAAAGATAAAGAAATACTAGATGTAGATGAAGAACGAAGAACAACTCCAGTGCTCTTCTCCTTCAATCTCCAGATCTGTCCTTGAACTCTGTATCTGTGTTTTTCCTTTTTCTTCAGAACTCCAAGTCTGCTGACCTAATTCAGCAAATGTCACATTTATAATATTCTCTTCTCCTTCCAAAAATGCCCTCAGAAAAGACGGAGATCTGTTCCCGCAAACCCGCGCTGGTTGGCGCCACTTTTGCACACAAATGGCGCTAGTTAGCGCCACTTTCACTATTCATTGGCGCTAACTAGCGCCAACTTCCTTCCCTTTTAGGCGCTAGCTAGCGCCAGTGCACTGACTTACGGCGCTAGCTTGCGCCATTTCCTTTGTAATTTGGCGCTCCCTTGCGCCAATCTTCTGTGTTATTGCGCTGAGAAGCGCCACTTTCTTTCGTAAATGGCGCTAGGTTGCGCCAAGGTTCTGTCTTGTTGCGCTGAGGAGCGCCACTTTGTTGCTACCTCGCGCCACTTTGATGTCCTCGCTGCAAAGTTCGTAATCTGGTGCGGTTTTTGTGCCAATTTGGTGCTGACCCGCGCCATGCTTGGAACTCATAGTGTGCTATAACCGTGGAAAATTGCATTAACAGGTTTTTTTTTTATAATTCTTCATTTATTTTCCCTGTAAAAATACAATTAAAAGGTGAATATTATTGACATTCAAAGAATCAATATAATTAGCAAATATGTATTTAATTTGCTCTCTTATGACTCAATTCTCGTCAATTTTATCACAGAAAAATCACACTTGCCAGAGGCACATCAGTAGTCTTTCAAATAAGGAGTAAACTAAAATTATTAAAAACAAATACCAGTTCTGAGCTTTTCAAATCCGAGAACTATTTTGTCTTGCAAGTCATAAAAGAGCTTCTAAAATCGCAGCAAACTGCAAAGCCAATATTATTAATTTAATTTATTCTTGTTCTAAAAGTTGAAATTATTTAATTTATCCACAATTCTCGTTGTTAGGTTTGGGTCCCAAAAGAGGGTTGGATTCAAAGCCTCACAAACAGAAAATAGTCTGACAGTCTCAATTAGTTGCCAAAATAAAATTGATAATATATGTTTCCCTGTTGTTCTAGAACAGAGAAAGAATAAATCCACCTCACCAACATTTCAGAGAAAGAAAACTTGTACGGGTTAATCTCAGCAAATAACAGAAAAAGTTACTATTCTGCTTATTTGATATCGCCAAATAACAGAAAAAAGTTGCAAAATCTTGTACCAAGCAAGGAAAACACAGGAAAAGATGATAACATATAAAGATTCGAGAGAATTAATCATTTATTTATTTTATTGGGGCTGGCTTCTATCTAACCAAATGTATTCTTAATCAACATATGGTTTCTTCTCTAATGTATTAAATGGACGAAGTATAAACCTCCAAAATATTCAAATTGAATTTAATGATGGCAAGGTAACTAAATTTGCTTTAGATTTTTTATAAGGGTAGACATAGTATACCTTCTTTAGTCGCTCCTCTATAGCATTCAAAGCTCGTGACTGATCAACTTTGGAAAGATAGAAATCCCTCTCTCTCTTGGCAGCAGAAAGTTCTACAGCTAGTTTTTGCTCCCGAACAACTTTCTTTAAGGCTGTAACAAATATATATTGCTTTAGCATAAGCTGCTTAAAAGCTCCACTAAATAAAAATGAGAAACTAATCATGATGATAAAGCGCTTACCTAGTTCTTCAGTCAGATCATCCCATTTGAACTTACTTAAGTACTTAATATTCCAAAGGTCATAGTAGAACGATGATCTCTTCTTTCCCCCTGGAAATGGATACAAATAACACAAATCAGAAACTTGAAAACCAAGTCAATAAAGATAGACGTGATGACCAATCCTGCTACTATACAAGTAAACACCACTACGAACACATCATATTTCTGTATCACCAAATTTAAAGAACAAAAAAATTCTAAAGTTATAGGACAACATTATGATTTCCTTAAAAGACTAAAGATAAAAGATCAATAGATAGAGATAGCTACTACAAGTATATAATCCTCCTACCACAACACTAAACACCAAATCATTTTTTTTTCACAAAATTTTAACAAGAATATAATAGCCAATGCATGCGATATACTAATATTCTAGAACTGATAGGAGAGAAAAATATGGTTTCCACTTGAGAATCAAGAACAAAGAGCAACAAGTGACTGATTTTGATTCAAATACATACCTATCTGTTCACCATTTAACATATTTGCAACACTTTTATTGGCGAATTCAACCCATCTACACAATTACAGGAGAAAAAAAAACCAATGATCAAAACCTACCAACATAAAAATCCGTAACCATTTTAAAAACTTCAATTCAGATATCAATTCAATTCCAAAAATAAATAAATACCCTTCTGAAAATGCTTGGTCTCGGGATGCCCGGGACCACTTAGGAGGCACTTGGGCAGCAGAATTTCCTAAATTCAAAAAAAAAAAAAAAACTTCATCAACCATTGAAATAACCAAGTAATGTTTTATACTAGTTTTATAATAAATATTTAGAATTTTATTAAACATAAGACAAACTTTTTACCTCTTTAAGTAAGCTAGCAATAAATTTATCCTTTATTTAAAATATAAATTTAAAATATAAAATGAGATTTTTTTTAAAAAAAAAGTTTTAAAACCCTAAACCCTAAAATGAAAAATTAAAATAACTAAAAGAGAGAGAGAAGGGACCTTGAGGAGAAAGAAAAATCCTTTGAATATCGCCGAATTGAGAGAGAATGTGGCGAAGCTTGACGTGGTCCATGTGAGGTGGAATGCGACTCAGATAGCACACACCGCGCTTCTCAGCTTCATTCAATAGTACTTTCTGCTTCTTCTTCTTCTTCTTCAATTTCGTGTTGTTCTCAACATTCGATGTTGTTGTTTTTGTATCATCATCAATTTCGTGTTGTTCTCAGATAACATTGCAAGAAACTCATATCCGAGCCAAAAACATCAACTATAAATAGAGGCCTAGCCTAACCAAACTAACTTACTTTCAATCCTGAAGGAATTCTCTTCTCCTTTACTACTATCTCTTCTTACTTCATAAACTTATTTTATATTCTTCTAGTTACTAACCGCCCCAAATTATTCTCTTTCATCTAGAAGTTAGAGCAAAAATGGTTACCAAAGATAGAGACAAGGTAATCTTAATCCCTAGGTTCTCTTATATAATCCCATAATTTATTCTGATTTTTAAGACATATTTTATTATTTTTATTTTTCTTGAAATCTGAGTCGTTGAATAGACTCTTTGTTCGGTCACAATCATGTTGCACATATGATATTTGAATATTATATACAATTTTTTTTTTGTTTTTTCTGGGGGGATTAACAGGTGCTAGAAGGGAAAAAAAGGAAAAAGACTAACTCAAGATCAGATGAAGAGACTTACCCTAGGTCTTCAAATGATATACTAGACTATTTGAAGGCTAAAATTTGAATTTCTAAAACTGTAACCCTAAATAGCCATAAACACAATTAAAACCCAACTTAATTACAAAGAAATAATGACTGACTCTTAAACTCCATAACTGCTAACCGTATGACTCATAAATTCCATAACTTCTAACTTTATAACTCATAAATTCCATAATTGCTAACCTTATGCTTCAATGTAAATTTCATAACTGCTAACCTTATGACTCATAAATTCCATTAAAATAAAACTCCACATTTAATTAACTTAATTTCCTAATTTAATGGTGCGCGTTCTTACAGATAACATTGCAAGAAACTCATATCCGAGCCAAAAACATCAACCATAAATAGAGGCCTAGCCTAACCAAACTAATTTACTTTCAATCCTGAATTCAACGACTCAGATTTCAAGAAAAATAAAAATAATAAAATACGCCTTAAAAATCAGAATAAATTATGGGATTATATAAGAGAACCTAGGGATTAAGATTACCTTGTCTCTATCTTTGGTAACCATTTTTGCTCTAACTTCTAGAGGAAAGAGAATAATTTGGGGCGGTTGGTAGCTAGAAGAATATAAAATAAGTTTATGAAGTAAGAAGAGATAGTAGTAAAGGAGAAGAGGTTGGGTGGTTAGGTACAGTTTATTCCATGAAGATTGTAGGTTTTAGGCTGTTTTGGAGTTGGTAGGCAATGTTGTTTGTCCATCTTCAAACGGCGATAACCGGTATAACACCTCACAATTCTAAATTAAGTAATTAAAGTATTAAGTGAGAAATTAAGTGATGGATTAGTGAAAATCCCAAAGATTAGGCCAAAATACAAAGAAAGGGCAAAACGGTAATTAGCCAACACGCAACCCTAGGAAGGTAAAAAATTGAGCAGGAGGTCTCAGATGATAAAAATAAGCCTGGAAATGGATTCAGAACGAAAAATTGAGTGGATAGGCAAGTTTCAGAAAAATCAGTGAATAGTGTTTTTCGCGGGTAAAAATACCGTAGTCAGATTGCACCGTAAAACGTGCCAGTGGAATTTTGAGCTCTAGGTTTCAAATATTGATTTTAAATGGTCCATAGAAATATGAAATATGATTTCTGATAATATTTGAGGGATTTAAGTCAATTTGTGGAAGTTTGTCAACGGAGCGCGCTGTACCTTAAAGCAGTGTTTTTCTGAACAACCGAAAAGCTCCAAATTTTTATCTGAAAGAGTAAAACTAAAGGATTGTGTTAAGATGAAAAATTATAATTTCTCATTAGGTTTTTAAATTGTGAATTTTAGTGATGATCGGAGGGAAATTCGGATGAGTTTTAAATCATGTGGGATCCGGTACCCACTTTAAGTCAAATAAACATTCCTAAACCACTATTCATCTCCTTCATTTCACGTTTTCTTTCTTCTTTCTCCAGCAACCAGCCCATTCCTCTTTCTCCTTTGTGCAAATTTTCATCCTTTCCATAAGTCAAGCTATAATCCACCAAATTCAACAAAGTTTTTGTTGAATCTTGATGGAAAACACCTCCTGAACCCATTGGTACCATTATTGAGTCTTGAAATTGAGTGTGGAGGGAGATCTACCACTTATAGGCCACGTTTTTCATGCAAAAAAGTGGGATCATGATGCTTTCAAATGCTCCAATGGTGGTGGAGTATACTTAGGTGGAGCCTTATACCGTTCAATTGGGTGAGTTATTTCGACATTTCATTGGTTAAATTTTGAGTTGTGATAATTGACCCTAAAGAGGGATTTTGTGATATGTTGTGTTAGAGAACTCAAATGGAAAATGTCTATTAGATGATAATGTCTTAGAATGATGTATTAATGCTAGAAATGCAATGAAATTTTTAAGCGAAAAAAATGGATTTTTAACTTAGAAAAAAATTGATGCATGAAATGGAATTTTTGATTTTTGTGTTAATGTGTGGTATAGTGAATTGTAGTGTGATTATATGATGTTAGGAAGTGATTATGTGAGTTGTGGGCCATAGGAATTGGGTGGAAATCCTTGGTTTGGACTAACCAAGATTAGGCCATTTATGTACAATTGAGCAAATGGATGTTTTAGAACACTTTGGTGTTATGTTGTGTGATGGAAAAGTTATTAGATGAGTTGTGTGGTGATTGGCATGTGGAAGAATCAATGTAAAAATGATAAGTGTTGAAAGTGGCAAAATGTGCCTAAAGTGTAATAATTCGCAAAACGTTGCGAAAAAGTCGTAAAACCGTAAAACGACGATTGAACTAGCCTTTGGGTAACCTAAGTAAGTGAAATAAAATGAGAAAGAAAATTTAGAAAAAATACAACCTAAAATAACCCTATGATGGCCGAACCTTAGAGGGAGAGAAGAGGAATTTGACGTTTTCGCGTTTTGAGTTATTGTGACTGAAACTTACGGCTGTGCATGGTTGTACAGGTTGCCGTACGTGGACATAGACTTGGAACAGTGAAACAGTGGATTGCCCTTGGTCCTGGATCAAGTGGATAGAGGTAAGTGATGTGGTTTACATATGGTATGTTGAAATTCATGAGTGGATTCAAAGTTCTAAGTGTGTGGAATTGTCCTCTGTGTAGGCGTTCCCTGTTAATCAAGCTATAAGTGGAGTTCTGCGGAGCTCAGTGGACGAATAAAAAGAAAGGTAACCTCTTGGTACTGGGGCTTGTTCCCCTTTTGTGTTCCACTTTGCTAGTTGATGGCAATCCAATATCACAGTGGGTACTTATGTACCAGATCTCTGGCCAGTAGATATTTTTAGCCTTCGGGCAAGTGTTTCCGGACTGCCACTGGATAGGTCTCCGAGAGGGAGTTCCAGTTGACCCAGGGTCGTGGTGTGTTATCCGGATAGGAGCACACTAGGTTGTCTCGGGTGTATATGGTTGGAAGGGGTACCTTGGTGGGTTGTTCTATGAACACGCCAGGGGTAGTACCCATAGGCGTATAGCCGAGGACATGGCGTGGTATTGGTAGCCACCATCCCGCATGTCGTAGTTGTTCTGATATATTCCCCCTTTCTCTAAATCCCTTGCTTTATCCCGTTTTATAACAGTGGTGTTGTTTTTATTCTATTGATATACATCGAAGTGAACCATTGGGCGGAGTTTTCTCCAGAACCTTTTGGTTACTGAGATATATCCGTATATCTCACCCCGTCTCGGGGCATAATTTCAGGGTGTACTAGTGGATATGGAGCAGCGGGCGAGAAGCCCGCATGATGACGAGTGGAGCAGTGGAGTAGAGTTTAGCTATCTTGTCATTTTAGTTTATGGATTTATTTGGCAAGTGAAGTGTAATATGTAAATAATTGTAGTTTAAAGTTAAAGTTGTAAATGTAAAAGTAATCCAGTGTTGTAAATGTACCATGGATGTATGCAATATGATGGAAGGGCTTTAGGCCTATTATAGGTTTATGATTATCCGTATTATGTTTTATGCATGAAATTGAAAGTAAACTGTTTATGTTTTAAGTGTATATTGGATTGGGTTGTAAGTACCCCAAGGCGTTGTTGGACCTTGTGTGTGCCACCCATTGGATTTTGCTGGATTTCAGGTGTATTAGTGGTGTTAAACAGGTTATGCAAATTTGGAGATTTTAGGAAATACAAAGGAAACTCTGGCGAATTTTCTGTAGAATTGGCAGTTTTTGGGTGAACTTTGGAGGAGCGTATCTCTCTCCATAGTGGTCCGATTGGGACGTGCCATACGCCATTTTGAAGCTTAAGATGTCCCCTACGTTGTGTCAAAAGCCTAGGTTCATTGGTGGTGTGCGCAGCCCATGGGGGCTGTTGTCACGCACTGCCCTGTTCTGGCCAGCACCAGTGGGTAGATTCGGGTCTGTGTTGGGAAATTAATTCCCGCTTCGTTACTAGGTCAAATTAAGAGTACGACATATCAAATCGAAGTTTGAGGTGTCTAGTTTATGGTGTAAAATTTTGAGAGTCAGTGTCTATAACACCTCAAATATTTAAATGTGCATTTTAATATTATATTATGAAATGAAAGTTGGTGGATTAGTGAAAATCCAAGAATTATGGCCAAAAAGAGGCAAAAGGGCAAAATGGTAATTTGCCAACCGTGCGTTATGAGGCTTAAATATTGAGTTAGAGGTTTCAAATGACAAAAATAATACTGGAAATGGAATCAGGGCGGAAAATTGAGTGAATAGGCAAATTTGGAAAAATTGATGAATAGTGATTTTTAGTGTTAAAATACTGAGGTGTGAGTGTACCAATAGGTGTGAAATTTTTATCAATATTTTGGAGAAATAAAAATATGTCATGGACTGGAAAAATATTTAGATTAAGGAATTGTGATCGGAATTTTTATCGGAGTTAAAGTTAGATCGCGTGTGGGACCCGTGTGACCGAAGTCACTTGGCCCCACCTCCTTTTCTTTCCTTCCTTTCTCTCTTTTTCCTTGTTCCTGCGCGCTCACACTGTGAGGAGAAGCCAAAGACACCATTTCTTCCCATTTCTTCCATTTCTTCGTTTCTCCACCGAATCGCTTGATTTTGGTGTTGAAATCTATCGTAAACAACCTTCCAAAGCCATTGGTAGCACTTAGAAGCCTTGAATCCACCTCTTTGGCCGCGTTTTTGAGCAACTCAGATTCGACCCATTAGTGTTTTTGGAGATTTCTTGGAGTTTTGATCTTCAAATGGTTTAGTGAAGCCTTGGTGGTGATCATACAACACATTGTAAGTATATTTGTGGTCTTTTGATATTTGATTTCTTAGATCTATGAATTTGTGTTCAAAGCTTTGATTTTAGATGTGTGATGATAGAGAGCCCAAATGGAAAAATGCTATTAGATGAAAAGGCCTTAGAATCATGTTTGTAAGCTAGAAATGCTATGTTAATTTTTGGTGAAAAATATAGGTTTTTAACTTTGAGGAATTTGAGGAATTTTCATGAAAAGTGAGTTTTGGTGTAATTTGGATTTGATGATTGTTGTAGAGTGCCTCACACGGTTGGAATTGTGAAAAGTTAAATTGGAGCATACGTTTGGAACGGATTGCTAAGTATTAAGGTAAACTCTTGGAACTTGGGTTTAATCCCTAGTGAGCTCCACCACACCTAGAGGAAGGTTGTGGTTGGATTATGTAGTTATGACATGATGTGATTGTGTGCTTGTATGCATATTGCTTGTATTGTGTGAAAATTGTTTGGTCACTGGCCAGTTGACGAGTGGAGTTTGGACATCCGCTGGATTCATCCTTGTGAGAATGCCAGTCGGGTATTGCCGTGGAGTCGACTCTGGGAGCGGCGCCAGGATGATCCAAACGTGGGACGTCCGCCGGATAGGGCTCATGAGGAGTTCCGGTTGGGTATTGCCATGGAGTCTTCTCAACCATGGGAGAGGCGCCAGGACTGTCTCGGGAGTTATATGATGGAGTCCTTGAACATGAATCCATGAGTGGATGTTCTTGGGTGTCTCCAGGTGGATGGTGATATTGTTTTACTTGCATATCATATTATGTCATTTTGATACATTTTAGTGAGCCATGGAGTGGAGAGAGCCTCTAGCTCCATTGGTTTACTGAGATATATCCGTATATCTCACCCCGTGTTTGGGGGACCACATTTCAGGTCACTATGAGCCGGGAGGAGCTTCGGGCAAGAAGCCCGTATAGTGGACGTTGGATTGGCATGCGGTGCATTGGGATTGCATGGCTTTTTGGAGGAGTTTATGGAGTGCACATAGCATGCCATTAGTATTTTGAGACTTAGGTCATGAACATATTGCATGATGTCATTTCCATGCTTTTGTTAGTGTTCATGGTCATATGCTAAGTCTTGTTTATGTTTATTTATTCATGGCTTGGATAACTGTATATTTTGAGTGAGCATGGGACTTGTCCATTGCCACATTCATAGCCTTGAAGTCTTGATGAGTAATGTTGTAAAAATGGTCCATATTTGCATGTAAATGGCCATTATTTTGAGAATGTTGTAAATGATGTTTAACTTAAGCAAATTGAATGATGGAAGGGCCTAGAGCCTACATTAGGACATGATTTTGTGTTATGTGGAGTACCAAGGGGTTAGGGATGGATTACACACCCTTTTTGGGGCTCAAAACTGCTGTAATCTGTCATTTTGTTGCATAGTAATCGATTACCCAAGCATGGTAATCGATTACCATGCAACAGGGGACGAAAAATTGGCTACTGTCTGCACTGGTAATCGATTACTGGCCTTTGGTAATCGATTACCATGTGAGGTAATCGATTACCCAAAGCTGGTAATCGATTACCAGAACAGAGGATTGAGAAAATTGGCTACTGCCTCATTTTTGACAGGTGGTAATCGATTACCACCCACTGGTAATCGATTACCACAGTGTAAATTTTGAAAATTCAGGTTTTTCTCGACTAAAAGAAAGGGGCTTAACTTGATGGGTAGAACTCCAAATGATGCGTGGTTTGAAACCACGCGTAGATAACGTAAAGGACTACAACTTGGTAAAATATGAGAGTAAGTTGGTGAGTTTAAATGAATTGAATAAAAAGAAAGATTTATGATGTTAGAAAGTGTATGATTCCGCAAATGGCATTTACAATTATAGTGTGGTTTTAATTGATTACGGAAAATGTATTGATGTAAAAGAAAAGGAATATGTTAAAAGAAAAATTTGCCCGTAATTTAATTAACCTAATCACTGTGATTGTAACTGCGCTTAATATCATAATCAATGTTAACAATACCG
The DNA here is from genome assembly GCA_032173675.1 of Gastrolobium villosum. NCBI lineage: Eukaryota > Viridiplantae > Streptophyta > Magnoliopsida > Fabales > Fabaceae > Gastrolobium > Gastrolobium villosum. Next base: position 158,056 of record JAVKPL010007751.1, on the reverse strand, counting down.
GTGTACAACGGGCTGTTACATTTTATGGTATCAGAGCAGTTTTGTTTAGGGAACTCTGATTGTTTGTGTATGTTGTATCTTGTGTGCCATAGCTATCTGTGAACTATTTATGATTAATGTATATGTGATTCCTCAGTGTGGGTCTGATCAACTCATTCCTTTGTGTTACATGTACAGATATCATGAGTAGGGCACGAGGTCGCCGTGGGGCACGTGGTGCAGGTCCTTTGCCACCGGATCCGGTCACTACAGCACTGAATGCTCTGCAGGCGGAAACGGCTGCAAACAGAAATATGACTGAGAACCTGATGAAAGCTAATCAGGATATGATGCAGGCCTTTATGGCTGAGATGAGGGCGGATAGAGGTCGTCCTAGGAGGGATAATACACCTCCACATACGGCTACGGTGACTCCTACACCGACGCCATCTGTTACTCCTCAACAGGGGGAGAGTGGGGCTAGTCACCACACTGGTGAGGCTAGCCATCATACTACTACTGATCCGAGCTATATTCCTGATCCGTCATCTGTTTCCCAATCTACTGGGGCTGCTGGGCAGGTGCTTGATAATGCTGACGATGAGCGTAGGCTCATATCTTTTAGGAAACATAAGCCACCCGCATTTCTGGGGTCAAGGGACCCAAAGGAGGTCACTGCTTGGTTGAGGGGTATGGACAAGATTTTTCAAGTTATGAGATGCCAAGATCCGCAGAAGTTATTGTATTCTGTTTATATGCTGGAGGGTGATGCCCAAGAGTGGTGGGACAATGTGTCTCGCCCATTTGTTATTCAGGGTGAGGTCCTTACTTGGACTATGTTTGAAGGATTATTTCATGAAGAATATTTTCCCCGCGATGTTCGGGAGGCAAAGCAAGGTGAATTCGATAACTTGGTACAGGGAGTTATGACTGTGGATGCCTATGTGGCAAAATTTAATGAGCTTGTGAAGTTTGCTAATTATGGGGGTACTCTACCTACTCCTGAGTTCTTGTCAGCTAAATTTCAAAGAGGGCTGAGTGAGAAGATTGCTAAGAGGATGTCTAATACTGCGGTAAGAAACTTTGCTGATTTGGTGACCCAATGTAAGAGGGTCGAGACTGTTTATGGAAGATATCCGAAATCTGATTCGACAAAAGAGCAAGATGTTAAGAGGACACCTGGTCCTTCTGGTAATACCAACAGAGGAGGTTTTAATAATAATAACAGGGGTAGGGGGTTGCATGTGAGGCAGCCTCCTGGTCAGTTCAAGAGGGGTGGAAATACTGGTGGTGGTGGTGCTTCAAACAGATACTTTACCCCACAATGTGGGAAGTGTGGTAAATACCACAAAGGTGTATGTGGTGCTGGTACGTCGAACTGTTTTAGATGTGGTCAGAGTGGCCACTTTGCTAGAAATTGTACATCTTCTTCGGGGCAGGCTGCGAATCTGCAGGCCTTGCCGCCAGCTACTACTACTACTGCTGCTCCTGTTGCTGTTGTTCCTACGGTGGGACGAGTTTATACTACTAATGCGCAACGTACTGAAAAGGCTCCGAATTTGGTTAAAGGTATAATTTTTCTCTCTAATGTTGATTTATCTGTGTTGTTTGATTCGGGAGCAACACATTCATTTGTGGCAGACTATGTGGCTAAGGCGTTGGACTTAAAGGTAACACGGATGGTTCCTCCGATGCGTATTACTACCGCTACAGGAGAGGTTAGTGAATCGTCTTGGATTTGCGAAGATGTGAAGTTCACCTATTTGGGCAGGGGTTATACCATTGATTTAATTATCTTACCCCTGGCCTCTGTCAATTTAATTTTGGGGATGGATTGGTTGTCTCGGAACTGCGCAATGATTGATTGCTGCGGGAAGAGGTTGTTGCTATCTCACGAGAGGCCGTCTGTTTGTCCGTCTTTATATTTGTCTGTCAGTCAAACTGTGAAAGCCTTGAAGGCTGGAGATTTGGGTTATGTCTTGTTGGGCGGATTGGTGGGTGATAAAAAGGAAGAGATTTCTACTATTCCAGTTGTTAATGAGTTTGAAGATGTATTTCCGGATGAGATACCGGAATTTCCACCTGAGAGAGAGATTGAATTCTCGATTGACTTATTGCCTGGTGTGGGGCCGATCTCTTGGGCTCCATACCGGATGTCGCCACTTGAGTTGGCTGAGCTGAAGAAACACATTGAAGAATTATCTGCGAAGAATTTTATTAGGCCGAGTGTGTCTCCGTGGGGAGCACCGGTGATATTTGTAAAGAAAAAGGATGGTAGCATGAGATTGTGCACTGACTACCGACAGCTGAATAAAGTGACTATTAAGAACCGGTACCCATTACCGCGTATTGATGATTTATTAGATCAGTTGAGGGGTGCCTGCGTATTTTCAAAGATTGATCTCCGGTCCGGATATCACCAGATTCAGATTAAACCGGAGGATGTACCTAAAACAGCTTTCCGATCCAGATATGGACATTTTGAGTATCAAGTGATTCCTTTTGGGCTTACTAATGCCCCAGCGGTGTTCATGGATTATATGAACCGCATTTTCAAACCGTTTTTGGACCAGTTTGTAATTGTGTTCATTGATGACATTTTGATCTATTCTAAGAGTAAAGAGGAGCACGTGGACCATTTGAGGACTGTGTTGCAGGTGTTGAAAGACAAGAAATTATATGCTAAGCCGTCTAAGTGTGAATTCTGGTTGTCTGAGGTGCAATTTTTGGGTCATGTTATTTCTGCAAGTGGTGTTGCAGTGGATCCAAGCAAGATTGAAGCGGTGAGTGACTGGGAACGACCTAAGACTGTGACTGAGATTAGAAGTTTTCTGGGGCTTGCCAGCTATTATCGCCGATTTATACAGGGGTTTTCTGCAATGGTTCTACCGTTGACTCGATTGACACGAAAGGATACTCCTTTTGTGTGGACCCAGGAATGTGAGGACTGTTTTCTGCTGTTGAAAGAGAAATTGACCACTGCTCCGGTGTTAACTTTACCTGATCCGGAGGGTGAGTTTGTATTATATTGTGACGCTTCTAAGAAAGGTTTAGGGAGCGTGCTGATGCAGGAAGGAAAAGTGATTGCATATGCGTCTAGGCAGTTGAGGCCGCACGAAGAAAATTATCCGACGCATGACTTAGAATTGGCTGCTATTGTGTTTGCCTTGAAAATTTGGAGGCATTTTCTGTATGGGATGAAATTTGCTGTGTTCAGCGACCATAAAAGTTTGAAATATTTGTTTGATCAGAAGGAGCTGAATATGAGACAGCGTAGATGGGTTGAATTTTTAAAAGATTATGACTTTGAGCTGAAATACCACCCGGGAAAGGCCAATGTTGTGGCAGATGCACTGAGTAGGAAGTCTGTTAATTTATCTCATATGATGATGTGGGACAATGAAGTGATTGAGCAATTCCGTGATATGAAAATAACGGATTTCTTTGCAGGAAGAATGTGTGATATGGAGTTGACTCGGATTGAGAATGAGCTGCACGAGAAAATTAAAGAGACTCAGATTCGCAATGAAAGTATAAAGTATTTGAAAGGCCAGAGTGGCATATCTGTTAATGAACAGGGACTTTTGTTATATCAGGGCAGGATTGTTGTGCCCAGGGAACTTGCAGAGGAAGTTATGACTGAGGCCCATAAGGGTCAATATGCTATCCACCCAGGTGCCACAAAAATGTACCAAGATTTGAAAGTTAAGTTCTGGTGGCCTGGGATGAAGAGGGATGTTGCCGAGTACGTGTCTAAGTGCTTGGTTTGTCAAAAAGTGAAAATAGAGCATCAGAAACCTGCTGGATTACTTCAGCCGCTGGATATACCAGAATGGAAATGGGAGAGTATTTCAATGGATTTTGTTGTGGGATTGCCGCGAACTCAAGCTGGTTATGATTCGATTTGGGTTATTGTGGACCGACTTACGAAGTCTGCACATTTTCTACCAGTACGAGTGGATTATACCACCGAAAAGTTGGCTACACTTTATGTAAAGGAGATTGTTAGACTCCATGGGATACCGATTAGCATTGTGAGTGATCGGGACCCGAAGTTTACTTCGCGCTTTTGGGGAGCTTTGCAGCAGGCTTTTGGCACTCAGCTTCGACTGAGCACTGCTTATCACCCGCAGACTGATGGTCAGACTGAGAGGACCATACAGACACTTGAGGATATGTTGAGAGCTTGCACACTGGAACAGGGTAATGCCTGGGATAGGTACTTACCATTGGTGGAATTTTCTTATAATAACAGTTTTCATTCCAGTCTGGGTATGGCACCATACGAGATTTTGTATGGCAGGAGGTGTCGTACGCCCACTTGTTGGACTGAGGTAGGCGATAAAGAAAGATTTGGTCCGGATTTTGTGCAGGAAACGACAGTGCAAATTGAAATGATCAGAGAGAAATTGAAACAGGCACAGAATCGGCAGAAAAGCTACTATAACAATAAGCATAGACCTCTGGAATTTGAGGAAGGTGACCATGTTTTCGTACGTTTGTCGCCAGTCACAGGTGTTGGCCGTGCGTTGGGTGTGAGGAAGCTGAGTCCACGATTCATTGGACCGTATCAGATTATGAAAAGAGTAGGATTGGTGGCCTATCAGCTTGCCTTACCCCCGCAGTTGTCTAATTTACATGATGTGTTTCATGTGTCGCAGTTGCGACGTTATGTTCCGGACGAGTCACATGTTGTGATGCCGGATAATATTGAAATCAGGGAGAACTTGAAGACTCCCATTGGTCCTATTGCAGTTTTGGATCGCAGTGAAAAGCGATTGAGAAGTAAAGTGATTCCCATGCTGAAGATTCAGTGGGAAGGCCGCACACCTGAGGAGGCTACTTGGGAGCGGGAGGACGAGATTCTCCGGCTGTATCCTGAGTTAGCGAGCAGGTATGATTTAATTTTGCGGACAAAATTTCAAAAAGGTGGGGTGAATATAACACCTCAAATATTTAAATGTGCATTTTAATATTATATTATGAAATGAAAGTTGGTGGATTAGTGAAAATCCAAGAATTATGGCCAAAAAGAGGCAAAAGGGCAAAATGGTAATTTGCCAACCGTGTGTTATGAGGCTTAAATATTGAGTTAGAGGTTTCAAATGACAAAAATAATACTGGAAATGGAATCAGGGCGGAAAATTGAGTAAATAGTCAAATTTGGGAAAAATTGATGAATAGTGATTTTTAGTGTTAAAATACTGAGGTGTGAGTGTACCAATAGGTGTGAAATTTTTATCAATATTTTGGAGAAGTAAAAATATGTCATGGACTGGAAAAATATTTAGATTAAGGAATTGTGATCGGAATTTTTATCGGAGTTAAAGTTAGATCGCGTGTGGGACCCGTGTGACCGAAGTCACTTGGCCCCACCTCCTTTTCTTTCCTTCCTTTCTCTCTTTTTCCTTGTTCCTGCGCGCTCACACTGTGAGGAGAAGCCAAAGACACCATTTCTTCCCATTTCTTCCATTTCTTCGTTTCTCCACCGAATCGCTTGATTTTGGTGTTGAAATCTATCGTAAACAACCTTCCAAAGCCATTGGTAGCACTTAGAAGCCTTGAATCCACCTCTTTGGCCGCGTTTTTGAGCAACTCAGATTCGACCCATTAGTGTTTTTGGAGATTTCTTGGAGTTTTGATCTTCAAATGGTTTAGTGAAGCCTTGGTGGTGATCATACAACACATTGTAAGTATATTTGTGGTCTTTTGATAGTTGATTTCTTAGATCTATGAATTTGTGTTCAAAGCTTTGATTTTAGATGTGTGATGATAGAGAGCCCAAATGGAAAAATGCTATTAGATGAAAAGGCCTTAGAATCATGTTTGTAAGCTAGAAATGCTATGTTAATTTTTGGTGAAAAATATAGGTTTTTAACTTTGAGGAATTTGAGGAATTTTCATGAAAAGTGAGTTTTGGTGTAATTTGGATTTGATGATTGTTGTAGGGTGCCTCACACGGTTGGAATTGTGAAAAGTTAAATTGGAGCATACGTTTGGAACGGATTGCTAAGTATTAAGGTAAACTCTTGGAACTTGGGTTTAATCCCTAGTGAGCTCCACCACACCTAGAGGAAGGTTGTGGTTGGATTATGTAGTTATGACATGATGTGATTGTGTGCTTGTATGCATATTGCTTGTATTGTGTGAAAATTGTTTGGTCACTGGCCAGTTGACGAGTGGAGTTTGGACATCCGCTGGATTCATCCTTGTGAGAATGCCAGTCGGGTATTGCCGTGGAGTCGACTCTGGGAGCGGCGCCAGGATGATCCAAACGTGGGACGTCCGCCGGATAGGGCTCATGAGGAGTTCCGGTTGGGTATTGCCATGGAGTCTTCTCAACCATGGGAGAGGCGCCAGGACTGTCTCGGGAGTTATATGATGGAGTCCTTGAACATGAATCCATGAGTGGATGTTCTTGGGTGTCTCCAGGTGGATGGTGATATTGTTTTACTTGCATATTATATTATGTCATTTTGATACATTTTAGTGAGCCATGGAGTGGAGAGAGCCTCTAGCTCCATTGGTTTACTGAGATATATCCGTATATCTCACCCCGTGTTTGGGGGACCACATTTCAGGTCACTATGAGCCGGGAGGAGCTTCGGGCAAGAAGCCCGTATAGTGGACGTTGGATTGGCATGCGGTGCATTGGGATTGCATGGCTTTTTGGAGGAGTTTATGGAGTGCACATAGCATGCCATTAGTATTTTGAGACTTAGGTCATGAACATATTGCATGATGTCATTTCCATGCTTTTGTTAGTGTTCATGGTCATATGCTAAGTCTTGTTTATGTTTATTTATTCATGGCTTGGATAACTGTATATTTTGAGTGAGCATGGGACTTGTCCATTGCCACATTCATAGCCTTGAAGTCTTGATGAGTAATGTTGTAAAAATGGTCCATATTTGCATGTAAATGGCCATTATTTTGAGAATGTTGTAAATGATGTTTAACTTAAGGAAATTGAATGATGGAAGGGCCGAGAGCCAACATTAGGACATGATTTTGTGTTATGTGGAGTACCAAGGGGTTAGGGATGGATTACACACCCTTTCTTGGGGCTCAAAACTGCTGTAATCTGTCATTTTGCTGCATAGTAATCGATTACCCAAGCATGGTAATCGATTACCATGCAACAGGGGACGAAAAATTGGCTACTGTCTGCACTGGTAATCGATTACTGGCCTTTGGTAATCGATTACCATGTGAGGTAATCGATTACCCAAAGCTGGTAATCGATTACCAGAACAGAGGATTGAGAAAATTGGCTACTGCCTCATTTTTGACAGGTGGTAATCGATTACCACCCACTGGTAATCGATTACCACAGTGTAAATTTTGAAAATTCAGGTTTTTCTCGACTAAAAAAAAGGGGCTTAACTTGATGGGTAGAACTCCAAATGATGCGTGGTTTGAAACCACGCGTAGATAACGTAAAGGACTACAACTTGGTAAAATATGAGAGTAAGTTGGTGAGTTTAAATGAATTGAATAAAAAGAAAGATTTATGATGTTAGAAAGTGTATGATTCCGCAAATGGCATTTACAATTATAGTGTGGTTTTAATTGATTACGGAAAATGTATTGATGTAAAAGAAAAGGAATATGTTAAAAGAAAAATTTGCCCGTAATTTAATTAACCTAATCACTGTGATTGTAACTGCGCTTAATATCATAATCAATGTTAACAATACCGGTGTACAACGGGCTGTTACAGTGTCCTTGTGGTTATGTGCAGTTTATTCCGTGAAGTTTGGACGTTTTAGGCTGTTTTGGAGTTGGTAGGCAATGTTGTTTGTCCAAATTCAAACGGCGATAACCGGAGCTCACGAGCTCGGAATTGAGTGTGTGATAGCTTGATAGAAAGGTAAGTAAATAAGGAAAAAAGATAACCTGGATTTTAAGTTTGGATTTTTATTTTGTGTTCGTAGAAAAACAGATTGGCAAATCCTGTTAAGTGGTAAAAACGTAAAAAGTGAGGAATTGGCTAAGTGGGTTTATGGGAACCCCTTAGTATCTTGTAGGTAATAAAATAAAGTGTATAAATAGTTAAGAGCATTGGTAATCGATTACCTAGTTCAGTAATCGATTACCAATGCTTGGTAATCGATTACCAGAGAACAGGGGAGCCAAAATGGAGCTACTGCCTCATTTTGGAACTTTGGGTAATAGATTACCACCCCCTGGTAATCGATTACCACAGTGTAATTTTCAAAAATAATGATTTTTCTAGACTAAAACAAATGGCATAACTTGGTCTACAGAGCTCCGAATTGTGCGCGGTTTGTAACCACGTGTAGCTTAGGAAAAGGGCTATAACATGTTAAGAGATGGGAGTCAAAAGATAAGTTTAAATTAATTGGGTAATAAGAAAGATAGTGAATGTTAGTAAGTTTATGCTTCCGCGAGTTTTGCATTTACAATTACGGAGTTGTTTTGATTAGTTACGGAAATGGTTAATTGTTTAAAATGAGGAAGTAATAAAAGGAAAAAAAAAGTTTGCCGTAATTTAATTAACTCAATTTCTGTGATTGTAACTGCTCTTAATATCATAATTGTTGATAACACACCGGTCCGGTAACGGGGTGTTACAGTGAGATGTTGGATCAGATTATCAGCATCAATCCTGTAGTTAGTTGTGCATGATATTTGAATCTGGACGTCCTTTTGGAGTTTAACTTTCCTGGTTAATAGTTAGTGTGTGTGTGATTTAAACTATTTTACCAACATAATCATAGCTCACTTACAGCAAGGAAAATTAGTAGTTTCATGACATTTTCTGTTAAACCAGAATGTACGTGTTAATCTTCCTTTACATAGTAGACCTTCTAAAAGTTCTCTTATTATGATTACACTCTGTGAAAGTAAACTGGCCTTTGAAGGCCGATGCATGTAAGGTGTAAAACAAAAATTTTACTGCGGAACATACATGCACTCATAGGTTCATGCTTTAAGACAGCATGATGTTACCTTGTTTTGGCCTGATCAGTCAGGGAGATGAGATGTCAGGCTTGAAGGGTTCAAACCCTCTAATGGTGATCCACACCACCGTTCGTCTATGATGCAAGAACTCTTTCTTGAAAGCCACCAGATGAACACCACAATGAGGCTTGCTATGCGCACAAGTGGTGAGGGTGGAGGCTAGGTATCCTGTTTGGAAAGGTGTACTGAGCTACCCTACAGAATGGTGCATAGAGGAGGAGAGTTGGCTTGGTTTTTCCATTGAAACCTAAAGTGAGGAACATGTCATATTTATGCGCACCCTTTGGAGAGGAGGAGGGAATTCAATCATTCAAAATGAAAACAAACTTTCAAATTTCTTTGAAAGTTGCGCATGAAACAGTGTGATAAGGTGGAGCTGTTGCAAAACAAACTTTGCCAACAACCTCCAATCTTATCCACATGAATTTAAATTCAAATTAATTTAAACTTAAATTCATAAACTCTCATATAGTATATAGTTCTCATGCGCATAATTCAGCCCTAGAAAGGGTCCAAATACATTGAGTAGTTGCATTCAAAATTTGAATCAACTCACCCACTGATTCCCTCAACCACCAAATCTGAATGGAGGTTTGTTTTAAGTGATAAGATAACACTCTTATCACTTAAAAGTGGCGCACCAAACAGCCTAGGGAGAGCCTCCAAAGATGCTTCTTCATCCAAGGAATATGCTCCAATAAGATCCTGTCTTATCCTTTTGTTATGAAACAACTTTTCAAAACCAATTCAAATTCGAATTCAAACACTTGAATTCAAACGTTCAAACATTCAAATTCAAAATTCAAAATTCAAAATTTCAAATTTCAAATTCAAAATTCGAATTTCAAAATTCAAATTTCAAAATTCAAATTTCAAATTTCAAATTCAAAATTCGAATTTCGAAATTCAAATTCTAAATTCAAATTTCAAAATTCAAATTTCAAATTCAAAATTCGAAATTCAAATATTTGATTATTAATTTAACTAATTAAATTAATTAGTAATGGCTTGGACTATCCAAGCCCATTACTAAACTCCATGCACCACCCACCCATTTAGGTGGGCTTCCAAACAGCTTCTTGGGCTAATAACATTATTAGGCCCAATACCTTTAAAGCTAGTCCATCATGACTACAAGGTGTTAGTGTGTGACCCATTAGGTCCAACTTAGCTACTGACATAACTGGGCTTGGGCCCAACAAGCCCACAACCCAATTAATGACAACACAGAGCACTAGCAATGCTTTGTTGCCCCAGAACTAGTCAGATTAATGACTTGATCAACCTATTGCACATATTTGGTTACCGTATGTATTTCCCTTCGTCTCGGTTATCTTCCCATTAACCTAGGGTAAGGAAATGTATCAACCCCTGCGGTTTAGGGTAAGCTTTATTCGAAATAGGGAATCTTCAATTTACTGACTCTAAAGGCAGATCATCTCATGATCTCTTTTACTATGCATAGATTCCCGAGTCCCTGTAAATGTCATCCCGATTTCTCCGGTTTACAGATAACCTAATCTCTCACAGAGATTTGACGAATTCCTTCAGCTTATTACCCTAGCCCTGTGCCCTTTAAGGACACGCCCAACAGTATACCTATGAGTCTCCATGTTTCAGGCAGACGAGGCATACAATCACAACATGCCTTCAAGAACACAGTCTAGGTAATAACTTCTGGTCTAAGGAAAGACACACCCAAACATAAAGAGATTACTCTAATGACACTATCTGTGAGATTTCCTCATAGAGTCCCTTTTTGGGTCTGTTCAGTGCGAGCTATACTCTTATAGGTCCACCCACGACTTTAGCTAAGATATCTCCATATCTGCAGCTCATGAGGTCTTTACCTTGTATCCATATACAAGTAGATAAGTCGTACTAGTCTTTACTCGAGATCACTGATCCCCAAACTCAGTGTCTCTAGACTAGGAACAAATAATTAGGAATAGACATGCAATATCCTTGAATCCTCATGATCGTGATCTCATCACCGATACTCAAAAGATACCTGTTCTATTCCAAGGGGTTTATCCAGTTCATTCATATAATATTAACAGTAATATCGAGACACAATATGAAACTGAATAAATAGTGCTTACATTTATTTGCAACAAACAAAGTTCTACATCTAGTGTCCTTTATTTAATCAAAAGATTGTCTCTAGGACACCCATATGCTAACAAGCTCCCACTTGGCCTAGAGCCAATCAGACCTAAGTCGTATGCCCAAAGCCTCATAATGACTATCATGTTTTCTCTGAGAAACAGCCTTTGTCAGAGAATCGGCCAGGTTATCGTCTGTGGGAACATAATCCATTTTTACATCATTCCTATCAATGATTTCTCTAATCAAATGATATCTGCGGAGCACGTGTTTAGATCTTTGATGAGACCTAGGTTCCTTTGACTGCGCGATGGCTCCAGTGTTGTCGCAAAGCAACTGTATGGGCTCATCCACGCTCGGAACCACCCTTAGTTCATTTATGAACTTCTTGATCCACACTGCCTCCTTAGCTGCTTCTGAAGCAGCTATGTATTCAGCCTCTGTCGTTGAGTCTGCTGTTGTCTCCTGCTTGGAACTTTTCCAAGACACTACCCCACCATTTAAGGTGAATACGAATCATGACTGTGACTTGCAGTCATCTTTGTCACTCTGAAAGCTGGCATCAGTGAACCCTTTCACTGTTAACTCATTAACCCCACCATAGACCAAAAACGCATCCTTAGTTCTTCTTAAGTATTTAAGGATGGTTTCGACTGCCGTCCAGTGACCCTCTCCAGGGTCTGACTGGTATCTGCTCGTAATGCTTAAAGCATATGAGACATCTGGTCTCGTACATATCATGGCATACATGATGGATCCAATAGCCGAAGCGTATGGAATTCCACTCATGCGATCCTTCTCAGGCTGTGACTTAGGACACATAGCCCTTGATAGGTGTACCCCATGACTGACAGGAAGAAAACCCCTTTTCGACCCTTCCATGCTAAACCTCTTTAGCATCTTGTCAACGTACGTGGATTGAGATAAACCCAGCAGCCTCTTGGATCTATCTCTATAGATCTTTATACCAAGTATAAAGGCTGCCTCTCCCAAATCCTTCATGGTAAAGTTTTCTGAAAGCCACTCTTTCATTATTTTTAATGTGGGGATGTCATTTCCTATTAGCAATATGTCATCTACATAGAGCACTAGGAAGACAACATTACCCCCACTTACCTTTCTGTAAACACAAGGTTCATCCTCGTTCTTGATAAAACCGTTACTCTTAACGACTTCATCAAAACATATATTCCAACTCCTTGATGCTTGCTTTAGCCCATATATTGACCTTTGTAGTTTGCATACCATATCCTCCTGATCTTTGTTTTCAAAGCCTTCAGGTTGTGTCATGTACACTTCCTCCTTCAAGAACCCATTCAAGAAGGCGGTCTTGACATCCATTTGCCAAATTTCATAGTCGTGGTATGCTGCTATTGCAAGCATGATCCTAATGATTTGATCATGGCAACTGGTGAAAAAGTTTCATCATAGTCAACTCCTTGTCTTTGACGATACCCTTTCGCCACCAACCTAGCTTTATAGGTCTGAACGTTGCCATCTGCATCAGTCTTTCTTTTAAAGACCCATTTATTACCAATAGGAACTATTCCTTGCGGTTTAGGAACCAAGGTCCATACCTTGTTCTGATACATCGAATCCATTTCAGATTCCATGGCTTCAAGCCATTTTGAGGAGTCAACATCTTTGACCGCCTCCTCGTAGTTACTTGGTTCATCATCCTCAACAGTTTGCTGATTCTCAATAACAAACCCGTACCTTTCAGGTGGATGGATGACCCTCGTAGATCTACGGAGTTGTGTGTTTACTTCTCCATTGGAGAATGTCGCCTGCGGAGCAGACTCGGGTTCCTCAATCTGTTCTTGTGGATCTTGTACTTCTTCAAGATCAATCTTACTCCCACTGCCTCCTTGAGAGATCAAATCCTTCTCAAGGAACTCAGCATTCTTTGAAACAAACACTTTGTGTTCTTCCATGGAGTAGAAGTAGTATCCCTTAGTACCTTTAGGATACCCCACAAATAGACATTTAGTACTCTTAGCACTAAGTTTGTCTGATGTCAACGATTTGACATAAGCTGGCGATCCCCATACCCTGAGGTAACTCAGGTTGGGTCTCTTACCACTCCATATCTCATATGGTGTGGTCTGAACAGATTTAGACGGTACCCTATTTAGAAGGTATGCCGCTGTGTCTAAGGCATATCCCCAAAACGATTTTGGAAGTTGAGTCTCACTCATCATAGACCTAACCATGTCTAACAAGGTCCTGTTTCTCCTTTCGGAGACACCGTTTTGGTGTGGTGTGTAAGGAGCGGTAAATTGTGAGAGAATTCCATTTTCTCTCAGATAACCCTGAAACTCGTGGCTCAAATATTCACCACCACGATCTGATCGTAATGTTTTAATCATCTTGCCACGCTGTTTCTCCACCTCATTCCTAAACTCTTTGAACTTTTCAAAAGCTTCAGATTTATATCTCATTAGGTATATATACCCAAATCTTGATTTGTCATCTGTAAAGGTAATGAAATAAGAATATCCACCTCTAGCCTCAATAGACATTGGGCCACATACATCAGTATGAATGAGTTCTAATAACTCACTAGCCCTATGACTCTCAAGCCCTTTGGGCTTTTGTTGAATCATTTTCCCAGCTAGACAAGATTCACACTGTCCATAGGATTCCAAATCCATGGAGTCCAGGTATCCATCTCTATGCATCCTAGACAATCTTGTTTCATTTATGTGCCCTAGTCTACAGTGCCAAAGATAAGATTGATTATCCGTCCTAGGTCGTTTCACATCTATATTGAGCACTTCATTTCCCATTTCCAACACATACAATCCATTTATTAAAGAAGCAGTACCGTAAACCATATCATTCAAAATGATAGAAAAAGTACCATTCCTAATACTGAAAGTATATCCATCTTGTTCTAAACAAGAAATTGAAATAATGTTTCTAGAAATTTGCGGAACATAAAGACAATTATTCAAATGCAGTAAAAGGCCCGTAGGCAAAATAAGGTCAGCATCTCCAACTGAATGAGCAGCAACTCTTGCTCCATTACCAACGCGGAGATCCACCTCGTTTCTATCCAATCTCCTTGGGCTCCTAAGTACCTGCAACATATTGCAGATATGAGAACCACATCCGGTATCTAATACCCATGAGGATGGATTAGCATAAGAATAATTTATCTCAATCATGAAAATACCTGAGGCAGAAGCATCACCATGCTTCTTGTCCTTCACATTGTTCAGGTAGTCTGGACAATTCCTCTTCCAGTGGCCTTTCTTGCCACAATGGAAGCACTCAGCATCACCCTTGTCTTTAGGTGCCTTCTTACCCTTCTTCTTGCCCTTCTTCTTCTTGGATTTTCCTTTGGGCTTAAGGGGGTCACCTTTTGCAGGCTCCTTACCCTTTCCCTTGGCCTTGCTAGGCCCACCAATCAAAAGAGCCTGTGTCCTATCCTTCTTGATAGACACTTCAGCTGTTGTTAACATGCTTAACAACTCAGGCAAGCTCACTTGCATCCCATGCATATTGTAATTCATGATGAATTGACTGAAGGAAGGTGGAAGTGAGGTGAGGACTAAGTCATTACTTAGCTCGGCATCCATGATGAAGCCTAGGTTTCCTAGCTTCTCAATCAGCCCGATCATCTTGAGAACATGGCTGGCAACAGACATGCTCTCAGTCATCCTACAAGAGAACAGTTCTCTTGAGGCCTCATACCTCTCATGCCTGCCTTTAATATCATACAACTCCTTGAGATGTACGATAATAGAGGGAGCATCCATATGCTCATGCTGCTTTTGCAGTTCAGGCGACATGGATGCCAACATGATGCATACTGCCATCACATTGTCATCCAAGTGTTGTTGGTGGGTTACGAAATCAAATTCCGCAAACCCTTCTTCCCCTTCCCGTGGAGCTACGGGTATTACAGCATCTAAAACATAGGCAATCTTTTCGGCCCTTAGAACTATTCTTAGGTTCCGATACCAGTCCATAAAATTCGAACCGGTCAGTTTATTCGTATCGAGTATTGAACGCAGTGACAGTGGATTAGTCATACTATTAGCTGAAAAGGATGTAAAGATAGTTTTAGTTAATATACGGTTATGTAGTTAGAAAGCAAATTATTAAAGACTTGAAATAATTTGCCACTCCCACTATTTTATCTAAGTCAATGACCCTTCCTTTTGACTTAGGGTTAATCTACTTTAGATTTTACCTTAGTGGGATTAAGAGTGCGATTATTTATTTTAACCTCCGTCTGAGACCGCAAGATTAATTTAAATAAAGGGTTGATCTTTATCAACAGTATCTCATACCCTCTCTTAACATTAGGTTGACAACTCTTTGTCACTTAGTGGTGCATCTCATGCAACCAACCTAGCACCATTACCCTAAGCACATAAGCCCGGCTGTGCCTGCAACTTATGTCTTAGTTAAGCATTAAACCAGCACCCTAAGTGTCTTACACTTCAAACACTACTCTAGCCCAACGAAATAGTGGGTCCCAACTGAGTTGTGGAGCACCACTACGTAGAAGAGTTTTGAGTAGCATTGGTGGTGGGAGATAATCATATGCTTAATTATTTATTCCTTTTAAGGGTTCCTTTTATCTTGGGGTTAATTAGGTCCCATCAAACGCATATTGTAAGTTATCATGCTAGTCGTTACCTATGTCAAACATCTATCGGTATACACTAGTCGCTATTGGACAAACATAATAACCATACAAAACGCGGTTTGCCCAATTTATGCATACTAGACGTTCTAATCATACATGCATATAAACAGTTTATATTGAGATAGCCATGGTGCTCGCGCTTTTGTCCTTTTTGCTTCTTTAAGCAACGGCCGCTTGTCGTCTATACGCCACTAGCCTATTTCTCTAAATACAAATAATTAAAGAAACTCCATAACACTTTGGAGGAACAAAATTACAAAATTTAAATTACAAATATACTTGTAAATTAAAATGCGCGATTACACATAAATTTAAAATTCAAAAAAATTCAAATCCGGGCACCATGACCATCCCCTTCCTGTTTGTACCTGAAAAGTTCAAAACTTGCAAACACAAACATTATATTATCACATAACATTTTCACATGTATTTTGACATTTAACATTTAAACATCAAAATAACATCAAGATTCATAATCTTAAATTTCTCATTGGCCGAATTTAAAAACAATTTCAATTCAAATTTTGTTAATTCTTTCTTAAAGAAAACAAAATTAAACCATGCATGTAGCCATATATCCCTACATGGCCGAATCATATAGGTAACTATATGATAAATTTGTCACAAAATTTCATGCATATAAACATGACACAATTCATGGAGAAAAATAAGAAATCATTCAAGGTACTCTTAGTACCCTCCATGGCCGAATCTACCCTTTCAAAAAGGGTGTTCCTTTTAGAACTTTCATAAAGAAAAGAAACTAAACCATGATGCATAATGTTTTATGAACACAGAATCAAATTTTCATGTTCATAAAAACAAAAACTTTAACACTTTAAAGGATTTGTGATTCAAAATCCACATGCAGAATTTAAACTTTAACCCTTTAAAGATTTTTGACCGTGAAAGACTCTTTTCACAAACAAGGTACCATCACCCGTCGATGGTAAAGCAACCGGGCTCTGATACCACTTGAAAGTAAACTGGCCTTTGAAGGCCGATGCATGTAAGGTGTAAAACAAAAATTTTACTGCGGAACATACATGCACTCATAGGTTCATGCTTTAAGACAGCATGATGTTACCTTGTTTTGGCCTGATCAGTCAGGGAGATGAGATGTCAGGCTTGAAGGGTTCAAACCCTCTAATGGTGATCCACACCACCGTTCATCTATGATGCAAGAACTCTTTCTTGAAAGCCACCAGATGAACACCACAATGAGGCTTGCTATGCGCACAAGTGGTGAGGGTGGAGGCTAGGTATCCTGTTTGGAAAGGTGTACTGAGCTACCCTACAGAATGGTGCATAGAGGAGGAGAGTTGGCTTGGTTTTTCCATTGAAACCTAAGGTGAGGAACATGTCATATTTATGCGCACCCTTTGGAGAGGAGGAGGGAATTCAATCATTCAAAATGAAAACAAACTTTCAAATTTCTTTGAAAGTTGCGCATGAAACAGTGTGATAAGGTGGAGCTGTTGCAAAACAAACTTTGCCAACAACCTCCAATCTTATCCACATGAATTTAAATTCAAATTAATTTAAACTTAAATTCATAAACTATCATATAGTATATAGTTTTCATGCGCATAATTCAGCCCTAGAAAGGGTCCAAATACATTGAGTAGTTGCATTCAAAATTTGAATCAACTCACCCACTGATTCCCTCAACCACCAAATCTGAATGGAGGTTTGTTTTAAGTGATAAGATAACACTCTTATCACTTAAAAGTGGCGCACCAAACAGCCTAGGGAGAGCCTCCAAAGATGCTTCTTCATCCAAGGAATATGCTCCAATAAGATCCTGTCTTATCCTTTTGTTATGAAACAACTTTTCAAAACCAATTCAAATTCGAATTCAAACACTTGAATTCAAACGTTCAAACATTCAAATTCAAAATTCAAAATTTCAAATTCAAAATTCGAATTTCAAAATTCCAATTCAAATTCAAATTTCAAAATTCAAAATTCAAATTTCAAATTTCAAATTCAAAATTCGAATTTCGAAATTCAAATTCTAAATTCAAATTTCAAAATTCAAATTTCAAATTCAAAATTCGAAATTCAAATATTTGATTATTAATTTAACTAATTAAATTAATTAGTAATGGCTTGGACTATCCAAGCCCATTACTAAACTTCATGCACCACCCACCCATTTAGGTGGGCTTCCAAACAGCTTCTTGGGCT
This sequence comes from Gastrolobium villosum, assembly GCA_032173675.1. Lineage (NCBI taxonomy): Eukaryota > Viridiplantae > Streptophyta > Magnoliopsida > Fabales > Fabaceae > Gastrolobium > Gastrolobium villosum. The sequence continues at coordinate 140,130 of JAVKPL010007751.1, read as the reverse complement.
AATAACATTATTAGGCCCAATACCTTTAAAGCTAGTCCATCATGACTACAAGGTGTTAGTGTGTGACCCATTAGGTCCAACTTAGCTACTGACATAACTGGGCTTGGGCCCAACAAGCCCACAACCCAATTAATGACAACACAGAGCACTAGCAATGCTTTGTTGCCCCAGAACTAGTCAGATTAATGACTTGATCAACCTATTGCACATATTTGGTTACCGTATGTATTTCCCTTCGTCTCGGTTATCTTCCCATTAACCTAGGGTAAGGAAATGTATCAACCCATGCGGTTTAGGGTAAGCTTTATCCGAAATAGGGAATCTTCAATTTACTGACTCTAAAGGCAGATCATCTCATGATCTCTTTTACTATGCATAGATTCCCGAGTCCCTGTAAATGTCATCCCGATTTCTCCGGTTTACAGATAACCTAATCTCTCACAGAGATTTGACGAATTCCTTCAGCTTATTACCCTAGCCCTGTGCCCTTTAAGGACACGCCCAACAGTATACCTATGAGTCTCCATGTTTCAGGCAGACGAGGTATACAATCACAACATGCCTTCAAGAACACAGTCTAGGTAATAACTTCTGGTCTAAGGAAAGACACACCCAAACATAAAGAGATTACTCTAATGACACTATCTGTGAGATTTCCTCATAGAGTCTCTTTTTGGGTCTGTTCAGTGCGAGCTATACTCTTATAGGTCCACCCACGACTTTAGCTAAGATATCTCCATATCTGCAGCTCATGAGGTCTTTACCTTGTATCCATATACAAGTAGATAAGTCGTACTAGTCTTTACTCGAGATCACTGATCCCCAAACTCAGTGTCTCTAGACTAGGAACAAATAATTAGGAATAGACATGCAATATCCTTGAATCCTCATGATCGTGATCTCATCACCGATACTCAAGAGATACCTGTTCTATTCCAAGGGGTTTATCCAGTTCATTCATATAATATTAACAGTAATATCGAGACACAATATGAAACTGAATAAATAGTGCTTACATTTATTTGCAACAAACAAAGTTCTACATCTAGTGTCCTTTATTTAATCAAAAGATTGTCTCTAGGACACCCATATGCTAACACTCTGTACTGACCAGAAAGTAGAGATTGAGAACAACAGTGATATAACTTAAGGGTACCATTAGATTATATGCTTTCTGGTATAGACTGATAAACTCAATTAGCACATTACCACCATCCTCCAATGAGCTAGGTCAAAGGCATAGTTACTACCAGGAGTTCAAAAATTAACCAGTTAATTATCTATTAAATTTGAAATAGACTTATCACAGATAAGTAGGTGTAATTAAACCCAGAAGTGTGGCATTTTTTCTGGAAAGGAAAGAGTAACATTTAAAAAAAATTGCCTCCTATATGAGATTTGTAGTTTTATATTTTGAATATCAATAATGAATATGTCAATGAAGGCTTGAAGGAGCTGTATATATGCTGCTACATTTTTTATTGTATCAGAGCCAATATCTGATTTCAAATCTGTGTTTTATGCAACAGTAACCTGTTTCCCCCTTATGTTATTATATTTTGATCAAATTTAGGCCCATTAATTGCAGGTTCTCGTTTATATGTACAAATGTGCCATTTGTATATGGTGGTTAAACTTTAGTAGAGTCAAGCTTGAAAATAAAGGCTTAGTAAACTTTCAATGATTGAACCTGATGATTTCCTCTCATTCACTTTGATATTTTCCATTATTATTTCTACATTTCTGGTTTGTGATGTCATCAAACATAAAATGTTTCCTTCTGTCTGTCCACCTGAACTGTTTGACATATTTGGTTTTCTTTTCCTATTCATAATTGATTTTATTTTTACATTTGTTAATGCCTAACTTTTTTCTTGTTTTAAATTGTCTTTTAAAATTTGCATGGTTGATATCTAACTGCGGCAGTTGACGGACACACTTTTGGAAATGCTGAACAAGGATGGGAAAACCCCTGATATCTATATTATGATCCAATTAATTAGGTAATTAATTATTGGTTATTAATTTCTTTAGTTTGTAGCATTCAGATAACTTGAGAATATGCATACTACCAAACTACAGCTTTGTGTTGGTATGTAAATTAACCAAGGCTGTGAGATGGAATTTATGCTTGCTTTAATTTAGACACTAATTATATGAATCATTAATGTGCTGATTAATTGCTTCTCTTATGCTTGCCTTTGATGCATGTCGTTATCAAGGCTTTTATGTGCCTTATCGTTGTCAAAGATGTATGGTACCATGCAAAAAATCTGCATAATTTAATTGTGGATGATGTGGTGGCACCATGTTGAAGCAAGATGGCCATGTTATAAAAAAAAATACAAAATCTAATAGAGACATTTATAGAAAATTATAATTTAAATACAAAGACTTTTTAGTTTATAATTATATCAACAATTTTTTTCATATAATCAGTTTTTCTAGCAAATTAACACCATAAAGTGTCGCAAACAAAATGCTATAAAGGAAAGAACACACGGTCGCAAAACAATCAAATGAAAATTACAATGTCATTGGAGAGAACTAGCAGCAGTCCATAAAATATGGTGATAATCAGCCTCCTTAATCTTCTTTTTCCTTCTCCTCTTAATATCAGTTAGAGATTGATATACATCCATAGGACCTTTGATATTTTTGGTAGTTTCCTTCTTGCTATTGCTAATGCTTACCAACTGATGCCCATTCATAAGTCTCGAGTAGCTCATGTTTCTTCATCACCACCGAAACTTAAATCTTCAAGATCAGCTAGAAACAACAGTTCCTTTGTCTTTGCCTTGCTCCTAATTGAGAAGAGTACAGATGCAGAGAAAATTGTTGGATGGATGTTTTCCTATAGGGTAGTTCTTTTCTTTTCTCTTGCCAGGAAGTGGCTAGTTGTATGATAATGGATAGTATTTGCCATTTGGTCATTCAGATTGAATGGAATTTAAAACTTACGTTAAACAAGTAGCTTTTTTTATATTTGGTTAACTCGTTAATGATTTCTTAAAATCTACTGTTGCTTTTGAAGGTTGCCTTCAAGGAATAAATTTTTGGTACTATTGCTGTACCAAGATTCAGTGCATCTCATCAATGAGAGCAGTACACATCAAAGGACAGAGAAATTTTTTTACAGAAAATAAAATAAAATTAGCTAACATGTAATATTTTTGTTGGTGGGATGCACTCTCACTCAATGTGCAAATATAACATTATACAATATGCATGACATACAATATTACCAACAACTGGAGACAAACCAAGAACATCCACAATTGGATTACGTTCGAGGATTCCATCATATAACTCCCGAGACCTTCCTGGTGCCTCTCCCATGGTTGAGACGACTCCATGGCAAAACCCAGCTGGAACTCCTCATGAGCCCTATCCAGCGGAAGTCCCACGTTTGGATCATCCTGGTGCCGCTCCCAGAGTCGGCCCCACGGCAAAACCCGACTGGAATCCCCAGCGAAATTATCCAGCAGATGTCCAAACCAACACATGTCAACTAGACAGTGACCAAACAATTTCACACATAACAAGCAATAAAGCATGAAAGCACATAATCACACAATGCTATAATCACAAAATCCAACCACAACCTTCCACTAGGCGTGGTGGAGCACACAAGGGATTAAACCCCAGTTCCAAGGGTTTACCTCAACACTAAAAGTCCCGTTCCACACGTACACTTCAAATCAATCTTCCACAATCACGTCCGTGTGATGCACCCTACAATGATCAACATCATGATCAACAATTTTCCACATCATGACATTTCACTAATTTTTTCTAAGTTAAAAATCCCACTTTTTCACCTAAATTTTTCATGGCATTTGTAGCTCACATGCATCATTCTAAGGCATTTTCATCTAATAGCATTTTTTCATTTGAGCTCTCTATCATCACACATCTAAGATTAAAGACTTAGAGTTCATATTTCTAGATCTACAAAATCAACCGTAAAAATACTACAAATATACTCACAATCGATGATTGACACTCCACCAAGGTTCCACCAAGCAAAGGAAATCCAATGGCTTCAAGACACCAAGAAACCCCAAAAATTCGAATCTGAGTTTGCTTCAAAACGCCCCAAGGAGATTATTTCAAGGCTTGGGAGTATCACCAATGGCTTTAGAAGGTGTTTTACAATAAATTTCAACACCAAAACAAATTGATTTGGTTGAGAAAAACTCAAATGGTGAAGATGAGAGAAATGGGTGTGTTGAGTGAAAATGGGAAAGAAAGCCACGGGAAGAAGAAGAAAAAGGGAAGAGAGAGGGCGTGGGGGAGTGTGGGAAGCTTAAGTGATTTCGGTCATGCGGGTCCTACACGCGATTTATCTCTAATCCAGTCACTAATTCTGATCACACATTCTTAATCTACTTATTTTTCTGGTTCATGACATATTTTTATTTCCTAAAAATATTGATAAAAATTTCACACATATCGGTACACTCATACCGCAGTATTTTACACTAAAAATCACTATTCATCAATTTTTCCCAAATTTGCCTATTCACTCAATTTTTCGCCCTGAGTCCGTTTCCGACATTATTTTTGTCATATGAAATCTCCAACTCAATTTTTATGCCTAAGGATACGTGGTTGGTAATTTACCATTTTGCCCTTTTTGGCCATTTTGGCCTTAACTCGGATTTTCACTAATCCATCAATTTTAATTTCGCATTATAATTCAAAATACACATTTAAATTTATGAGGTGTTATACACGACATCCACATCAATAGAAAATACACTAAAATTGTCATATTTTTGAATACCACAAGATTTTTTTCTTTTGTTTAAAATCCTGATTGAAAACTAATAGATTTGGAGGGACTCTAAAATAATCTTTTAAAATCTTAATCGAATACCTCATGATTTTTTTTTTCAATCCTTTAAAATCCTAATTGAATAACAATAGCTATTTTTGTCCAAAAATAATACATTAAGATTTTTTTATTTTGTTTAAAATCCTGATTGACAATTAATAGATTTGGAGGGACTCTAAAATAATCTTTTAAAATCTTAATCGAATACCACATTATTTTTTTTTTCAATCCTTTAAAATCCTAATTGAATAACAATAGATATTTTTGTCCAAAAATAATACATTAAGATTTTTTTCTTTTGTTTAAAATTTTGATTGAAAACTAATAGATTTGGATGGACTCTAAAATAATCTTTTAAAATCTTAATCAAATACCACATGATTTTTTTCTCAATCCTTTAAAATCCTAATTGAATAACAATAGATATTTTTGTCCAAAAATAATAAATTAAGATTTTTTTCTTTTGTTTAAAATCTTGATTGAAAACTAATAGATTTGGAGGGACTCTAAAATAATCTTTTAAAATCTTAATCAAATACCACATGATTTTTTTTCAATCATTTAAAATACTAATTGAATAACAATAGATATTTTTGTCCAAAAATAATACATTAAAGTCCTTTAAAATCAAATCCAATACACACCTGTAAATTGTTTTTGTTTTGTATTTTGACTATTAACTTTTAAAACACAAAAACATCTATTTCACTAATTATTCTAAAAAATACAAAAAAAAATTTGTTTTTGTTTTCGTTTCCCGGGGGCGGCGTTATTAATTCTATTATATAGATTTTTTTATTGTCGTTCCTTAATATAGTTTGATACGTTTAATTTAAGATTTAATTTGCAGGATATTGTATATCGACGTTGATTGTTTCTATTTTATAGAAGATGTTGTGTTTTTAAAAAAAAATTAAAAATAAGAATTATGTGTGATAGTGTTACATTATTTTTCATTTATGGCAGGCCGGGCCAGGCTTTTCATAGGCCAGGCCGTAGGCGCCTGTAGGCCGGCCTGGCCCATTTACACCCCTATATCTAACCATCACATGAGGATCGATTTTCATATAAATTAATCTACTTGTTTCCATTGGACATACGTTGAATCACGCATAGTTCCGACAAAACGCCGAAAGGAGGAGCAAGGAGATAAATAACTTTATTATTGGCATTCATTATCAACATGTCATCCTATTCTCGTATTGCAGTAACAAAGGTATGACTGTGTGCCACGAAGCATTATTGTTATTGTTTGCGCCATCTCTAATTTATGTTTTTGTTCTGTCTTAGAGACAGGAATGTTTAGCCCAACTAGGCTGACGAATTAATCTAGATCGTATTGCTTTTGTTGAGGAATATCTATTGTAAAGATATCCTTAAACCTAGCTTGATCGTTGAATACTAAGTAAAGTGTGTGATTGTGGTCATAGTATAGTGATGATTGTGAGTCGAAATTGAGTGTCCCTTTACCGTCGAATCGCCCTTTCATTTATAGGGGCTAATGTACGAGGTTCGCACGTGGATCTGAGCTGTCATGACGCGGTGGTCATTACAGCTGGTCGGCCGTTATCGTTTGGTAATGTGTTGTGTGTTACACGTCTTAAATGCAATCCGTTTCGTTACCTTGGGGTTATCTGTAGCCGGGTTGAATGTCACCGGGTTGTCCAAATGGGCCGATTATATGGGCTTTTCGCCGGGTTGTCCAAGTGGGCCGATTATATGGGCCTTTCGTACAGGTCCATAACATATTTTTTGTTAATTTTATCTGTCAAATATATGTGTGAAAAATTAAACTTATAAATATGTAGAAATTAGTAGAACTTGCAGAGAAGATTTTGGTTTTGGTAGCAATTTTTACTTGGAAAAGACTGTCAATTGGTATTGTCAGATTAAATAAAATCGTTATGTGTCGTTTTTTTTTTGGATAAAAAAATCGTTATGTGTCTTTACCCAATTATTTGAAATTTTCGGAAATTTGGTTGCTCACACTTCAAAGTCCAAAGGATTTTTGAAGGACTAAAGATAGTTGGTTCAAGTGGTATATGCTTGATTCCTTTAAGGAAGATTTTGAGTTTACGTCCTTGTGAATACAAAAAATCTATTTTGGAAGAGCTAATTCTCCACTCAAACATAATTGCCTCCTATGAAAAAAAATACACATGGTTTATAAAAAAAAAATTTAGATTCAACAAAACTATTTAGGTACGTTTACCCCACTTAGATTTTTGAGAGAATTGATTGCAAAACAGATATTTTTCCAAGATGTTTAATTTAACAACATTTAAATATTTTTCCAAGATATTTTTTCAAAATATATGTGATTCTTTCTTTCATTCATTTTTTGTGTGGCAATATTAGATGTTGGTCTTCGATTGGAATAATAATAGATTTTTTTCTATGTTTTCAGTTCTTTCTGTCAGCTTTTTTCTGTTTGATTTTTTATGTAAAAAATCTTTTATTTATTTTTTTAACTCACCTTCTGTTGTTCTTTACGAAGAGGATGAAGGTTATGAAGAACCAGATCAGGTTGTTTAGATGGAAGAGCTACATCGGTTTTGTGGCTGCTGTTAATGACTTAGGTGTTGACGGTAAGTTATTCGTTCTTTCTCTACAATGCAAAGCAATTGTTATTAATTGCTACAATTGGTCAATCAATTGATGTTTCTGGTTTATTTTAGCAATACTTTTATTATATATTTGAGTAGAAATAGCAATCAAATGCAAATGTCATGGCAGGATTTAAGTTTGACACAGTTGTATCTTATTTTGATTGCAGATTTTGTACCTAAAAAAATTCTTCAATCGATGAAGACTGAGAAATATCTTACTAGAGCGCATGTGGCCAGCCATCTGCAGGTATTTTTTTCTTTTTCTTTCTGCTTTAATTTCATAAAACCAAAGTTTTTCATTTATAGAACATTATTGGTTTTCGCAATTGTTGTAGAAATATAGACTTCATCTGAAAAGAGTCACCTCTAAGGCAACCCAGCAAGTTAATAATGTCAGTCCTTTTAGATCCTCTTCACCCAGTGGGATGAATAGTAGATTGGACACTCCTGCTGCTCTGAATGTGCCAGAGTTGCCTTCTTCTGCAACTCTTCAATTGGGTCATGCACAGAACTTAAGCAACTCAACCAATGGTCAACTTCAATTCCAAGCACCCATAGTTTATGGTAATCAACAAGGTTCACATGGATTACCAATCTTAAATGATGACATGGACTTGGACTTTGGTTCTGACGATGAAAACATGGACTTGGGCTTTGTTTCTGACGATGAAAATATAACACCTCGTAAATTCAAATGTGAATTTAATTGATAAAATGTGGGATAAAAAGGAAGGATTAGTGAAAATCCCGAAATTGGGGTCAAAGTGTGTACCAAGGGCAAAATGGTAATTTGCCAAAAACGTAAACCGAGGCATGAAAAATGGAGTTGGGGATCTCAAATGACAAAAATAATGCCGGATATGGAATCAGGACGAAAAATTGTGTGAATAGGCAAATTTTGAAAATTTTGATGAATAGTGATTTTCCCGGTGTAAAAATACTGCGGTATAAATTGTACCGATAAGAGTGGAATTTTTATGAGTATTTTGAGGAAATAAAAATATGTCATGAACCAGAAAAATATGTAGATTGTGAATTTGTGAGCGGAATTAGGTGATGAACTAAAGTTAAAACGCGTGGGGGACCCGCGGGTGGTTTAAGTGACTTAAAAGTCACAATTACATAGCATTTCCTCTCTCCTTTCTCCTTCTTCTCCCGTGCGCACAGCCCTCCCCCTTGGCCTTTCCCCTTTGATTTTCTTGGAGCCTTAAACCACTCATTTCTCCACCAATCTTAGCAAAGTTTGTGTTTAAATTTATTGGAAATGGCCTTCTAAACACATTGGTGCTAGTGGCAAGCCTTGAATCTAGCTCTATTTTTCGAAATCTGCCCTCCAAGGCCGCAGCTCAAGCTTTAGATTTGTGTTCATGGAGCTTCTAGGTGCTTCAATGGAGAAGTATGTTTGGGTGGAGCCTTGTGCCTTGCATTTGGGTGAGTTTCTTTGTATCTAAATGGTTGCACCATAGGATTTGAATTATGAACCCTAAAGAGGGCTTAGTTGATTGATGTGTTTAGAGAGCTCAAATGGAAAATGTGCATTAGAAGATTATGTCTTAGAATGATGTATTTGAGCTAGAAATGCAATAAAAATTATCGATGAAAAATGCTCATAACTTAGGATTTTTTTTCAATGTTGCCTAAGATTTGTGAAAATGGAATTATGTAAGAAATGGGTTGATAAGTTGTTGCATGATGTGTTAATATGATTATATGATGAATGAAAGTGTTAAATTGAATTGAAAAGCCTGGGGGCATACTTCTTGGAGAATTCGAATTATGAAGAAAAGTAAGGAAAAACGATGTTTAAATGGATGATGGTATAGTGTGATATGGTGGAATGAGAAGAAAGAATGTGTGATGCATGATGTATTTGGTAAATTGATCTATAAAAGAGATTGAAGTAAAATGGTATGGAAAAATAGCCTTAGGCTTAAGTGGTTATGTTGATTAGCATTGTTGTGAAGATAATTGACTATATGTGATTGATGGTGGATCATTGTTGTTGATCAATATAGGTTGCCTCTCTTGGACGCTATGGGAGCAGATTAAGCTTGGAGCTTACGTATGGAGCATTGGCTCGGTGTTGAGGTAACCTTTGGAACTGGGGTTTAGTCCCTTGTGTGCTCCACCACACCTAGTGGAGGGTTGTGGTTGGATTTTGTGTCATTGGACATTGTGTGATTATGTGTTTCATGCTTTATTGCTTGTTATGTGTGAAATTGTTTGGTCACTGGCCAGTTGACATGTGTTGGTTTGGACATCCGCTGGATAATTCCGCTGGGGATTCCAGTCGGGTTTTGCCGTGGGGCCGACTCTGGGAGCGGCACCAGGATGATCCAAACGTGGGACTTCCGCTGGATAGGGCTCATGAGGAGTTCCAGTTGGGTTTTGCCATGGAGTCGTCTCAACCATGGGAGAGGCACCAAGAAGATCTCGGGAGTTATATGATGGAGTCCTCGAACGTAATCCATTTGTGGATGTTCTTGGTTTGTCTCCAGTTGTTTGTGATATTGTGTGTTATGCATTTTTACATGATGTTATTGTTACACATTGAGTGAGCCATGGGGTGGAGAAACCTCCAGGGCCCTTGGTTTACTGAGATATATTTGTATATCTCACCCCGTGTTGGGGGCATCATTTCAGGTTAGGTTGAGCCTGGAGGAGGGGAGCATGAGGTGCATATGGGAGGCACAGTATGTTAGAGGATTCGATTGGTATACACCTTGCATATTGTTAATGCTTTGGCTTTAGATCTTGAACTTGTGCATGTTGAAAATGCCATGCCTTGTATGTTCGTGACTATATGTTGAGTCATTTAGAATTGATGTATATTCATGCCTTTAGTTTCTATGGTTATTTTGGTGAGCATGAGACTTGTCCATAGCCACACCTAATGTTTTTGGAGGCATTGAACATTTATGATGTAAAATGAGCCATATGATGTGTAAATGGCAACATAATTGGTGAATGAGGTAAATGATACATTGGTATTAGATTATGCATGATGAAAGGGCCTAGAGCCTACATTAGTGTATGTGTAAGGTTTATGTGGAGTATTAAGGTGTTAGGAATGGATTACACCACTCATTTTGGACTTAAAAAGCTATCATGTGTCATTTTTGCTGCATAGTAATCGATTACCCATGCATGGTAATCGATTACCATGCAACAGGGGACGAGAATCTTGCTTCTGTCTGCCTGGTAATCGATTACAAGAGCCTTGGTAATCGATTACCTAGTGCAGTAATCGATTACCAAAGCTTGGTAATCGATTACCAGAGAACAGGGGATCGAAGATTGGCTACTGCCTCATTTCGGAACTTTGGGTAATCGATTACCACCCCCTGGTAATCGATTACCACGGTGTAATTTTCAAAAATAATGGTTTTTCTAGACTAAAACAAAGGGCATAACATGGTCTGTGGAACTCCGAATGGTGCGCGGTTTGAAACCACGCGTAGCTTATGAAGAGAGCTATAACATGGTAAGACATGAGATTCAAAAGATAAGTTAAAATTAATTGGGTAATAAGAAAGTTAGTGAATGTCAATAAGTTTATGCATCCGCTAGTTTTGCATTTACAATTACGGAGTTGTTTTGATTAGTTACGGAAATGGTAAATGGTTTAAAATGAGGAAGTAATAAAAGAAGAAAAAAAAGTTTGCCATAATTTAATTAACTCAATTTCTGTGATTGTAACTGTGCTTAATACCATATTTGTTGATAACACACCGGTCCGGTAACGGGGTGTTACAGAAAACATGGACTTGGACCATGACGACATGGACTTAGACTTTGGTTCTGACCATGAAAACATGGACTTGGACTTTGGTTTTGACCATGAAGACATGACACCATTGGAGTTTAGCATAGAAATTTTTTGTGGAAGTCTCTTGCTTCCCATATTGTTGTAACTTTGCATGGTATTGCTTAGTGGGGATCCTTATGTAATTTTCTGATATATATAACTATACAGTGTAATAAATCAGATGTATTCACCTTAATTGGGTTGAGGAATGAAAGTTTAAAAAAGAAAAAAAGAAAAAAAGCTAGCTTTCAATAAAATAATATCCACTCTACATTAATAGAGTAAGCATGAGATTTTACTCAACAATAATGTTAAAGAGTATGCTAGTAAGTAGTAACCTTTTTTTCCCAATGTATTTAGTTCCTACACAATTCACTTATATACTTAATTATATCCTCATTTCCAAGTATCTATTTTTCAAGAAAATCGAAATTCCTAATTCTCTGCCACATTTTTTTTTATTTAAATGCATCATGGATCCAAGAAATACTAAACAAAATACTGTACTAGTAAAAAAAAATGAACAAAGAAATGTTGTATTACACAACAAGTGAGAGACGTAGTGAGTGGTTAAAAGTGACTATTTGCACCCCAAAGTTGATCATTGGAGAAGCATGGGAATATCTTTTTTTTTTGGTTGGATAAATTACTAGTATCCTTTATGGTAGACAATCTCATTCGGATTAAGACTTTAAATCTCTTCCCAAGATGGTACTAGAGAGGATCGAACGCATATTTATCTCTCACCTACTTAGCTCTCATACACTAACTGAGCTATTATCATTTAATTATTGGGAATACTTTAAGCCTTCACCACACTTGCGTCCAAATTGGTAAAGCAATATATATAAAGGGAAAAGTGTTTATCCTTTTAAATGACACAACTTATATCCTTTTACTCTCACAAAGAAGTGAGACCCACACTTTTATTTTTTTGTCAACTCTCTCTCCTCCTTTATCTATCTCTTTCTCTCTCTTAAAATGACACAACCTTACATCCTTTTAAATGACACACACTTTACCCATATATAAATGAAGATGAAAATGAGTTGCAATTAACTAAAAGGGAAAAGTGTTTATCCTTCTAAATGACAACTTATATTCTTTCATTCTCACAAAGAGATGGGACCCACACCTTTATTTTATTTTTTTGTCAACTCTCTCTCCTCCTTTACCTATCTCTTTCTCTTTCTTAAAATGACACAACTTTACGTCCTTTAAAATGACAAACACTTTACCCTAACTAAAATAAAATAAAATGAATGGGCTGCAATTTGATGGGCTTCAGAATTGGGGTTACGTGTCCAGAGCAATGAGCCCAGGCCCAAACTTAACAAACAAACCAGAGCCCAAACAAAAAGAACAAAGTAACAAGTCGAAGGGTTTTACGAGAAAACAAAGGGAGAGAGAAAGGAACTGTCGTGTTCTGAATTGGTTCTACTATCATGAAGTTCATTCAATCTCACATTGGTACTTCTTCTTCATCATCATCATTATTTCCACACAGAAACACTTATTTCAGAATTTAACAATCAAGTTCATTTTTTTCAGCTCGAACCCGTTTTTCAGGCCGTGGCGGTTCATTGGGTCGGGTCTCGGGGCTCCGATTCTTCTCTGCTTCCACCGAAGAGTACTCCAAGAGGAACTACGCTAACAATGTCGCTGAATACAACACTGGCTTGAGTTCTATCGCTGCTCAAAGAAGGTATCTCCACATTTTTTTTAAAGAAAATAATTGTTATTATTATTATTTTTAATATTTTTTTTAGGTTTATTGGATTGTTTGGTAGGAATTTCTTGCTGAGGGATGTGTACGATGATATGATGCTTGATGGGGTGAAGCCAACCCGTGACACTTTCCATTCCCTTGTTGCTGGAACCATGAAAGGTTCTAGAATGCAAGATGCTTTCTACTTCATGCACCAAATGAAAATCATGGGTTTAGTTCCTGATGTATGTACTTTTGTTCTCTTCATTAGTTTGCTTGTGTATGTATTTTACATTTTTGTTGTTTGTGCTGGGGAGGCTTGGAATGATGCTATTAAATGGTTATTTAGTGAATTTTGTTGATGACTGTCAGAAACCTATTTGGTTGCTTGGAATTTTAGTTAGTTACTGACATATAATGTGTTTTGAAGTGGAGTTGTTAGAACCTGTTCTTCTTCTTTTGCCTTGTTTCTTTCCAACTAAAATGTGATTTGAATGTACTTTAGGCTTAGTTCTATATCTTCAGTGTGCTAAGTTTAACCTTTTTTTTTTGTTCCTGTCTTTCCATGTTATAATAGCTATAACCTTGAGTGATAACTAAAGTTATAGAGGTTATTTTCTTTATAGAGGTTATTTTCTTCTTTAGAATCTTTCCATGCTTGCATGTGTTGGAAGATAATTTGGTAGTTTGGTTATTTTTGTTTCTTGGCTTCAGGTCAGAAAAATGTGGGTTGAGTTGGCTGAAACTAGATGCAGGCTAGTTTGTAATTTACAATATATGAAACGGTGATTGGGTGTATGGATGGCTGGATCACAGTGGCTGTTGGTTTTTAACCCGTTGTGAAGTTAATGCCACTTGCAGTAGAGCAGAATCATTGTTCTAATTGTTTTCTCATATAGAGTGCATGCCACTTTCCAGTTTTTATGTTTCTAGATTAGGGACTAATTTCATATTGATGACATAGGTAACTTTATACAACTTTCTGATTTCAACTTGTGGGAAATGCTCTGATCAAGCTATTCAGGTACCTCTGATTGCAGAGATGTTTTTAAAATTCTACTGCATTGGAAGTGTTTATTGCTTCCTTCTCTTTAGATGTAAAATACTTTGTTTGTTTTCCTTTGAAATGAAGATTTTGGAGGAGATGAAGCCTCCCATGGAAGTAAAACCAAATTTACTTAAGGACTCCAATGTTTGTTTTTACCAATGCTTAGTTTGGTGTCATTCTATACCCAAGGGTTGGTGTTTTATTTTTTCACATGTTATGTGTGCTACTCTTAATGGCCTAATAAATAGAGCCTGCTCGCCAACAATTTATATCCTTTTTTCCTTTTGGGTAAGGTAAGGGGATTTCCTACTTATAGTTGTCCTTTTATTTACCGAAGTGCATATCGGCATCATCGAGTCTCCGTTTATACACTTATATTTTTTGGAATATTTAATTATTAAAATCTATTTATCCAGGTATGCAATTGTCCGTGATATGACTGCAGCTGGTCTGGGATTAAACAAGTTCTGCTATGCTGGGCTTATAGTTGCACACAAGAACAAAAGACCTGTTACTGATGATTTTCCAACAAAAGTAGTTATTGTATCTATTTCTTGATTTGACATGCATTTATGCTGTAGTTATCCAGTGATCTTTAAACTTATTATTCTGTGGAAAAAGGTTATTGACTTTGTGGAGAGGTCGAAGAGTTGGTATTCAGTTGAAACTAACAGTGCCAATGCTGAGAATGTGATGATGGGTGTTTCAGATGAGGAGTTATACAACTTACCAACAGCTGAATATGTTCATAGACGAGGATTTGTAAATAGGCCTTTCACAGCATATCATGTTGCATTTAATGCTGCTGCAGACCTCAAGAATGTTGAGGTATGAGGCATGATGTCTATAGGAATTTTGATGCTATTGTTAAATGGTTCTTGCTATGCTTCTCCTCTCTTCTTCTGATACTGCCTCTGTGTGACATGAAATCATTCAACCACATTACTGTGAGATGTTGGATCAGATTATCAGCATCAATCCTGTAGTTGGTTGTGCATGATATTTGAATCTGGACGTCCTTTTGGAGTTTAACTTTCCTAGTTAATAGTTAGTGTGTGTGTGTGATTTAAACTATTTTACCAACATAATCTTGGCTCACTTACAGCAAGGAAAATTAGTAGTTTCATGACATTTTCTGTTAAACCAGAATGTACGTGTTAATCTTCCTTTACATAGTAGACCTTCTAAAAGTTCTCTTATTATGATTACACTCTGTACTGACCAGAAAGTAGAGATTGAGAACAACAGTGATATAACTTAAGGGTACCATTAGATTATATGCTTTCTGGTATGGACTGATAAACTCAATTAGCACATTACCACCATCCTCCAATGAGCTAGGTCAAAGGCATAGTTACTACTAGGAGTTCAAAAATTAACTAGTTAATTATCTATTAAATTTGAAATAGACCTATCACAAATAAGCAGGTGTAATTAAACCCAGAAGTGTGGCATTTTTTCTGGAAAGGAAAAAGTAAAATTTTAAAAAAATTGCCTCTATATGAGATTTGTAGTTTTATATTTTGAATATCAATAATGAATATGTCAATGAAGGCTTGAAGGAGCTGTATATATGCTGCTACATTTTTTATTGTATCAGAGCCAATATCTGATTTCAAATCTGTGTTTTATGCAACAGTAACCTGTTTCCCCCTTATGTTATTATATTTTGATCAAACTTAGGCCCATTAATTGCAGGTTCTCGTTTATATGTACAAATGTGCCATTTGTATATGGTGGTTAAACTTTAGTAGAGTCAAGCTTGAAAATAAAGGCTTAGTAAACTTTCAATGATTGAACCTGATGATTTCCTCTCATTCACTTTGACATTTTCCATTATTATTTCTACATTTCTGGTTTGTGATGTCATCAAACATAAAATGTTTCCTTCTGTCTGTCCACCTGAACTGTTTGACATATTTGGTTTTCTTTTCCTATTCATAATTGATTTTATTTTTACATTTGTTAATGCCTAACTTTTTTCTTGTTTTAAATTGTCTTTTAAAATTTGCATGGTTGATATCTAACTGCGGCAGTTGACGGACACACTTTTGGAAATGCTGAACAAGGATGGGAAAACCCCTGATATCTATATTATGATCCAAGTAATTAGGTAATTAATTATTGGTTATTAATTTCTTTAGTTTGTAGCATTCAGATAACTTGAGAATATGCATACTACCAAACTACAGCTTTGTGTTGGTATGTAAATTAACCAAGGCTGTGAGATGGAATTTATGCTTGCTTTAATTTAGACACTAATTATATGAATCATTAATGTGCTGATTAATTGCTTCTCTTATGCTTGCCTTTGATGCATGTCGTTATCAAGGCTTTTATGTGCCTTATCGTTGTCAAAGATGTATGGTACCATGCAAAAAATCTGCATAATTTAATTGTGGATGATGTGGTGGCACCATGTTGAAGCAAGATGGCCATGTTATAAAAAAAAATACAAAATCTAATAGAGACATTTATAGAAAATTATAATGTAAATACAAAGACTTCTTAGTTTATAATTATATCAAGAAATTTTTTCATATAATCAGTTTTTCTAGCAAATTAACACCATAAAGTGTCGCAAACAAAATGCTATAAAGGAAAGAACACACGGTCGCAAAACAATCAAATGAAAATTACAATGTCATTGGAGAGAACTAGCAGCAGTCCATAAAATATGGTGATAATCAGCCTCCTTAATCTTCTTTTTCCTTCTCCTCTTAATATCAGTTAGAGATTGATATACATCCATAGGACCTTTGATATTTTTGGTAGTTTCCTTCTTCCTATTGCTAATGCTTACCAACTGATGCCCATTCATAAGTCTCGAGTAGCTCATGTTTCTTCATCACCACCGAAACTTAAATCTTCAAGATCAGCTAGAAACAACAGTTCCTTTGTCTTTGCCTTGCTCCTAATTGAGAAGAGTACAGATGCAGAGAAAATTGTTGGATGGATGTTTTCCTATAGGGTAGTTCTTTTCTTTTCTCTTGCCGGGAAGTGGCTAGTTGTATGATAATGGACAGTATTTGCCATTTGGTCATTCAGATTGAATGGAATTTAAAACTTACGTTAAACAAGTAGCTTTTTTTATATTTGGTTAACTCGTTAATGATTTCTTAAAATCTACTATTGCTTTTGAAGGTTGCCTTCAAGGAATAAATTTTTGGTACTATTGCTGTACCAAGATTCAGTGCATCTCATCAATGAGAGCAGTACACATCAAAGGACAGAGAAATTTGTTTATAGAAAATAAAATAAAATTAGCTAACATGTAATATTTTTGTTGGTGGGATGCACTGAATCTTTGGTATAGCAGTAGAACCAAAGATTTATTCGCCTTCAAGAGGTCAAGGGTTGCTTTTGCAATGTGAATTAGTTCTTTAAAACCAAAAAAATATTAATGCATATATAATATGGAAAAACATTTTATCATGTTGCATGAGAATTCAATTCTCATGTTGTGACCCTTCGATTTGCGTGCAAAACTTTTCTTTTCTTTTTCATTTTTTAATAAATGTGGGGTCCACCACTAGTTGAGTCACAACATGAGAATTAAATTCTCATGCAAAATGAGAAAATCAAACCCCATATAATATTGCTATAATCATAAAATTCACTAATTAGTGACCATTTAACATTCTATGTTTTAGTCATTTTATTAGTAAAAAATGGGGCAAACTCTGGTGCACAAGGCTCTTCAACTTGCGAGGCTAGGAATGAAGGTCGATTGTATACATTCTTACCCTTACATTTTTGGAAAGGGGTTGTTTCCATACTCGAACCCGTGATCTTCCGGTCACAAGAAGCAACTTCGCCGCTGCTCCAAGGCTCACCCTGTAGCAAATTGTTATAAAAACACCTAATTTCTTCTAATAGTATTTCTTGACATGGATATAGCAAACACCTTTAGGGCCTGTTTGGAGCACCTGATAAGGAAGATAGGATAGGATAACTTATCATATCCTATTTTTATCTCTTGTTTGGTGGGTCAATAGGATATGATTAGCTTATCCTATTGTCTCATTTTATCCTATCCAATACATGATTTCTTATCCTATGGGGGGAGCTGGGTTAGGATTCAACAGGATAGGATATCAATATTGGATACCCAATATATCCTCACGCTACCCAATATATTCCCACACTACTCAATATATTTGTATTTATTGCATTATATTTTGTTTTTTGTTTTTCTTTTCGCCTTTTACATAATTTTATCATATTGCTAATCAGGTGCTCATCAAACACAGGACATGATATGGGCTTATCAGCCCCATATCATATCCTACCCTTATCAGCCTCATATCATATCCTACCCTTATCCTATCCTGTCCACCAAACGAGCCCTTAAAGCATAATTATACTTACACTAATCATTGCAATGCTTATGAAATGTAATTTAAGAATAAGCTTTCAAGAACAGGCAGTCTAGACTTTGGTCTTTTCATTTTTTTTCCGCTTAACATTCTTTTAAAAAAGGTTAATTTATGAGAACCTTTTTACATCTAGAATATGAATGAGGGTTTCATGAAGAATAGAAGTTATATGTTTAAAAATAAAAGTCTAAAAAAAGTAGGAAGAAATGTACAATTTAAATAATCTTTCAAGTATGTAATAATGAATGTGAAATGAGGGTTACCAAATGAGGAGTATGTTTTTCCGAGTCTGCTATTTTAAAATGATTTGTGTTGTAACCCACACAGCTATGTTTGGTAATCACTTGTTAAGCATTTATTGCTGTAGCAAATAAGGCACCATTACTCCCTAGCCTCTACCGAAATTTACAGCAGGACTTGTTAACCACTTGAAAAAGTTTACTAAGACTTGATTTGAAACTATTTGAATATAAGGATTTATATTGTTTAGGAGACTTACTATGTTTGTAATCTTATTAGGTTGTGCCTGTACAAGTTGTACTACCCTAGTACTTGACCTATATTATTAGTATAAATAAAAGCATTAAGTTAACTTTTTGGTGATACACCTCGCATATTCAGAATATTTTTCAAAGCCTCTTCTCTCTTTTCCATCTTTTCCCTTATTTCAACAATAAAAGCCATTAAATCTTAACAAGATAGAAGATGCTTCTAATAATAGTCTCTGAACTGCGTGTATAAGGGCATACATTTAACCATTAAACTTGGTTAACTCGGATGTGGTATGGTTGGTAAAGTGAACAAATACGGTTAGAGTTTGAACCTTTTTTTGGTTTTAAACTAGATCCTTCTTCCTTACTGCTGCTTTTTCAACTGGTTTTTTATTCCAATTGCATAATAAAAAATTTAGTTTATTTCTCATTACTGCTATTATGCAGGTGTTATTGTTATGCAGGAGATATTGACCGTGGTCTTCAAACTTTTGAGGATTACATAAATTCGGGAAAGGCAATTGCTGCAGAACTTTTTGTGGTGAGTTTGTGTCATGTACAGTTTCTAGGACTTTCAATACCAAATCTTGTTGAATCCTTAGATTTGCTTGAACAATCTTGAGGATATCAGTAATGTGGATAAGTACCTATTTGGCAGGGTGTTTCTAAATTTAAAAATGCTGATTGTTCTCCTTGATTTATACTTTCTCTCTAGCATCTTTTCTTTAATATCCTTCCTTGTGTATTTGCCATATAACTTCAACTTTTGCTACTGTAGTCTAGGATTTTTATCTTTTTGAACTCCACTGATGTTTACTAATGCAATTTTTTTTTTTACAATTTGTATAAAATGCATATTGAATTATTCAAACCAACATGACTGCAGACACTTGCAGAGGGGGCAATGGTTGGGTACACTGAAAAAGGAATGCAAATTGCTCAAGATATACTGGTAGGTTACCATAGCCTCTTCATCAATTTTGATACATTGTGTGATTTATTTGGTCTGTTTAAATCTATAAATGTAGGTATCGATGAACCAAAGAAACTTTTTCTTGAATTCCAAAATGGGAAGTGAGCTCCTACTTAGAGCTGCTGGTGAAAAGGTATGCCAACACTTCCAATTATATCCTCGTGTTACGCGTGATACGATATAAGATTATATTTGTTTCCCCTTTTTCAATGTGTATTTGTTTTTTGTTTCTTAAATTGTAGACTGGTGGATATACTAATGCTAACTACATATGGGACTTGCTGCAAGCTAGTAGAGTTGTCCCTTCATTTGCTGCAGTACAAGCATATTACTAGGGTTTGAAAGTGAGTTATTCGCCTCAGTAATGCATCATGCTTTTTATGTGCTTTAAAAAGTTTTATTCCTTGATAGTTTGTATATTCATATTTGTTGTAAAAAAATGTTTTGAATTGCACAATGCACAGAGGTTGCAAATTCTCTTTTCTGAGTTGGGGATAATAATTGTTCTATATGTTTTAGTTCTGATCCACTATCACTGGCATACTTTTTTGTACTATCATCCAATCATGTCTTGTTACATCTTTGAAAGAGTTTAATTTCTGATGTGATTATTATCATTGTAAAACTCTTTCATAATTGTGGCATTACATGATTGGATGATGGTGTATCTTCCCTAACCATGGATCAAAATCAAACTTTTAATATAACCGGAAATGTGGCTCGACTTTTTTGTTCAGGAATGAGAAAAATAATTCAAAGTTCTCAAAATGAATTCTTATAGAGACATACTTCAAAATGCTTGTATTGTGTTTAAATAAATGAAAGAATACAGTTGGAGGATATGAAAAATGTTGTCAAATTGTAAAGAACCAATTCAACCCAAGAGATTAAATAGTTAGGTAAATGTCATATTGATGGTTTTATATTATATTTCTGTAACGCGCCCCCTCATACAAAGAACTCATTAGGTTTGAAGGATGAAAAGTGTATAGACTCACCTACCTAATAGAATGGGAGTAGTGAAGATCGAACTCGTGACCACCTTGGCCTCGAAGCTCTGATACCATATGAAAAACTGATTTAACCCAAAAGCTTAAGTTGATAGATGAATGCAATATTGATAATTTTATATTATATTCTCTAAAAGACATAAAATTTTCTTGTTCTTGGCTCTTTCTTAAGTTTATTTCAGTCAATCCTTTATGGACTATGTCCATCATGAAGTTCACTTAATAGACTAGTTCCCTAATTGTTGTCCTCTTAGTTGATTGATTCATTTCTTAAAAAAAAAAAAGTTTTATAATTGTGACTTGTCTTCCTGTTAAGCTATCATTCCATTGACTGAACTCTTGATGTTCACTGCTATGTATGTGGAATCGCAGGACCGAGAGATACCTGAAGATGATCCAAGACTTTTATTGGTTTCCCGAACTTATGACAACCTTCGCTTAAGATTTGGGAACAGGGTATTTTAGATGTATAGAGATTTTGGCTCTTACCTTATTGTTATGAGTTCTGTTAGCTGTTGATGGATTTGCTATTTTTAGAGAGAATACATAAGTTACCAGAATTATTTATTTGATTCATGTGTGAGTTGGTATGGAGATCCCATGTTTTCATTCACACATGACTTTGATGTTATCAAGAAAGAGTTGAGCTAAGCTTTTACAAATGGTACTTTAGGAGAATAATTACATGTAATACGTTTTTTTTTTTCACCTTTGATGGTTCACGTATTTGTGAAATGGTTTCTTTGTTCTGCAGTATGAGTGCATGAAATAGTATTCTTGATGAATGTTACGCGTTTATGTACAATTGTAATTAAATGGTGGGTAGTTGTGTAAAGAACCTTGGGATATCCAACCCCAAAAGCTAGCTCAAAGGGTGGGAGTGCCCAAGGCTTTATAAACTCCACATTAGTTGCATATACAACCAATGTGGTACTATATATCTCAACACACCCCCTCAAACAAGAGCCTTTTGGGCTTGAAGCGTGGATTATGCACATGCCCAATTTTTGGTTTACCTTCTCAAGGTTCTTAACAAGTTGTAAGATAAAGTATGTGTAATGGTAGTCTATCTTAAAATATTTAAGTGGGGGAATTTTTCAATTAACGTGTCTAGTGTGGAAATTATTACATAGCTTGGTGATCACTGGGTAAGTTTGTGTCAATTGATAGAACCAGATTATAGGTATATAAAAAACCAAGTGGGATCAATTATAATTAAATTACATGAATTGTATAAATGTGAAATAATATCCATGTAGCATTATTCTATAATATAATTTGATAGGAATGAAAATAATTGAACTGTACATAGAGCAAAATCTTGTCTATTAAGCAAGGATGTAAATAAAATTGTCTTTTTTTTAAGATATCGATCGGTGTCTGAAATTTTAATGGATATTATTAATCCGATTTCGGATTTGTGTCTTTCTAAATTCACAAATCTTAAGATCTATTTACTAATAAATATAATATGTAGATCAGAAGTTCCTGGTAAGTTAAAATATAAATATACTCTTAATTATTAACATAAAGTATGATATACATATGTAGATAGATGTAGATGCTAATCTAGTTTACCAAAAAAAAAAATGCCAATCTTAAATTTTCCATATATAAGTAATTTTAAAATATCTGTGTACAAAATACGATATACCTTATGCTTAAAAAAAGATAAATGTAAAATTATAACATTAATCACAAAGCTTTTCTGACATGAGATTTCAAAATGATACGACTATATGTGATGTGACCCTAGCAAAGAAAGGGCAGGGTGATGTTACTGTTATATTATGTTTCGTGATTAAGTTGATAAAAAATTCGGAATCGTTATTGGCAACGAGACTTTTTGTTTGGGTTCTTTTATAGTAATTTTTTAAGGGTTTTATAATTCTCATTCAACACGAGAATTACAATTTTCCTACACACTCTTCGATTTTTCTAACACATAGGTCCCACATGTTTTTAATCTCTACAACATGAGATTTCAATTCTCCTTCTACATGATAATTATAAAACCCATTTTTTATTCTTTGGATAAATTTTAATTATTTTATTTACTTATAAAGGTGGACCCACCCTAAGCTTACCTGTTGGGCTGCAAAACTTATAGCCCAGGCCAGCCCAGCCTAAATCAGCCCATTAAGAGTTAAAATGATTAGGGCCATGGGCCGAAGTAGCCCAACCCAAACTCATGGAAAAAGCCTAAAATCGAAGCAAAATTCGAGTTCTGAAACTAAGGCCTAAGAAGAAGAAGAAGAAGAAGAAGAAGAAGAGGAAGGTGAAGTTGGTGGTGGTGCATAAACAAGAAGATGGAGAAGGTTTTGGAGGAAGAGCGTGAGATTGATGATGATACAACAACAACAACAACAACAACAATATTGAATGTTGAGAACAACACGAAATTGAAGAAGAAGCAGAAAGTACTATTGAATGAAGCTGAGAAGCGCGGTGTGTGCTATCTGAGTCGCATTCCACCTCACATGGACCACGTCAAGCTTCGCCACATTCTCTCTCAATTCGGCGATATTCAAAGGATTTTTCTTTCTCCTCAAGGTCCCTTCTCTATCTCTTTTAGTTTTTTTAATTTTTCATTTTGGGGTTTAGGGTTTTAAAACTTTTTTTTTAAAAAAATCTCATTTTATATTTTAAATTTATATTTTAAATAAAGGATAAATTTATTGCTAGCTTACTTAAAGAGGTAAATACACTTTTAAAGTTTGTCCTATGTTTAATAAAATTCTAAATATTTATTATAAAACTAGTATAATACATTACTTGGTTATTTCAATGGTTGATGAAGTTTTTTTTTTTTTTTTGAATTTAGGAAATTCTGCTGCCCAAGTGCCTCCTAAATGGTCCCGGGCATCCCGAGACCAAGCATTTTCAGAAGGGTATTTATTTATTTTTGGAATTGAATTGATATCTGAATTGAAGTTTTTAAAATGGTTACGGATTTTTATGTTGGTAGGTTTTGATCATTGGTTTTTTTTTTCTCCTGTAATTGTGTAGATGGGTTGAATTCGCCAATAAAAGTGTTGCCAAGGGGGTTGCCAATATGTTAAATGGTGAACAGATAGGTATGTATTTGAATCAAAATCAGTCACTTGTTGCTCTTTGTTCTTGATTCTCAAATGGAAACAATATTTTCATCTCCTATCAGTTCTAGAATATCAGTATATCGCATGCATTGGCTATTATATTCTTGTTAAAATTTTGTGAAAAAAAAATGATTTGGTGTTTAGTGTTGTGGTAGGAGGATTATATACTTGTTAGCTATCTCTATCTGTTGATCTTTTATCTTTAGTCTTTTAAGGAAATCATAATGTTGTCCTATAACTTTAGAATTTTTTTGTTCTTTAAATATGGTGATACAGAAATATGATGTGTTCGTAGTGGTGTTTACTTGTATAGTAGCAGGACTGGTCATCACGTCTATCTTTATTGACTTGGTTTTCAAGTTTCTGATTTGTGTTATTTGTATCCAATTCCAGGGGGAAAGAAGAGATCATCGTTCTACTATGACCTTTGGAATATTAAGTACTTAAGTAAGTTCAAATGGGATGATCTGACTGAAGAATTGGGTAAGCGCTTTATCATCATGATCAGTTTCTCGTTTTTATTTAGTGGAGCTTTTAAGCAGCTTATGCTAAAGCAATATATATTTGTTACAGCCTTAAAGAAAGCTGTTCGGGAGCAAAAACTAGCTGTAGAACTTTCTGCTGCCAAGAGAGAAAGGGATTTCTATCTTTCCAAAGTTGATCAGTCACGAGCTTTGAATGCTATAGAGGAGCGACTAAAGAAGGTATACTATGTCTACCCTTATAAAAAATCTAAAGCAAATTTAGTTACCTTGCCATCATTAAATTCAATTTGAATATTTTGGAGGTTTATACTTCGTGCATTTAATACATTAGAGAAGAAACCATATGTTGATTAAGAATTCATTTGGTTAGATAGAAGCCAGCCCCAATAAAATAAATAAATGATTAGTTCTCTCGAATCTTTATCTGTTATCATCTTTTCCTGTGGTTTCCTTGGTTGGTACAAGATTTTGTAACTTTTTTCTGTTATTTGGCGATATCAAATAAGCAGAATAGTAACTTTTTCTGTTGGTGAGGTGGATCTATTCTTTCTCTGTTCTAGAACAACAGGGCAACATATATTATCAATTTTATTTTGGCAACTAATTTAGACTGTCAGACTATTTTCTGTTTGTGAGGCTTTGAATCCAACCCTCTTTTGGGACCCAAACTGTAACGCCCTCCCTTGTATGCATCCAAGAGAGTCGTTTGCTAAGCGGAATTAGAGTCTTTAACGTCACATAAGCCAATCAGAAATTCTTATTCTAAATACAAATCCGTAAAGCGTTTCAAAATTCTTATCACCTCTGTTTGGACGATAAAAAATATTTCAAGTGATTTAGAAAAATCACGTTGGGGGCTTCGCGTGCATATAAAATAATAGTAAATCGGAGTTCGTTTGCTCATAAAAACACCACCCGTAAGGTGCACTGTAAAAATCTCAGCACTTACGTCTTTCAAAAATTCCTTTCACAAACGTTTTCCAAAACAGCCGCTGTTCATAAAAGTTCAAGGTAAAATAGAGATGATAAGGTCTACAATCATCCAAGAGTACCAAAATATCAAGCATTACAGTCATCCAATCAATTAAACAGTAACAGTGAAAGTCCATGCATCAGCAAGCAACAGCAAACATCACGTCTTCAAATGCTTTTACGTCCTCCTGCCATTTAGGAAAATAGCAGCCCCGAAGGGGTGAGAATAATCCCAGTAGTGTGGCAACAAAACCAATAATATAACAATATTAACTAGGCACAAAATCATAAACAGTCACTTCAACATATCCTTGTTCCTTTTCCTTTTTCCTTTTCATCATATTCATATATATTGCGTATATAACGCCTTTCCTTTGCGCTTTTAGCACCGTCGTGCGCGCACTTCACAGTGGATATCATATACTCATGGCACCTGAGCTCTGTGGATTCCAACTGTGGGCCTATGCGGACTGATGCCAAGTGTCCCATACCCTGGTACCTTAGGGATGCCTATATGATGCTTGCTCAAACACATGGTCCTGTACATAACTATTCTAAAAAGCAAGGCCTATATGATCTTGGTACATGCATGCCATGCTATGCTTTCACACACAAAGCGTAAAAATAAATGCGGTATAATGTAAGGTGCATGCTTATATACTTTTCATATAGCCATCACGGCACATATACTTGTCATATACGTTATGCTGCCACATAACAACTTTACCTCATAATCATATAGCCATCACGGCACATTCTTGGCAGTTTTCTTTCATCATAAGGAACATAATTATTTTACGGAGTATGGAGCATCATGTCACAACTTTATACCAGTAGTCAATAGTCACATTAGGTAATATCGCCTGACACTTACCTTGCGTGCCTTAAATAATACCAAACAGCAGCGAAGTATCTCACTTCTTAAGCGCACCTAAATCAATTACAACCAATCATTTACAGCGGCGATTTACAGCAGAAACAGTGAGCATACAACAGCGTTTTACAGCAGAAAACAGTGAGCATACATCAGTGTTTTACAGCAGAAAACAGTGAGCATACAGCAGCATTTTATAGCAGAAAACAGTGACGTTTGTTCTTAAAACAGTGAGCAGAAAATAATGAGTTGTTCTTTAAAACAGGGAGCAGAAAACAGTGATGTTTTCCTTAAAAACAGTGGGCAGAAACAGTGATGTTTTCCTTAAAAATAGTGGGCAGAAACAGTGACGTTTTCCTTAAAAACAGTGAGCAGAAACAGTGATGTTTTACAGCAGGAAAACAGTAGCACCTTACAGCAGATCAGTGAACGTTTTCAAACAGAAACAGTGGCATCAAACAGTGGCAGAAACAGTAACATTTGAGTGTCAAAACAGTGACATAATCCGTGGCATTTGAACATCAAAACGGTGACATAAACAGTGGCATTTGAACCTCAAAACAGTGACATAAGTAGTGGTATTTGCACATCAAAACAGTGGCATGAATGGTAGCATTTGAACATTAAAACAGTGGCATAAATAGTGATTTTTGGACATTAAAACAGTGACATAAAGAGTTGTGTTTGGACATCAAGATGGTGATCATTTTATGCAGAAACAGTGGCACATTAAGTACTAAAACAGTGAGCATTTTTGTGCAAAAACAGTGGCATGTGAGGCACTAAAACAGTGAGAATTTTATGCAGAAACAGTGGCATGTGAGGTACTAAAACAGTGAGCATTTTATGCAGAAACAGTGGCATGTCAGGCACTAAAACAGTGAACATTGTGTGCAGAAACAGTGGCATCAAAATGGTGATCTTGTCAAACCGAAACAGTGGCATATTCATCCTCAAAACAGTGGCACTTTTATACAAAACAGTGGCATTAAATCAAGCATAACCATGAGACTTTCATTCCATAACTTAAGCATACAAGTTATCATCAAGTAGCTCCATCCTTATACCTTCACAGAATCAAGGAGACATTCAAGCACACACATGGTTACACACAATGAAAAAGGTCTAAGTTCTAAGCTTACCTCTTGTAGCACACACTTCTTGGTCAAGGATCACACACCACACCTTCTATCTTTACACAACAACAAGTTCACCCTTCCTAGGAGATGGCTTGTGCGCAAACAATGGTGAGGAGGACACTTTGGACAGCTTCCAAGGGTGAGGAACTAGGCTGGACAGTGAGGGAAAAGAGAAGAAAACTCACACTTCACTTGGTGTCTTAGGCCACGGTTTGGGAGATGTGAGGGAGGGTGAGTTAGCAAAGTCTTCTTTCTCCTAAAGCTCCTACAATGCACGGCTAGAAGAGTGAGGGAAGTAGAGAAGAGTTGGATGCACTTGTAAAATGAGGACAGCCCTCTTGTGCGCACAACTTAAAGAGGAGAGGGAGGAGAGGTTGGAATGATGAAGCATCATGGCAAATCTGGTTTCTTGTGGAAGTGGGGCTGCAAACTTGGTCAAAACAAGCAAGGAGTTTGCTTCTTGCACACTCTAGGTGCATGCAAGGAGGTGAGGTGGGAGGTTGTCATCATGTGCACATGCAAGGTGGTTCTCTTGGTCAACAAGCTAGACAGATTTGTGTCATAAAAATCTGATTTTGGAGCTTCCCTTGTGCGCCCATGATGAGGAGTATGCAGCCCAAAATGATGCTAAGGAGTACTAGTGTCTTCCATGCAATGAAGTTGAAGTCAAATGGTGCACATGCAAGGAGTGATGTGGCGGTCATGCAAGGCTAAGTTGGAGGATTTTCCTAAGTCTTATCTTCTTCTTATGCGCATAAATGAGGAGGAAAAGATTACTCTTGCCATGTGGAAGTTCCTTGATACACAATACAACCTTGTAGGACAAGGCTTAAGGGAGATAAGTGTGGATACACATTGGGCTGAACTAGATTGATCCAAGAACCATTGGGCCATCGGCCAACACAAGGAAAACCCATCAACACAAGTCCAAAGGTGACAAGTCCACACACACTAGCCCACTTCCCAAGCCCTTTAAACACCAAAGCCTTATAACACACAATCAAATTACTCATATGATTTTAATGAAAGTTCACATGCCTACATATGTACTCTCCTATTTAATTTAAATACTTACCTTAGTCTCATCCAAGGATAAAGGCCATATAATTCGCAAGCCATCAAACATAAACCAAGAATCCGAATTCTACACATGCATCTATATCATTATACACTTATGTATATTACTAATTATGTGGGATGTTACACAAACCTAACAATGAGAATTGTGGATAAATTAAATAATTTCAACTTTTAGAACAAGAATAAAGGGGATCTGCATTTTCTCCCATACAGGGCTTCGTACGGTGCCATCTGAATACTGGAATGGTAACTGTTGTTGTAAGCAAATTCAATCAAAGAAAGATAATTATCCCAGCTGCCTCCTAACTCCAAAACGCATGCTCGCAACATGTCCTCTAAAGCTTGAATGGTGCGTTCTGTCTGTCCATCAGTCTGCGGATGATAAGCAGTACTCAATCTCAAGTGGGTCCCTAAAGCTCTTTGAAAAGATTCCCAGAACTTAGATGTAAACTTGGGATCACGATTGTAACATCCCACATGATTAGGAAATTACATAACTTGCATTTAGGGGTAAAGCATGCTAGAAATTCGAATTGTATGAAGTGGTTGTCTTGTCTTTGAATTACATAGTTTTCCATAGAATTGGATGGGTCTAACTTAGAGAATAAATAGAATTACGACTAAAGGGAATATTTATTTTAGGCATGTAGAAATTTAATTGAAGAGTATAGACATGATTGATTGTAACATATATGACATAAAATAGTGTTTAAAAGACTTGGGGAACTTATTAACTTAGTGGGTTGGTGCATGAGTAAGTAGAACCCTTGGATTTTAGTAAGTTGTGGCCCACACCTTGAGAAGATCCACGGCCCTAGTGCATTAGGAGGGCCTTATTCAGCCCTTGCTTACCATAGACTTATTTTAGGAACCCCACAAATCAGCCCTTTTGGCAAGGAGTTTCGTTTGGCAAACAACTAAGTCAACCCTCTTATTTCTTGATTCTTGCGCTACCTTGGACAGAGAACAAGCTGATGGCTTGTGTCTCAAGACAACCACAAGTCACGCCACCTTCTCATCATTTCCCTGTGCGCATAATGGGAAGCAAAAGGTACAATTCTGACTTGCTTTTGCATTAACCTAACCCTCTTAGGCTACACATTTCAGCCTGTGCATGCCACTTAGCTTTCCACTTGCTGCATGTGCGCCACCTTATCCCCCTCTCCTTTGTATGAATGCCACCTAGCTCCTCATGACACTACATGTCTGCCATCTACCTGTCCATTCTTATCCTCCCTGGGTGCGCTAAGTACAGGAGGAAAATTACAATTACTTGTAATAGTAGCCAAAGAAATCAGCCTTGTTATCTCTTGTAGCCTTTGAAATGAAAGCAACCCCTATATTTTTTGGAATATTTAATTATAAAAATCTATTTATCCAGGTATGCAATTGTCCGTGATATGACTGCAGCTGGTCTGGGATTAAACAAGTTCTGCTATGCTGGGCTTATAGTTGCACACAAGAACAAAAGACCTGTTACTGATGATTTTCCAACAAAAGTAGTTATTGTATCTATTTCTTGATTTGACATGCATTTATGCTGTAGTTATCCAGTGATCTTTAAACTTATTATTCTGTGGAAAAAGGTTATTGACTTTGTGGAGAGGTCGAAGAGTTGGTATTCAATTGAAACTGACAGTGCCAATGCTGAGAATGTGATGATGGGTGTTTCAGATGAGGAATTATACAACTTACCAATAGCTGAATATGTTCATAGACGAGGATTTGTAAATAGGCCTTTCACAACATATCATGTTGCATTTAATGCTGCTGCAGACCTCAAGAATGTTGAGGTATGAGCCATGATGTCTGTAGGAATTTTGATGCTATTGTTAAATGGTTCTTGCTATGCTTCTCCTCTCTTCTTCTGATACTGCCTCTGTGTGACATGAAATCATTCAACCACATTACTGTGAGATGTTGGATCAGATTATCAGCATCAATCCTGTAGTTGGTTGTGCAAGATATTTGAATCTCGACATCCTTTTGGAGTTTAACTTTCCTGGTTAATAGTTAGTGTGTGTGTGATTTAAACTATTTTACCAACATAATCTTGGCTCACTTACAGCAAGGAAAATTAGTAGTTTCATGACATTTTCTGTTAAACCAGAATGTACGTGTTAATCTTCCTTTACGTAGTAGACCTTCTAAAAGTTCTCTTATTATGATTACACTCTGTACTGACCAGAAAGTAGAGATTGAGAACAACAGTGATATAACTTAAGGGTACCATTAGATTATATGCTTTCTGGTATGGACTGATAAACTCAATCAGCACATTACTACCATCCTCCAATGAGCTAGGTCAAAGGCATAGTTACTACCAGGAGTTCAAAAATTAACCCGTTCATATAAATTCACATTTGAATTTACGAGGTGTTATAATAATTTTCTACAAATGTCTCTATTAGATTTTATATTTTTTTATAACATGGCCATCTTGCTTCAACATGGTGCCACCACATCAACCACAATTAAATTATGCAAATTTTTTGCATGGTACTATACATCTTTGACAACGATAAGGCACATAAAAGCCTTGATAACGACATGCATCAAAGGCAAGCATAAGAGAAGTAATTAATCAGCACATTAATGATTCATATAATTAGTGTCTAAATTAAATCAAGCATAAACTTCATCTCACAGCCTTGGTTAATTTACATACCAACACAAAGTTGTAGTTTGGTAGTATGCATATTCTCAAGTTATCTGAATGCTACAAACTAAAGAAATTAATAACCAATAATTAATTACCTAATTACTTGGATCATAATATAGATATCTGGGGTTTTCCCATCCTTGTTCAGCATTTCCAATAGTGTGTCCGTCAACTGCCGCAGTTAGATATCAACCATGCAAATTTTAAAAGACAATATAAAACAAGAAAAAAGTTAGGCATTAACAAATGTAAAAATAAAATCAATTATGAATAGGAAAAGAAAACCAAATATGTCAAACAGTTCAGGTGGACAGACAGAAGGAAACATTTTATGTTTGATGACATCAGAAACCAGAAATGTAGAAATAATAATGGAAAATGTCAAAGTGAATGAAAGGAAATCATCAGGTTCAATCATTGAAAGTTTACTAAGCCTTTGTTTTCAAGCTTGACTCTACTAAAGTTTAACCACCATATACAAATGGCACATTTGTACATATAAACGAGAACCTGCAATTAATGGGCCTAAATCTAATAAAAATATAATAACATAAGGGGGAAACAGGTTACTGTTGCATAAAACACAGATTTGAAATCAGACATTGGCTCTGATACAATAAAAAATGTAGCAGCATATATAAAACTCCTTCAAGCCTTCATTGACATATTCATTATTGATATTCAAAATATAAAACTACAAATCTCATATAGGAGGCAAATTTTTTTAAATGTTACTCTTTCCTTTCCAGAAAAAATGCCACACTTCTGGGTTTAATTACACCTGCTTATCTGTGATAGGTCTATTTCGAATTTAAATGATAATTAACTGGTTAATTTTTTAACTCCTGGTAGTAACTATGCCTTTGACCTAGCTCATTGGAGGATGGTGGTAATGTGTTGATTGAGTTTATCAGTCCATACCAGAAAGCATATAATCTAATGGTACCCTTAAGTTATATCACTGTTGTTCTCAATCTCTACTTTCTAGTCAGTACAGAGTGTAATCATAATAAGAGAACTTTTAGAAGGTCTACTATGTAAAGGAAGATTAACACGTACATTCTGGTTTAACAGAAAATGTCATGAAACTACTAATTTTCCTTGTTGTAAGTGAGCCAAGATTATGTTGGTAAAATAGTTTAAATCACACACACACTAACTATTAACCAGGAAAGTTAAACTCCAAAAGGACATCCAGATTCAAATATCATGCACAACCAACTACAGGATTGATGCTGATAATCTGATCCAACATCTCATAGTAATGTGGTTGAATGATTTCATGTCACACAGAGGCAGTATCAGAAGAAGAGAGGAGAAGCATAGCAAGAACCATTTAACAATAGCATCAAAATTCCTACAGACATCATGCCTCATACCTAAACATTCTTGAGGTCTGCGCAGCAGCATTAAATGCAACATGATATGCTGTGAAAGGCCTATTTACAAATCCTCGTCTATGAACATTGTAACAGCCCGTTACGTACCGGTATTGTTAACGTTGATTATGATATTAAGCACAGTTACAATCACAGTAATCGAGTTAATTAAATTACGGGAACTTTTTTTTCTTTAAACACTTTCCTTTTAGTAGACAATAACCTTTTCCGTAATCAATTAAAACAACACTATAATTGTAAATGCAATTCGCGGAATCATTCGGTTTACTAACATCTCAAAACTTTCTTTTAACTCAACTCATTCAAACTTATTAAGTTACTCTCACATCTTGCCATGTTGTAGTCTTATACGTTAGCTACGCGTGGTTTAAAACTGCGCACCATTTGGAGTTCTACACACTAAGTTAAGCCCCGTTCTTTTAGTCTAGAAAAACATGAATTTTCAAAATTTACACTATGGTAATCGATTACCAGGGGTGGTAATCGATTACCACCAGTTACCAAAATGAGACAGTAGCCAATTTTCAATCCCCTGTTCTCTGGTAATCGATTACCAAGCTTGGGTAATCGATTACTCCACTTGGTAATCGATTACCAAGCCTCTGGTAATCGATTACCAGGCAGACAATAGCATTAATTTCGTCCCCTGTTGCATGATAATCGATTACCATGCTTGGGTAATCGATTACTATGCAGTAAAAATGACAGTATACAACTTTTTAAGTCCAAAAAGAGTTGTGTAATCCATCCCTAATACCTTAATACTCCACACAAACCTTACACATACCCTAATATAGGCTCTATGCCCTTCCATCATGCATTTTCATTCAAGAATGCATCAATTAGAAAGTAATCATGAACACTACAAAAGCATGGAAATCACATCATGCAATATGTTCATGACCTAAGTCTCAAAATACTAAATGGCATGCTATGTGCACTCCAAGGTCTCCTCCAAAATGTCATGCAAGCTCATACACCGCATGCAATCCGCTGTCCACTAAGCGGGCTTCTTGCCCGAAGCTCCTCCCGGCTCATAATGCCCTGAAATGTGGTCCCCCAAACACGGGGTGAGATATACAAATATATCTCGGTAAACCAAAGGAGCTAGAGGCTTTCTCCACCCCATGGCTCACTCAATGTGCAAATATAACATCATGTAATATGCATGACATACAATATTACCAACAATTGGAGACAAACCGAGAACATCCACAATTGGATTTACGTTCAAGGACTCCATCATATAACTCCCGAGACCTTCCTGGCGCCTCTCCCATGGTTGAGAAGACTCCTCGGCAAAAATCAACTGGAACTCCTCATGAGCCCTATCCAGCGGAAGTCCCACGTTTGGATCATCCTGGTGTCGCTCCCAGAGTCGACCCCACGGCAAAACCCAACTGGAATGCCCAGCGGAATATCCAGCGGATGTCCAAACCAACACACGTCAAATGGCCAGTGACCAAACAATTTTCACACATATCAAGCAATATGGCATTGAAGCACATAATCACACAATGTCATAAACACAAAATCCAACCACAACCTTCCACTAGGTGTGGTGGAGCACACAAGGGATTAAACCCCAGTTCCAAGGGTTTACCTCAACACTAACAATTCCGTTCCACACGTACGCTCCAATTCAATCCTCCACAATCACGTCCGTGTGAGGCACCCTACAATGATCAATCATCATGATCAATAATTTTCCAATTTACACAAAACCTCAAATTTCATGAAATTCCCCAAATTTTTCCTAAGTTAAAATCTCACTTTTTCACCAAAATTTATCATAGCATTTCTAGCTTACAAGCATCATTCTAAGGCATTTTCATCTAATAGCATTTTTCCATTTGGGCTCTCTATCATCACACATATAAGATTAAAGACTTATTGCATAAATTTCTAGATCTACAAAATCAACCATAAAGATACCACAAATATACTCACAATCTACGGTAGACACTCCACCAAGGCTTCACTAAGCAAAGGAAGATCCAAAAACATCAAAAACACCAAGAACACCCAAGAACTCGGATCTGAGTTTGCTCCTAGTCGCACCAAGGAGATGATTTCAAGGCTTGGGAGTATCACCAAAGGCTTTAGAAGGTTGTTTACAATAAATCTCAACACCAAAATCAAGTGATTCGGTGGAGAAATGCACAAATGGTGGAAATGGAGAGAAATGGGTCTTTGTTCTTCAATGGCAGGGACGCACGGGAGAAAAGAAAGAAAATAGGAAGAAAGGCGTGGGGAAAAGGGTGGGAAGCTACGTGACTTCGGTCACGCAGGTCCCACACGCGATTTAACTTTAATCCCGACAATAATTCTGATCATAAATTCTTAATTTACATATTTTTCTGGTTCATGACATATTTTTATTTCCTAAAATTTTTTCTCAAATTTGCCTACTCACTCAATTTTCCGCCCTGAGTCCATTTCCAGCATTATTTTTGTCATATGAAATCTCTAACTCAATTTTTATGCCTCAGAACACATGGCTGGTCAATTACCATTTTGCCCTTTTTGCCCATTTTGGCCATAAATCTCGGATTTTCACTAATCCATCAATTTTAATCTCACATTATAATTCAAAATACTCATTTAACTTTATGAGGTGTTATATTCCACCCTCCTTTTAGAAATTTTGTCCGCAAAATTAAATCATACCTGCTTGCTAACTCAGGATACAGCCGGAGAATCTCGTCCTCCCGCTCCCAAGTAGCCTCCTCAGGTGTGCGGCATTCCCACTGAATCTTCAGCATGGGAATAACTTTACTTCTCAGTCTCTTTTCACTGCGGTCCAATATTGCAATAGGACCAACGGGAGTCTTCAAGTTCTCCCTGATTTCAATATTATCCGGTATCACCACATGTGATTCATCCGGAACGTAACGTCGCAACTGCGACACATTCATGAAACACATCATGTAAATTGGATAATTGCGGGGGTAAGGCAAGCTGATAGGCCACCAATCCTACTCTTTTCATAATTTGATACGGTCCAATGAACCGTGGACTCAGCTTCCTCACACCCAACGCACGGCCAACACCCGTGACCGGAGACAATAGTACAAAAACATGGTGACCTTCCTCAAATTCTAGCGGTCTATGCTTGTCATAGTAGCTTTTCTGCCGATTCTGTGCTTGTTTCAATTTTTCTCTGATCATTTCTATTTGCACTGTTGTTTCCTGCACAAAATCCGGACCAAATCTTTCTTTATCGCCTACCTCAGTCCAACAAGTGGGCGTACGACACCTCCTCCCATACAAAACCTCATACGGTGCCATACCCAGACTGGAGTGAAAACTGTTGTTATATGAAAACTCCACCAATGGCAAGTACCTGTCCCAAGCAGTACCCTGTTCCAATGTGCAAGCTCTCAGCATATCCTCAAGTGTCTGTATGGTCCTCTCAGTCTGACCATCAGTCTGCGGGTGATACGCAGTGCTCAGTCGAAGCTGAGTGCCAAAAGCCTGCTGCAAAGCTCCCCAAAAACGTGAAGTAAACTTCGGGTCCCGATCACTGACAATGCTAATCAGTATCCCATGGAGTCTAACAATCTCCTTTACATACAACGTAGCCAACTTCTCTGTGGTGAAATCCACTCGTACTGGTAGAAAATGTGCAGACTTCGTAAGTCGGTCCACAATAACCCAATTCGAATCGTAACCAGCCTGAGTTCGAGGCAATCCCACAACAAAATCCATCGAAATACTCTCCCATTTCCATTCTGGTATATCCAGCGGCTGAAGTAATCCAGCAGGTTTCTGATGCTCTATTTTTACTTTTTGACACACCAAGCACTTAGATACGTACTCAGCAACATCCTTCTTCATCCCAGGGCACCAGAACTTAACTTTCAAATCTTGGTACATTTTTGTGGCACCTGGGTGGATCGCATATTGACCCTTATGGGCCTCAGTCATAACTTCCTCTGCAAGTTCCTTGGGCACTACAATCCTGCCCTGATATAACAATAATCCCTGTTCATTAACAGATATGCCACTCTGGCCTTTCAAATATTTGATACTTTCATTCCGAATTTAAGTCTCTTTAATCTTCTCGTGTAGCTCATTCTCAATCCGAGTCAACTCCATATCACACATTCTCCCTGCAAAGAAATCCGTTATTTTCATGTCCCGAAATTGCTCAATTATTTCATTGTCCCACATCATCATATGAGATAAATTGACAGACTTCCTACTCAATGCATCTGCCACAACATTAGCCTTTCCCGGGTGGTATTTCAGCTCAAAGTCATAGTCTTTCAGGAATTCAACCCATCTACGCTGCCTCATATTCAGCTCCTTCTGATCAAACAAATATTTCAAGCTTTTATGATCACTGAACACAGCAAATTTCATCCCATACAGAAAGTGCCTCCAGATTTTCAAGGCAAACACAATAGCAGCCAGTTCTAAGTCATGCGTCGGATAATTCTCTTCATGCGGCCTTAACTGTCTGGACGCGTAAGCAATCACTTTTCCTTCCTGCATTAGTACGCTCCCTAAACCTTTCTTAGAAGCATCACAATATAAAACAAACTCACCCTCCGGATCAGGTAGGGTTAACACCGGAGCAGTGGTCAATTTCTCTTTAAGTAGCAGAAAACAGCCCTCACATTCCTGGGT
Organism: Gastrolobium villosum; assembly: GCA_032173675.1. Lineage (NCBI taxonomy): Eukaryota > Viridiplantae > Streptophyta > Magnoliopsida > Fabales > Fabaceae > Gastrolobium > Gastrolobium villosum. The sequence continues at coordinate 102,919 of JAVKPL010007751.1, read as the reverse complement.
CCACATAAAAGGAGTATCCTTTCGTGTCAGTCGGGTCAATGGTAGAACCATTGCAGAAAATCCCTGTATAAATCGGCGATAATAACCAGCAAGCCCCAGAAAACTTCTAATCTCAGTCACAGTCTTAGGTCGTTCCCAGTTGCTTACCGCTTCAATCTTGCTTGGATCCACTGCAACACCACTTGTAGAAATAACATGACCCAAAAATTGCACCTCAGACAACCAGAATTCACACTTAGACGGTTTAGCATATAGTTTCTTATCCTTCAACACCTGCAACACAGTCCTCAGATGATCGATGTGCTGCTCCTTACTCTTAGAATAGATTAAGATGTCATCAATAAATACAATTACAAACTGGTCCAAATACGGTTTAAAGATGCGATTTATATAATCCATGAACACCGCAGGGGCATTAGTGAGCCCAAAAGGAATCAATTGATATTCAAAATGTCCACATCTGGATCGGAAAGCTGTTTTAGGTACATCCTCCGGTTTAATCCGAATCTGGTGATATCCGGACCGGAGATCAATCTTCGAAAACACACAGGCATCCCTCAACTGATCTAATAAGTCATCAATGCGCGACAACGGGTACCGGTTCTTAATCGTCACATTATTCAACTGTCGGTAGTCAGTGCACAATCTCATGCTACCATCCTTTTTCTTCACAAATATCACCGGTGCTCCCCACGGAGACACACTCGGCCTGATAAGAATTTTCGCAGATAGTTCTTCAATGTGTTGCTTCAACTCGGCCAACTCAAGTGGCGACATCCGGTATGCAGCCAAGGAGATCGGCCCCACACCAGGCAATAGGTCAATCGAGAATTCAATCTCTCTCTCAGGCGGAAATTCTGGTATCTCATCAGGGAATACATCCTCAAACTCATTAACAACCGGAATAGAAGAAATCTCCTCCTTTTTGTCACCCACCAATCCGCCCAAAAGGACATAACCCAGATCTCCAGCCTTCAAGGCTTTCACAGTTTGACTGACAGACAAATACAAAGATGGACAAACAGACGGCCTCTCATGAGATAGTAACAACCTCTTTCCGCAGCAATCAATCATTGCGCAGTTCCGAGACAACCAATACATCCCCAATATCAAATTGACAGAGGCCAAGGGTAAGATAATTAAATCAATAGTGTAACCCCTGCCTAAATAGGTGAACTTCACATCTTCGCAAATCCAAGACGATTCACTAACCTCACCTGTAGCGGTAGTAATACGCATCGGAGGAATCATTCGTGTTACTCTTAAGTCCAACGCTTTAGCCACATAGTCCGCCACAAAAGAATGCGTTGCTCCCGAATCAAATAACACAGACAAATCAACATTAGAGAGGAAAATTATACCTTTTACCAAATTCGGAGCCTTTTCAGTATGTTGCGCATTTGTGGTATATACCCGTCCAACAGTAGGAACAGCAGCAGTAGGAGTAGCAGTAGTAGTCGCGGTCGGCAAGGCCTGCAGATTCGCAGCCTGCCCCGAAGAAGATGGACAATTTCTAGCAAAGTGGCCATTCTGACCACATTTAAAACAAGCCAACGGACCAGCATCACATACACCTCTGTGGTATTTCTTGCACTTCCCACATTGTGGTGTATAATATCTGTCTGTAGTACCACCACCACCAGGGGTCCTGTAAGAACCCGCACCGTTAATTAAGGTAATTAGTGAATTAATTATGATAATTAGGAAATGATTTCATAATTGACCTTAATAATTAATATTGGGCATAAATAATTATACTGAATGAGTAGAAATGCTGAAAGTCGCTTTTCGGAAGAAAAGCGCAGATACCGGTTCTGCTACCCGGTATAAATGCGTACCGGAAAAGTATCCCGGAAAATTATAACGAATGCACGATAATTACTAGAATATTATGTAGGACTTATAAAACAAGTTTCAAGTCAAAATAATGTAATCTGATGCCAAAACTGATACTGGCTATGGAAAAGCGCGTACCGGAAAAGTGCTCCGAAAAATAAAATAAAAATATGACAAATCTTAGAAAAATGTGTAGGTTTAGATTCCAAAGTTTGGGATCAATATCTTTTGTGTTGCTATTAAGGCTAATACTGCGTGTGATGGCTTAAATGCCAATATATACTAACATTAGGGGGCATAAAACCCTAGGCAGCCTCTATCCTACGTGAACCTTGGTTGGCTGAATTGGAGCTACTGTTCCATTGCCTTCTCCTTCATCTTTTCTTGAGCTTGTGATCACCTTCTTCACCATTCCTTCTTCAAAACAACTAGAGTGTGTCTTGTGAGAATGAAGTGCAACCTTTTTCTGAGTTGAGGTGCTGGTTGAGGGGTGTTTAGTGGGCTGTGATATTGTCTCCCTTGTTGTGAGCTATCGTTCATGCCATTAGAGGCTTCAAGAAGCCTCCTTTGGTGCCAAGAACCAACCTTTGGTGAGGCATTTTCGTGTCCTTGGGTGTGCTGGACTTGTGGGCAGCATTGGGAGCTCCATTGGCACTTTGAACTACTGACTAAACTTTGGGGTAAGTCATCTTAACTTGATCATGTGTTTTTGTGGCCTAAAGGTGGTATCTTGGTATGTTAATGGGTTTAACATGTAACCAAAACATAAGTGAACTTGTATATGCTTAAAAATGGATCCTTGTTCTTGTACAAGTGTTAAAAGTTGAACCTTTGGACTGGATATTCACGAAATGCAGAAACTGCATTCTGTCGTGAGATATCCGGATATTTGTCGAACAGATATCCAGATATCAGTATCCGCATATTGATATCCGGATATGGTATCTGGATATTGGTATCCGGATGTGGGATCTGGGTATCCGGATATGGTATATCCGGATATGGCCAGTGTGATATCCGGATATCGCATATCCGGATATGTCCCTTGTGATATCCGGATATTCTGGGATTTCGCAGAACAGTAGCTGTGCTGTGTGAACAGTAAGCTATTGGGGGTTTGTGGACCCTAGATTAAGGAAGTTGAACTTCTGTAATTAATGAACTAAGTCAGAATCACGTGATTAAGGGCGTATGGCTTTGTTGGAAGCCTTAAGACGTAAAACGTAAAGGAAATGCGTAGTCTTTAAGTTGTATGCTTGTGATGCATAATTAATGACGTATTATTGGTCCATATCAGATTGTGATACTGCTGTTTTTGGACTTGAGAGAGGTTGGAATCTTGGCTTGGATAGCTAGCTTGCAAGGTAAGCTTTCGTGTCCTCGGTTTAGCCATTTTGTGGTTCCACCATGTCCCATGGGGATGTGGTTTATGCATGCTGTGTTACATGCTTTGATGTTTTGGAAATGCTGTTGAGCTATTATATGCAATGTGCTTTTATGATATGCATGTGGTGTCCACCTATACGGTAAGCCTGAGTATGCGGTACATACAAGACGGTGAGGCTGTGGGTGAGGTGCAAGCGGTGTTCCTTGTACTCATGTAGGTATAGACGTATTCCTGCATTTCTCTGGCCAGTAGATTTGATAAACACACATGGCATGATTATCTGCTGCATCGCATAGTTTTGGAACTTATATTATAAATACTGTTTTTGAACTTATATTACACATGTAAGTGAGCTTGGGGTGGAAGATCCTTGAGGACCGCTTGTCTTACTGAGATTTCTTGTTTAGAGATCTCACCCCACGTTTGGGGACGCTTATTTCAGGTTCAGGTAATGTTGAGGGCTCAGGTGGCAGGAGGCCAGAGCTGAGTTAGACTTATCTGTATTTTGCTGACATGATGGATGCTGATTATTTTACTGTTGTTTACGTTTACGCTTATGATTACATTGAGACTGTTGTTGGGCATTGTGCCTTATTTGGTGAGCATGGGGTTTGTCCATGCCACATGGTTTTATTATGGTCTCTCTATTTAAGTTGTAATTAAAGTGTCAGGATTTTGACCCAGGCTATGTGTTGTAGTCCTGTGGTTTTAGATACTCACTTGTTATTTATATATGAGGTATTTCAGTTAGTTGTCTTGCAATTTACATACAGGAAGTATTTTATGAAATTGATTAAGTAATCAAGTTGGCTAAGGTTAATGACGTCATAATTGAATTAAAGAAAAAGTTATTCCGCATTTAATTAAGCGTGGCTTAATACGATAGTATGTTAACAATCTGGGTTAACACGGGCTGTTACATTTTATGGTATCAGAGCACTTTCTAGGGAAAAACCTGTATGTGTTGCAATAACTTAGGGTATTTCGTTGCGTGTCTACTTTGCGTTCTCTCTGATTGGTGTGTGTTATGATGATGCATACGTGACCACATGGCGTGGGCCTGATCAACTCATTCTTTGTGTAACTTGTGCAGAGTCATGGTGCCACCAAGGAGGAACCCTAGTACGAGCGAGGATCAATCGGATCCTTTCCTGGCTGCATTAGCTGAGATGCAGGCGGCCCGACTAGACGACCAGGAGGCCACGAGGTTGGCAAACCAGGCGATGGTGGACGCCATCAGAGATGCGAACAGGCGAGCCACGGCTGAGGTTCTGGAGGAGAACCGGATGGCCAACATGACTATGATGAGGGTCATGTTGGAGGAGTTGAGGGCTGGTCCTGCTGCTGGCCAGTGTCCTCCACCACCTCCACCGCCGCCACCGCCTCCACCTCCGCCTAGTCAACAGGAGGACACCCAGAGCCAGATGGGTGAAGGCAGTCATTTGACGGGGGCTTTGCAGACCATACCCGTATTTGCTGAGGATCGTGACGAGATTGACCGCAGGCTGAATGCTTTCCGCAAGCATAAGCCACCTTCTTTCGACGGATCTTATGATCCCATTGCTGCTGCCAGATGGCTACAGGCGTTGGACAAGATCTTCCGGATCATGCAGTGTACCGATCCGCAGAAGCTGATGTTTGCCACTTACATGCTGGAGGGCGAGGCCCATGAGTGGTGGACCAACATTTCTCACATCTACGAGATGCAGGGCCGTGTGATGACGTGGCCATTCTTCGAGGAGTGTTTTCTGGGTCAGTACTTTCCATATGACTCTCAGGAAAGGAAACAGGGAGAGTTTGACCGTTTGGTGCAGGGCTCGTTGTCTGTCGACGAGTACCTGGCCAAGTTTAATGAGTTGGTTAAGTTTGCTCATTTCTGCATGGCGAGACCGACTCCTGTTTTTCTTGCTGCTAAGTTCCGGAGGGGACTTAATGAGGACATTGCCGGACATCTTGCTGGTTCTGCTTCGAGAGACTTCGGAGCTTTAGTACAGCAGTGTCGCGACATAGAGGACTATTGCCGTTCGTGTCAGGCCAAGAAGGCCAAGATTGAGGTGCCACAGGGAACTGGCGGTTCCGCTTCCTGGAGAGACAGGAAGCTTGGAAATAAAGGCAAGGGCAAACAGTTGGCGGCTAAGCAAGCGCCAAATCAGTTCTAAAAGACTTCTACTCAGGGGAGCGCAGCTAGACCTCCGGCTCCCAGATGCTCGGGATGCGGGAAGTCACATTTTGGGCCGTGTTCTACCGGACAGTTGATATGCTTCCAGTGTGGCAAGGAGGGCCACTACTCCAGAGATTGCCCGACGGCGAGAGTTGCTGCAGTGCAGGCTGTGCCATTGCAGATGGTTCCTACTGGGGCACCAGCCGTGCCACCTACTACGGGGCGTGTGTATACTTTGGATCGTCAGCAGTCGGACAGAGCTCCGAACCTGGTCAGAGGTACTGTTACCATTGGGGGTTCAGCTGTTGATGTATTGTTTGATTCCGGGGCAACGCATTCTTTTGTTGCTACCCCTATTGCTGTGGGGCTTGAGTTGCCCAGTGATGTGCTTTCTCCACCGATGCGGGTGACCACCGCCACCGGAGAAAAATGTTTGACCTCCACTGTTCATCGCAATGTAGCGTTTCAGTGGGATGGCCGTGACTTCTCGGTAGATCTGATAGGATTGCCGATGGCCAACCTGGAGATTATTCTGGGCATGGATTGGTTGTCCAGAAACTGTGCATTGATTGATTGCTGTGCCAAGAGAGTGGTGATGTCTCTGGGTGGGTCCACAGCCAGTTCCTCACCGTTCATTTCAGTCCTGCAGGCGAGTAGGGCCTTGAGAGCAGGGGCATTTGGCTATGTCATGTTGGGAGGTTTGGTGAGTGGGACACAGGAGGATCTCACTGGCATTCCTGTGGTGAGGGAATTCCTCGAGGTGTTTCCCGAAGAGATTCCTGAGTTTCCACCGCAGAGGGAGATAGAGTTCTCCATAGACTTATTGCCTGGTGTGGGCCCTATATCGTTGGCTCCATACCGGATGTCGCCACCAGAGTTGGCGGAGCTGAAGAAGCATATTGAGGAGCTTGCAGCGAAAGATTTCATTCGGCCGAGTGTGTCTCCCTGGGGAGCACCGGTCATTTTTGTGAAAAAGAAAGATGGGACCATGCGGTTGTGCACCGACTACAGACAGTTGAACAAGGTGACAATCAAGAACAAGTATCCTCTTCCACGCATTGATGATTTGCTGGATCAGCTCAGAAGTGCTTGCGTGTATTCCAAGATTGATCTCCGGTCCGGTTACCATCAAATACGGGTAAAGCCGGAGGATGTCCCAAAAACAGCGTTTCGCTCGAGATACGGGCATTATGAGTACTTGGTGATTCCGTTTGGACTCACAAATGCACCCGCAGTGTTCATGGACTACATGAACAGGATCTTCCAGCCGTACCTGGATCAGTTTGTGATCGTCTTCATTGATGACATCTTAATTTACTCCAAGACGGAGGAGGAGCATGCTGAGCACTTGAAGATTGTTTTGCAAGTGTTGAAAGAGAAAAAGCTATATGCTAAGCCGTCAAAATGTGAGTTTTGGCTCAAGGCGGTGAAATTTCTGAGTCATGTGATTTCCGCTAATGGAGTTGCAGTTGATCCTAACAAGATTGAGGCCGTGATGGAATGGGAGAGGCCCAAGACGGTTACAAAAGTGAGAAGCTTCTTGGGTTTGGCAGGGTACTACAGGAGGTTCATAGAGGGATTCTCCAAGATGGTGCTACCGATGACTCGCCTTACCCGAAAGGAGACTCCATTCGTGTGGACACATGAGTGTGAGGAATGTTTCCAGGAGTTGAAGGAGAGACTGACTACTGCTCCTGTGTTAGTCCTTCCTGATCCTGCGGAACAGTTTGAGTTATACTGCGATGCCTCTGGTAAAGGACTAGGTTGTGTGTTGATGCAGAAGGGGAAAGTTGTTGCCTATGCTTCAAGACAGTTGAAACCTCATGAGGAGAACTACCCGACTCACGACTTGGAGTTGGCAGCCATTGTTTTTGCTTTCAAGATTTGGAGGCATTACCTGTTTGGCATGAAGTTTGCTGTATTCAGTGATCACAAGAGCCTGAAGTATCTGCTTGACCAGAAGGAGTTGAACATGAGACAGCGAAGGTGGATGGAGTTCTTGAAGGACTACGACTTTGAGTTGAGGTACCATACTGGCAAGGCCAATGTGGTAGCCGATGCTTTGAGTCGAAAATCTGTGAGCTTATCCAGCTTGATGATGAGCGACTACGAGGTAATTGAAAAGTTCAGAGACTTGAGAGTGAACTCCTTGTTTGGGGGCGCACTGCTTGAAATGGAAACAGCTGAGGTAATTAATGAGCTGATGGAAAAGATTAAAGAGGCGCAAGTGCAGATAGAGTGCCTTGATTTCGTGAAGAACCAGGACGGTGTGTCTTGGAACGAGGATGGTTTATTGCTGTTCCAGAAGAGGATTGTTATTCCTCGAGGGCCATTGACCGAAGAGGTTATGGCAGAAGCTCATAAGGGCCGGTTTACTATCCACCCTGGTGCCACGAAAATGTACCAGGACTTAAAGATAAATTTTTGGTGGCCGGGCATGAAGAAGGACATAACGGTCTAGTGTCCAAGTGTTTGATATGTCAGAAAGTAAAAATTGAGCACCAGAAACCGTCTGGTAAACTTCAACGTCTTGAAATTCCACAGTGGAAGTGGGAGAGTATTTCCATGGACTTCGTGGTGGGATTGCCAAAAACTCAGGCTGGTTGTGACTCTATCTGGGTCATAGTGGACAGATTGACCAAGTCTGCCCATTTTCTTCCAGTGGAGGTGAGCTTCACTACAGAGCAGTTGGCCAAACTATATGTCCGTGAGATTGTGAGGCTTCACGGGGTGCCCGAGAGTATCATCAGTGATAGGGACCCGAAGTTCACATCTCGGTTCTGGGAGGCGCTGCAGGAGGCTTTTGGTACGCAGTTGAGATTGAGTACCGCCTATCACCCTCAGACTAACGGTCAGACTGAGCGGACCATCCAGACATTGGAGGACATGTTGAGAGCTTGCACGTTGGAGAATGAAGTGCAACCTTTTTCTTCACCATTCCTTCTTCTAAACAACTAGAGTGTGTCTTGTGAGAATGAAGTGCAACTTTTTTCTGAGTTGAGGTGCTGGTTGAGGGGTGTTTAGTGGGCTGTGATATTGTCTCCCTTGTTGTGAGCTATTGTTCATGCCATTAGAGGCTTCAAGAAGCCTCCTTTGGTTCCAAGAACCAACCTTTGGTGTGGCATTTTCGTGTCCTTGGGTGTGCTGGACTTGTGGGCAGCATTGGGAGCTCCATAGGCACTTTGAACTACTGACTAAGCTTTGGGGTAAGTCACCTTAACTTGATCATGTGTTTTTGTGGCCTAAAGGTGGTATCTTGGTATGTTAATGGGTTTAACATGTAACCAACACATAAGTGAACTTGTATATGCTTAAAAATGGATCCTTGGTCGTGTACACGTGTTAAAAGTTGAACCTTTGGACTGGATATTCACGAAATGCAGAAACTGCATTCTGTCGTGAGATATCCGGATATTTGTCGAACAGATATCCGGATATCAGTATCCGGATATGGTATCCGGATATTGATATCCGGATATGGTATCCGGATATTGGTATCCGGATGTGGGATCTGGGTATCCGGATATGGTATATCCGGATATGGCTAGTGTGATATCCGGATATGGCATATCCGGATATGTCCCTTGTGATATCCGGATATTCTGGGATTTCGCAGAACAGTAGCTGTGCTGTGTGAACAGTAAGCTATTGGGGGTTTGTGGACCCTAGATTAAGGAAGTTGAACTTCTGTAATTAATGAACTAAGTCAGAATCACGTGATTAAGGGCGTATGGCTTTGTTGGAAGCCTTAAGACGTAAAACGTAAAGGAAAGGCGTAGTCTTTAAGTTGTATGCTTGTGATGCATAATTAATGATGTATTATTGGTCCATATCAGATTTTGATACTGCTGTTTTTGGACTTGAGAGAGGTTGGACTCTTGGCTTGGATAGCTAGCTTGCAAGGTAAGCTTTCGTGTCCTCGGTTTAGCCATTTTGTGGTTCCACCCTGTCCCATGGGGATGTGGTTTATGCATGCTGTGTTACATGCTTTGATGTTTTGGAAATGCTGTTGAGCTATTATATGCAATGTGCTTTTATGATATGCATGTGGTGTCCACCTATACGGTAAGCCTGAGTATGTGGTACATACAAGACGGTGAGGCTGTGGGTGAGGTGCAAGCGGTGTTCCTTGTACTCATGTAGGTATAGACGTATTCCTGCATTTCTCTGGCCAGTAGATTTGATAAACACACATGGCATGATTATCTGCTGCATCGCATAGTTTTGGAACTTATATTGTAAATACTATTTTTGAACTTATATTACACATGTAAGTGAGCTTGGGGTGGAAGATCCTTGAGGACCCCTTGTCTTACTGAGATTTCTTGTTTAGAGATCTCACCCCACGTTTGGGGACGCTTATTTCAGGTTCAGGTAATGTTGAGGGCTCAGGTGGCAGGAGGCCAGAGCTGAGTTAGACTTATCTGTATTTTGCTGACATGATGGATGCTGATTATTTTACTGTTGTTTACGTTTACTCTTATGATTACATTGAGACTGTTGTTGGGCATTGTGCCTTATTTGGTGAGCATGGGGTTTGTCCATGCCACATGGTTTTATTATGGTCTCTCTATTTAAGTTGTAATTAAAGTGTCAGGATTTTGACCCAGGCTATGTGTTGTAGTCCTGTGGTTTTAGATACTCACTTGTTATTTATATATGAGGTATTTCAGTTAGTTGTCTTGCAATTTACATACAGGCAGTATTTTATGAAATTGATTAAGTAATCAAGTTGGCTAAGGTTAATGACGTCATAATTGAATTAAAGAAAAAGTTATTCCGCATCACCAGATTCGGATTAAACCGGAGGATGTACCTAAAACAGCTTTCCGATCCAGATATGGACATTTTGAATATCAGGTGATTCCTTTTGGGCTTACTAATGCCCCTGCGGTGTTCATGGATTATATGAATCGCATCTTTAAACCGTATTTGGACCAGTTTGTAATTGTATTTATTGACGACATTTTGATCTATTCTAAGAGTAAGGAGGAGCACATCGACCATTTGAGGACTGTGTTGCAGGTGTTGAAGGATAAGAAACTATATGCTAAACCGTCTAAGTGTGAATTTTGGTTGTCCGAGGTGCAATTTTTGGGTCATGTTATTTCTGCAAGTGGTGTTGCAGTGGATCCAAGCAAGATTGAAGCGGTAAGTGACTGGGAACGACCGGAGACTGTGACTGAGATTAGGAGTTTTCTGGGGCTTGCTGGTTATTATCGCCGGTTTATACAGGGATTTTCTGCAATGGTTCTACCGTTGACCCGACTGACATGAAAGGATACTCCTTTTGTGTGGACCGAGGAATGTGAGGACTGTTTTCTGTTACTCAAAGAGAAGTTGACCACTGCTCCGGTGTTAACTCTTCCTGATCCGGAGGGTGAGTTTGTTTTATATTGAAATGCTTCTAAGAAAGGTTTAGGGAGCGAACTGATGCAAGAAGGAAAAGTGATTGCTTACGCGTCCAGACAGTTAAAGCCGCATGAAGAGAATTATCCGATGCACGACTTAGAACTGGCTGCTATTGAGTTTGCCTTGAAAATCTGGAGGCACTTTCTGTATGGGATGAAATTTGCTGTGTTCAGTGATCATAAAAGCTTGAAATATTTGTTTGATCAGAAGGAGCTGAATATGAGGCAGCGGAGATGGGTTGAATGCTTAAAAGACTATGACTTTGAGCTGAAATATCACCCGGGAAAGGCTAATGTTGTGGCAGATGCGTTGAGTAGGAAGTCTGTCAATTTATCTTATATGATGATGTGGGACAATGAAATAATTGAGCAATTTCGGGACGTGAAAATAACGGATTTCTTTGCAGGGAGAATGTGTGATATGGAGTTCACTCGGATTGAGAACGAGCTGCACGAGAAGATTAAAGAGACTCAAATCCGGAATGAAAGTATTAAATATTTGAAAGGCCAGAGTGGCATATCTGTTAATGAACAGGGACTATTATTATATCAGGGCAGGATTGTTGTGCCCAAGGAACTTGCAGAGGAAGTTATGACGGAGGCCCATAAGGGTCAATATGCTATCCACCCAGGTGCCACAAAAATGTTCCAAGATTTAAAAGTTAAGTTCTGGTGGCCTAGGATGAAGAGGGATGTTGCTGAGTACGTATCTAAGTGCTTGGTTTGTCAGAAAGTAAAGATAGAGCAACAAAAACCTGCTGGGTTACTTCAGCCGCTGGGTATACCAGAATGGAAATGGGAGAGTATTTCGATGGATTTTGTTGTGGCACTGCCTCGAACTCAGGCTGGTTACGATTCGATTTGGGTTATTGTGGACCGACTTACGAAGTCTGCACATTTTCTACCAATACGGGTGGATTACACCACAGAGAAGTTGGCAAAGATGTATGTAAAAGAGATTGTTAGACTCCATGGGATACCGATTAGCATTATCAGTGAGCGGGACCCGAAATTTACTTCACGCTTTTGGGGAGCCTTGCAGCAGGCTTTTGGCACTCAGCTTCGACTGAGCACTGCGTATCACCCGCAAACTGATGGTCAGACTGAGAGGACCATACAGACACTTGAGGATATGCTAAGAGCTTGCACATTAGAACAGGGTATTGCTTGGGATATGTACTTACCATTGGTGGAGTTTTCTTATAATAACAGTTTTCACTCCAGTCTGGGTATGGCACCGTATGAGGTATTGTATGGGAGGAGGTGTCGTATTCCCACTTGTTGGACTGAGGTCGGCGATAAAGAAAGATTTGGTCCAGATTTTGTGCAGGAAACAACAATGCAAATAGAAATGATCAGAGAAAAATTGAAACAGGCACAGAATCGGCAGAAAAGCTACTATGACAATAAGCATAGACCACTAGAATTTGAGGAAGGTGACCATGTTTTTGTACGATTGTCTCCGGTCACGGGTGTTGGCCGTGCGTTGGGAGTGAGGAAGCTGAGTCCATGGTTCATTGGACCGTATCAAATTATGAAAAGAGTCAGATTGGTGGCCTATCAGCTTGCCTTACCCCCTCAGTTGTCCAATTTACATGATTTTTCCATGTGTCGCAGTTGCGACGTTATGTTCCGGATGAGTCACATGTGGTGATACCGGATAATATTGAAATCAGGGAGAATTTGAAGACGCCCGTTGGTCCGATTGCAATATTGGACCGCAGTGAAAAGAGGTTGAGAAGTAAAGTTATTCCCATGATGAAGATTCAGTGGGAGGGCCACACACCTGAGGAGGCTACTTGGGAGCGGGAGGACGAGATTCTCCGACTGTATCCTGAGTTAGCTGGCAGGTATGATTTAATTTTGCGGACAAAATTTCTAAAAGGAGGGGTGAATATAACACCTCATAAATTTAAATGTGTATTTTGAATTATAATGCGAAATTAAAATTGATGGATTAGTGAAAATCCGAGGGTTAAGGCCAAAATGGGCAAAAAGGGCAAAATGGTAAATTACCAACCACGTATCCTTAGGCATAAAAATTGAGTTGGAGATTTCATATGACAAAAATAATGCCGGAAACGGACTCAGGGCGAAAAATTGAGTGAATAGGCAAATTTGGGAAAAATTGATGAATAATGACTTTTTAGTGTAAAATATTGCGGTATGAGTGTACCGATAAGTGTGAAATCTTTATCAATATTTTTAGGAAATAAAAATATGTCATGAACCAGAAAAATAAGTAGATTAAGAATGTGTGATCAGAATTAGTGACTGAATTAGAGTTAAATCGCGTGTGGGACCCGCGTGACCGAAATCACTTAAGCTTCCCACACTCCCCCACGCCTTCCCTTTTTCTTCTTCTTCCCGTGGCTTTCTTTCCCATTTTCACTCAACACACCCATTTCTCTCATCTTCACCATTTGAGCTTTTCTCAACCAAATCACTTGGTTTTGGTGTTGAAATTTATTGTAAAGCACCTTCTAAAGCCATTGGTGATACTCCCAAGCCTTGAAATCATCTCCTTGGGGCGTTTTGGAGCAAACTCAGATTCTAATTTTTGGGGTTTCTTGGTGTTTTTGAAGCCATTGGATTTCCTTTGCTTGGTGGAACCTTGGTGGAGTGTCAATCATCGATTGTGAGTATATTTGTAGTATTTTTACGGTTGATTTTGTAGATCTAGAAATATGAACTCTAAGTCTTTAATCTTAGATGTGTGATGATAGAGAGCCCAAATGGAAAAATGCTATTAGATGAAAATGCCTTAGAATGATGCGTGTGAGCTAGAAATGCCATGAAAGATTTAGGTGAAAAAGTGGGATTTTTAACTTAGAAAAAATTACTGAAATGTCATGAAATTGAGGCTTTGTGTAATGTGGAAAATTGTTGATCATGATGTTGATCATTGTAGGGTGCCTCACACGGACGTGATTGTGGAAGATTAATTTGAAGTGTACGTGTGGAACGGGACTTTTAGTGTCGAGGTAAACCCTTGGAACTGGGGTTTAATCCCTTGTGTGCTCCACCACGCCTAGTGGAAGGTTGTGGTTGGATTTTGTGTTTATAGCATTGTGTGATTATGTGCTTTCATGCTTTATTGCTTGTTATGTGTGAAATTGTTTGGTCACTGGCCAGTTGACGTGTGTTGGTTTGGACATCCGCTGGATAATTCCGTTGAGGATTCCAGTCGGGTCTTGCCGTGGGGCCGACTCTGGGAGCGGCACCAGGATGATCCAAACGTGGGACTTCCGCTGGATAGGGCTCATGAGGAGTTCCAGTTGGGTTTTGCCATGGAGTCGTCTCAACCATGGGAGAGGCACCAGGAAGGTCTCGGGAGTTATATGATGGAGTCCTCGAACGTAATCCAATTGTGGATGTTCTTGCTTTGTCTCTAGTTGTTGGTAATATTGTATGTCATGCATATTGTATAATGTTATATTTGCACATTGAGTGAGCCATGGGGTGGAGAAAGCCTCTAGTACCCTTGGTTTACTGAGATATATCTGTATATCTCACCCCGCGTTTGGGGACATCATTTCAGGGCACTATGAGTCGGGAGGAGCTTCGGGCAAGAAGCCCGCTTAGTGGATAGCGGACTACATGTGGTGCATGGTGCTAGCATGACATTTTGGAGGAGACTATAGAGTGCACATAGCATGTCATTTAGTGTTTTGAGACTTAGGTCATGAACATATTGCATGATGTGATTTCCATGCTTTTGTAGTGTTCATGATTATGTTCTAAGTCTTAGTTATTGCTTTATATTCATGCCTTGGATGAATTGTATATTTGAGTGAGCATGGGACTTGTCCATTGCCACATTTATTGCATTTGAGGCCTTGGCACATTATGTTGTAAATGGTCCATTCATGATGTAAAATGGCCATTATCTTAAGGACTTTGTAAAGGATGCATTCTATAATGAAAATGCATGATGGAAGGGCCTAGAGCCTACATTAGGGTATGTGTAAGGTTTGTGTGGAGTATTAAGGTGTTAGGAATGAATTGCATCACTCTTTTTGGACTTAAAAAGTTGTTATCTGTCATTTTTGCTGCATAGTAATCGATTACCCATGCTTGGTAATCGATTACCATGCAACAGGGGACGAAAATCTCGCTTCTGTCTGCCTGGTAATCGATTACCAGAGCCTTGGTAATCGATTACCTAGTGCAGTAATCGATTACCAAAGCTTGGTAATCGATTACCAGAGAACAGGGGATCGAAAATTGGCTACTGCCTCATTTTGGTAACTTGGGTAATCAATTACCACCCCCTGGTAAACGATTACCATAGTGTAAATTTTGAAAATCATGTTTTTCTAAACTAAATGAAAGGGGCCTAACTTAGTCTGTAGAATTCCAAATGGTGCGCGGTTTGAAACCACGCGTAGCTAATGTATAAGACTACAACATGGTAAGATGTGAGAGTTACATGATAAGTTTAGATGAGTTGAGTAAAAAGAAAGGCTAGAGATATTGGTTAATTGAATGATTTCGCGAATTGCATTTACAATTATGGTGTTGTTTTAATTGATTACGGAAAAGGTTAATGTTTACTAAAAGGAAAGTGTTAAAAGAAAAAATTGCCCGTAATTTAATTAACTCAATTACTGTGATTGTAACTGCGCTTAATATCATAATTAATGTTAACAATATCGGTAAGTAACGGGCTGTTACACTGTTCCACAACTTATTTCCTTAAATGCCACGCTAACAGTGTAATTTTCCAATATACCACGCGGGCAAGTTGGCTACAGTGCCCAACGAACTTGGTTGCCAATGATTTCATTACACATGGCACATTTTGGCAGGAAAAGTTGACTGTCACGTGTCCAAATTTGCTACGACTCAGTGTTATTAAACCCGACCCGGGCATCGACCCGGTCTGGGTACTGGGTCAGTGGTCGGACCGATTGACCCGGATACATATAGATATATTTAAAAAAATATAGATATGAACATATAAATTCAATTATATTTTCATATCTAAAATGAATTAAATAAGATTCACTAAATAAGCTCAAAAAAGCATGAAACATAAATAAATAAAAATGCACGTTATTACTAACGTCAATTTAAATTGCTACTCAGAATCCCATAAACATACCTCTCAATGATATTGAACTCATTTTTTAAAGTCAACTACATTAAAATATCATGTCACATTCTCTTAATTTATTATTCCGCAAATTGCTTCAGTATTGGAAATTAAAATTTGAGGTCATTGTAGAAAAGTATACTATCAAATAAAATTATAAAAAACTTTTGCAATGAGATCTACATTTTTTCTGATAAGATGAAATAATTTTGGTTTTTTTTTTTAAATGCATGACCCGACTGGGTCAACGGGTCACCGGGTTTGGTCGGGTTTGACCGGGTCGATGCATGACCGGTCCATTGCTTGACCCGACCCGGTTCAATGACCGGGTTCTGGGTCGACCCGGCCGGGTCGGGTTTTACAACAGTGCTACGACTGGTAACGAACTTGGTAGCCAAAAATTTCGTGACACGTGGCACACTTTTGCAAAAAAAGCTGACTGGACGAAGTTCGCTACTAGGGGTAGCGAACTTGGTGTGATAGGTGGCACAATCTCATTGCCCGATCAGAATTAATGTTCAATCACAATAAAAAAAGAAGAAGAAGGAAAATGACAATTAATTGTGATTAATGTATTAATCACAATTAATGTACCAATCACCAATCACAATTAATATATCAATCACCATTCACAATTAATTTTGATCACATTTAATGTATAGATCACCAATCACAATTAATGTATCAATCGTAATTAATTTTGATCATTACATTAATTGTTTGTGGTATCATTGTTACAAATTCGAATGATTTTTGTGAGACGTAAAATATGTCAAATACGGTGTCATTGGGTAGATCTCGAAAAGTTATATGAAATAAAATAAAAAATATTTGATTTCGATGTCCGAATCAAAAGTTATGGCCCTCCGAAGTGATTGGTACATTAATTGTGATTGGTACAATCAAAAGTTAATCATATTTGTTTGCTAATTGTGATTGTTAATTGTCACATTAATTTTGATTGGCATATTAATTAAATTGTCATTTTCCTTAATAACTCGCTACTAGGAGTAGTGAACTTGTTGTCCACAAAAAATGTGTCATGTCAGCAAACCAAGTTCATTGGGAACTGTAGCGACCTTGTCCGCGTGACATATTGGGAGAACTTGCCCGGATGACATATTGAGAAATAACACTGTTCGCGTGGCATTTAAATAAAAAAATTACCGAATAGTGACATTTTAGTCACTATTCTGATTATGTGGTGGTCTTGACGTATGTGTAATATAATAAAACGAATTATCAAATCACAGTATCCCAGTGTAAAAAAAACATTGTTACTTATGAATCTAAATTAGACGATAGTCAACAAAAGTTCAACGAAATTATAATATCCCAGTCTTCAAATTGTGTCACGGTAAAATGGGTTTACAAAAATGGCAATGAGTGTAAAAAAGTTTCAAGTTAATAATAAATCAAAATTAAATTCATTATAAAGTTAAGTAATATTTTTTTTTAAGAAATATAAACAACTACAATATAATAGAAAAATCACGCATGTACATAAATTCATATGTAGGAGCTGTTGATCACATCATCCCTTAGACACTCAATTCAACTGTTGACATGTATAACAACATTTTTTTAAAGATTGACAAAATTCTAAACATGAGCTACAGATCTTCATACATGTTTAATATTAAATAAGTGTCTATGATAGAGAGTACCTACTAAAAAACTTCTCCATGTATATGTTATAGAAAAATATATGTCCTTTCAAATGACACAATTTATATCATTTTACTCTCACAAAGATATGAGACTCACACATTTATATTCTTTTGTCAACTCTTTCTCCTCCTTTATCTATCTCTTTCGCTCATTTAAGATAATATAACTTTACATCCTTCAAAATGATAGACACTTTTTCCATATGTTATTGCAAGTAACAATGGAACGAATATAAGCAACTAAAAAACCTGGCATTAAACAATTTCATAGCGAAATCTAACACAACACAGGCAATCATTTAAAACATTTAAAGATCTTAACAACTATGTAGTCAAATCTGTCACAAGAACGCCTTTGAGATTAGACCTACACATGTAAATGTTGTGCTATCCAAAAGTTCCATGTCAAGTCTAAGAGTATACACTCGGTTGAGACAAGGAATGCTAGAAATAGATTCACAAAAGGATTAGATTCAGAATTGACACACTTGACACTTATCGCACTACACTTCATCAGCCCAATCCATCTCTGTTTGGAGCACCTGATAAGGAAGATAGGATAGGATAACTTATCATATCCTATTTTTATCTCTTGTTTGATGGGTCAATAGGATATGATTAGCTTATCCTATTGTCTCATTTTATCCTATCCAATACATGCTAGAGGACTACCTCAGAAATGCATGCCTCTGTTCAGCATCCTCTTTGAGCTACAAATACAAATACAAATACAAATACAAATACAGATACATGTTTTATGGTCGCTGAAAAAAAAAATGCAATAACACTATTTTGAAATGGTAGAACCAATGAAATGAAGTGAAATAAAAGCAGAGGCGAATGTAGTGAAGTGATGATAATACCTTCCTTCATCAGCATCAGCATGAGCATGAGCACCCTTTCTGAGTTGAGTTGATTTGAGCTGCAGCTTGTAGTTGGTAGCTTAGCTTGTTGAACAAGATCTTCAACAGTATTGTTAATGTGAGTTGAGCATTGGCCAAAGGTAACCACCATTTTTGTGATTTGATTGAAGGGTGAGAAGAGAAGAGAAGGGGCTTAGGGTTTTTCTTTCGTGGAGAAGAGAAATGAGAATGAGAATGAGAGAATGAGAATGCCATGTTATTGTTATGTTTCGGATTGCAGTTTAGTTTTGGGTTATTGCAATTTGCAAGCAAGGCCACACTTGACACTTGATCGCACTACACTTTATCAGCCCAATCCATCTTTGTTTTGTTTTTGTTTTCGGCCCAATCCAATCCAAATATCCAATCCATCTTATCTTCTTTGTTTCTCACTACATCATCCCTACATCGAGGAGGAGGAGGAGGGATTTCTTAATTCTAAATAAATAAATATATATAAATGTTAATAAAAATGCAAATTAATACATCTGATTCTATATCTGATTTTATCATTTCAAATTCATCTTCCTTAATTATTGACTTAATTATGTACCCAAAAAAGCATTGATTTATTTATTTAAAAAAAAATTATTCAAAGTATACAACTTTAAATACATCTTAAAAGGATAAAATATAATCACTTAATGTTTACCCAAAAAATATATATATATATAATCACAAAATTATTTTAAGTTTTTCTTCTTTATTTCTTCTAAAAGAGTACTAAAATAAAAAAAATTATATCACAAAATCTTAGTGACAAATAAAATGCTAACTAAAAAAAAAAATGACTTGCTGGCCAACCCGCCCCGACCCGCCATCAAACTATTTTAACCCACAACTAAGAGGGGCTGGTTGGGATGTATAACCCAACCTGCCCCGTTTTGGCGGATTGACCCGTCGGATTCAACCCATATTGCCACCTTTATTGTTAAGTTGTTGTTTATAGGTTATTTTTCGATGAAAATCGCTAAAAAATATGTTTTTAAGTTAATAAAGCTCCTATAGAGGAACCCGATTTCAAACTGGTTGATCCGCCAAAAGAATAAAAAGACACTGCAATAGAGAAATATCAGGAAATCTTAGGGTTTAGGGTGATATTGTGAGAAAGAAATTTTATTTATGTTTCTCACTAAAAAGTCTCACGAAATCCACATCAATAGAAAATACACTAAAATCGTCAAATTTTTGAATACCACAAGATTTTTTTCTTTTGTTTAAAATCCTGATTGAAAACTAATAGATTTGGAGGAACTCTAAAATAATCTTTTAAAATCTTAATCGAATACCACATGATTTTTTTTTTCAATCCTTTAAAATCCTAATTGAACAACAATAGCTATTTTTGTCCAAAAATAATACATTAAGATTTTTTTCTTTTGTTTAAAATCCTGATTGAAAACTAATAGATTTGGAGGGACTCTAAAATAATCTTTTAAAATCTTAATCAAATACCACATGATTTTTTTCTCAATCCTTTAAAATCATAATTGAATAACAATAGATATTTTTGTCCAAAAATAATACATTAAGATTTTTTTCTTTTGTTTAAAATCTTGATTGAAAACTAATAGATTTGGAGGGACTCTAAAATAATCTTTTAAAATCTTAATCAAATACCACATGATTTTTTTTTCAATCATTTAAAATCCTAATTGAATAACAATAGATATTTTTGTCCAAAAATAATACATTAAAGTCCTTTCAAATCAAATCCAATACACACCTGTAAATTGTTTTTGTTTTGTATTTTGACTATTAACTTTTAAAACACAAAAAAACATCTATTTCATTAATTATTCTAAAAATACAAAATTGTTTTTGTTTCTGTTTTCGTTTCCCGGGGGCGGCGTTATTAATTCTATTATATAGATTTATTTATTGTCGTTCCTTAATATAGTTTGATATGTTTAATTTAAGATTTAATTTGCAGGATATTGTATATCGACGTTGATTGTTTCTATTTTATAGAAGATGTTGTGTTTTTTAAAAAAAATTAAAAATAAAAATTATGTGAGATAGTGTTACATTATTTTTCATTTATGGCGGGCCGGGCCAGGCTTTTCATAGGCCAGGCCGTAGGCGCCTGTAGGCCGGCCTGGCCCATTTACACCCCTATATCTAATCATCACATGAGAATCAATTTTCATATAAATTAATCTACTTGTTTCCATTGGTCATACGTTGAATCACGTATAGTTCCGACAAAACGCTGAAAGGAGGAGCAAGGAGAGAAATAACTTTATTATTGGTATTCATTATCAACATGTCATCCCATTCTCGTATTGCAGTAACGAAGGTATGACTATGTGCCACGAAGCATTATTGTAATTGTTTGCGCCATCTCTAATTTATGTTTTTGTTCTGTCTTAGAGACAGGAATGCTTAGCCCAACTAGGCTGACGGATTAATCTAGATCGTATTGCTTTTGTTCAGGAATATCTATTGTAAAGATATCCTTAAACCTAGCTTGATCGTTGAATACTAAGTAAAGTGTGTGATTGTGGTCATAGTATAGTGATGATTGTGAGTCGAAATTGAGTGTCCCTATACCGTCGAATCGCCCTTTCATTTATAGGGGCTAATGTATGAGGTTCGCACGTGGATCTGAGCTGTCATGACGCGGTGGTCATTACAGCTGGTCGGCCGTTACCGTTTGGTAACGTGTTGTGCGTTACACGTCTTAAACGCAATCCGTTTCGTTACCTTGGGGTTATCTGTAGCCGGGTTGTCCAAATGGGCCGATTATATGGGCTTTTCGCCGGGTTGTCCAAGTGGGCCGATTATATGGGCCTTTCGTACAGGTCCATAACATTTTTTTATTAATTTTATCTGTTAAATATATGTGTGCAAAATTAAACTTATAAATATGTAGAAATTAGTAGAACTTGCAGAGAAGATTTTGGTTTTGGTAGCTTTTACTTGGAAAAGACTGTCAATTGGTATTGTCAGATTAAATAAAATCGTTATGTGTCATTTTTTTTTTTGGATTATCAAATCGTTATGTGTCTTTACCCAATTTTTTGAAATTTTCAGAAATTTGGTTGCTCACACTTCAAAGTCCAAAGGATTTTTGAAGGACTAAAGATAGTTGGTTCAAGTGGTATATGCTTGATTCCTTTTAGGAAGATTTTGAGTTTACGTCCATGTGAATACAAAAAATCTATTTTGAAAGAGCTAATTCTCCACTCAAACATAATTGCCTCCTATAAAAAAAATACACATGGTTTATAAAAAAAAATTAGATTCAACAAAACTATTTAGATACGTTTACTCCACTTAGATTTTTGAGAGAGTTGATTGCAAAACAGATATTTTTCCAAGATGTTTAATTTAATAACATTTAAATATTTTTCCAAGATATTTTTTGAAAATATCTGTGATTCTTTCTTTCATTCATTCATTTTTTGTGTGGCAATATTAGATGTTGGTCTTCGATTGGAATAATAACAGATATTTTTCTATGTTTTCAGTTCTTTCTGTCAGCTTTTTTCAGTTTGATTTTTTATGTAAAAAATATTTTATTTATTTTTTTAACTCACCTTCTGTTGTTCTTTACGAAGAGGATGAAGGTTATGAAGAACCAGATCAGGTTGTTTAGACGGAAGAGCTACATCGGTTTTGTGGCTGCTGTTAATGACTTAGGTGTTGACGGTAAGTTATTCGTTCTTTCTCTACAATGCAAAGCAATTGTTATTAATTGCTACAATTGGTCAATCAATTGATGTTTCTGGTTTATTTTAGCAATACTTTTATTATATATTTGAGTAGAAATAGCAATCAAATGCAGATGTCATGGCAGCATTTAAGTTTGACACAGTTGTATCTTATTTTGATTGCAGATTTTGTACCTAAAAAAATTCTTCAATCGATGAAGACTGAGAAATATCTTACTAGAGCGCATGTGGCCAGCCATCTGCAGGTATTTTTTTCTTTTCCTTTCTGCTTTAATTTCATAAAACCAAAGTTTTTCATTTATAGAACTTTATTGGTTTTTGCAATTGTTGTAGAAATATAGACTTCGTCTGAAAAGAGTCACCTCTAAGGCAACCCAGCAAGTTAATAATGTCAGTCCTTTTAGATCCTCTTCACCCAGTGGGATGAATAGTAGATTGGACATTCCTGCTGCTCTGAATGTGCCAGAGTTGCCTTCTTCTGCAACTCTTCAATTGGGTCATGCACAGAACTTAAGCAACTCAACCAATGGTCAACTTCAATTCCAAGCACCCATAGTTTATGGTAATCAACAAGGTTCACATGGATTACCAATCTTAAATGATGAAATGGACTTGGACTTTGGTTCTGACGATGAAAACATGGACTTGGACTTTGTTTCTGACGATGAAAACATGGACTTGGACCATGACGTCATGGACTTGGACTTTGGTTCTGACCATGAAGACATGGACTTGGACTAAGACATGGACTTGGACTTTGGTTTTGACCATGAAGACATGACACCATTGGAGTTTAGCATAGAAATTTTTTGTGGAAGTCTCTTGCTTCCCATATTGTTGTAACTTTGCATGGTACTGCTTAGTGGGGATCCTTATGTAACTTTCTGATATATATAACAATACAGTGTAATAAATCAGATGTATTCACCTTAATTGGGTTGAGGAATGAAAGTTTAAAAAAAAAAGAAAAAAAAGCTAGCTTTCAATAAAATAATATCCACTCTACATTAATAGAGTAAGCATGAGATTTTACTCAACAATAATGTTAAAGAATATGCTAGTAAGTAGAACCTTTTTTTCCCAATGTATTTAGTTCCTACACAATTCACTTATATACTTAATTATATCCTCATTTCCATGTATCTATTTTTCAAGAAAATCGAAATTCCTAATTCTCTGCCACATTTTTTATTTATTTAAATGCAACATGGACCCAAGATATACTAAACAAAATACTGTACTAGTAAAAAAAATAATGAACAAAGAAATGTTGTATTACACAACAAGTGAGAGTTATAGCGAGTGGTTAAAAGTGACTATTTGCACCCCAAAGTTGATCATTGGAGAAGCATGGGAATATCTTTTTTTTTTGGTTTGATAAATTACTAGTATCCTTTACGGTAGACAATCTCGTTCGGATTAAGACTTTAAATCTCTTCCCAAGATGGTACTAGAGAGGATCGAACACATATTTATCTCTCACATACTTAGCTCTCATAAACTAACTGAGCTATTATCATTTAATTATTGGGAATACTTTTAGCCTTCACCACACTTGCGTCCAAATTGGTAAAGCAATATATATAAAGGGAAAAGTGTTTATCCTTTTAAATGACATAACTTATATCCTTTTACTCTCACAAAGAAGCGGGACCCACACTTTTATTTTTTTGTCAACTCTCTCTCCTCCTTTATCTATCTCTTTCTCTCTCTTAAAATGACACAACCTTACATCCTTTTAAATGACACACACTTTACCCATATATAAATGAAGATGAAAATGAGTTGCAATTAACTAAAAGGGAAAAGTGTTTATCCTTCTAAATGACACAACTTATATTCTTTCATTCTCACAAAGAGATGGGACCCACACCTTTATTTTATTTTTTTGTCAACTCTCTCTCCTCCTTTACCTATCTCTTTCTCTTTCTTAAAATGACACAACTTTACGTCCTTTAAAATGACAAACACTTTACCCTAACTAAAATAAAATAAAATAAATGGGCTGCAATTTGATGGGCTCCAGAATTGGGGTTACGTGTCCAGAGCAATGAGCCCAGGCCCAAACTTAACAAACCAGAGCCCAAACAAAAAGAACAAAGTAATAAGTCGAAGGGTTTTACGAGAAAACAAAGGGAGAGAGAAAGGAACTGTCGTGTTCTGAATCGGTTCTACTATCATGAAGTTCATTCAATATCTCATCGGTACTTCTTCTTCTTCATCATCATTATTTCCACACAGAAACACTTATTTCAGAATTTAACAATCAAGTTCATTTTTTTTCAGCTCGAACCCGTTTTTCAGGCCGTGGCGGTTCATTGGGTTGGGTCTCGGGGCTCCGATTCTTCTCTGCTTCCACCGAAGAGTACTCCAAGAAGAACTACGCTAACAATGTCTCTGAATTCAACACTGTCTTGAGTTCTATCGCTGCTCAAAGAAGGTATCTCCACTTTTTTTTTTTAAAAAAAAAAATTGTTATTATTATTATTTTTAATATTTTTTTGGGTTTATTGGATTGTTTGGTAGGAATTTCTTGCTAAGGGATGTGTACGATGATATGATGCTTGATGGGGTGAAGCCAACCCGTGACACTTTCCATTCCCTTGTTGCTGGAACCATGAAAGGTTCTAGAATGCAAGATGCTTTCTACTTCATGGACCAAATGAAAATCATGGGTTTGGTTCCTGATGTATGTACTTTTGTTCTCTTCATTAGTTTGCTTGTGTATGTATTTTACATTTATGTTGTTTGTGCTGGGGAGGCTTGGAATGATGCTATTAAATGGTTATTTAGTGAATTTTGTTGATGACTGTCAGAAACCTATTTGGTTGCTTGGAATTTTAGTTAGTTGCTGACATATAATGTGTTTTTATTAGAGTAACTCAGCTTTATGAAGAGTCAGTTACATTGTTGTAACTGACCAGCTTTACTTGTAGAATTAGTTACATTGTTGTAACTGTTTTAGCTATTGTTGTAACTATTTTAGCTTTCTGTTACATTCTAACTCAGTGAGTTAATTAACTATAGTTAATTAACTCACTGCAGTTAGCATAGTTTAGTAAGTCTATTAATAGACCCTCCTTTGTAATTCTTTTTGATATAATCATTTTCTACACTGTTACAAAGCTTAGCACCTTTCAGATTCTCTCTCCTCTTCTCTCTTTCTTCGTTTATGGTATCAGAGCTCCATTCTTGGGGCCCTGATCCAATCTCTTCTTCCTTCCATGACTTCCGCTACAGAAAACCAATCAGAATCAGTTTCTTCTGCAAATCTGAATACTCTAGGTGATTCTAAATCACCTGTGCTGTTCAACACGCAATTATCGGTGAAATTAACGAGCAAGAACTTCCTATTATGGAAGCAGATCGTCGAACCACCAATAATAGCTCATCAATTAGAGCGCTATCTTGTTAATCCGCAAATTCCTCCTCATTTTCGATCAGAGGAAGATAGAGTCGCTGAAATCGCTAATCCTGCGTTTGTTGATTGGGAGAAAACAGATAAGATGCTCCTATCTTGGTTGCAATCCACGCTTTCTGAAGAGATCATCAATAAAATTCTTGGTGTGCGTCAGTCTCACCAAGCATGGGACAAGATTCACAGGTATTTTGATTCTGTAACCAAGGCAAAGGTAAATCAAGTCAGATCTGAGTTAATCAATATCAAGAAAGGTGACAAGAGCATTGAAGAGTTCATAGCTCGTGCAAAAGCTCTCAGTGATACACTCATAGCAATTGGCCATCCATTTTCTGATCGTGACCTCATTCAAACAGTACTCGAAGGACTACCTGAAGACTATGGTCCATTCATTACCTACTTCAGAGGAAGAGATTCAAGTTCTTTCGAAGATCTTGAATCACAACTCCTAGCTCAAGAAGCGATGCTTGCTAAGTTTCATGCAAGTACTTCGTCTTTTAACTCAGTTAACATTGCTCACAATTCTCCTCTGTTCACCTCTGTTTTAGGTGTTCAAGAACAGGGGAACACCAGATCTTCAGATACTACTCAACGACGAAGCTATGGTCAAGAAAATGACTCAAGAAGTTATGTTCAACCGATGCGAGGTAGTTGGCGTGGTGGTCGCGGCCGAAATCGTGGTGGTAGAGGCGGTGGCAGGTTCGCTGTAACGTGTCAACTCTGCCGGAAAAATGGACACGAGGCTGTCAACTGTTGGTGGAGATACAATACAGACTTCGTACCTCCACAGTCCACTCCGTCTCATTTTCCGACACCTGTGCACCATCCGGCGAATTTTCCGGTGAGATTTCCGGCGAACACTCCGGCGAGTTTTCCGGCAACAGCAAATTTGGCACTCTCTCAAATTCCAGCTCGTTCAAACTGGAATTCTCTGCCTTCCACACCTGCTGTTCCTAGTTCTACAGCATCATCTTTCCAAGGTGGATCTCTTCATGCACTTCCTGCCTCCACTAATGGCCAATTTTCTCTGGATTGGTATCCTGACTCAGGAGCTTCACACCATGTCACTTCAGACCCAAATAATCTGATCCAAAGCTCTCAGTATGATGGCCCAGAACAGATCTTTGTTGGAAATGGGCAAGGTTTGTCTATTACATCTGTTGGTTCAACTAGTTTCATCTCACCTTTCAACCCACATACTTCTCTATCTTTACATAATCTCCTTCTAGTACCAAAAATTACCAAAAATCTAATCAGTGTCAGTCAATTTGCAAAAGATAACCACGTTTACTTTGAATTTCATCCTGCTCATTGCTTTGTTAAATCACAGGAGTCCCAGGAGGTCTTACTTGAAGGCTTTCTTGGACAAGATGGTCTCTACAAATTCAAGGGACTCCAAGCCACTACTCCAGTTCTTTCAAACAAAACTTCTTGTAATCTGTCAACTTGTCAATTACCCAGTTTAGCTTGTAATTCTGTGTCATCTAATAAAGTCAGTAGTGATCAAAAGTCTGTTCATGATGTATCAAAGAGCTACACTCTATGGCATTCCAGATTAGGACATCCTCACCATGATGCTGTACGAAGAGTACTGTCTCATTGTAATATACTAGTTGGAAATAAAACTAGCTCTGATTTTTGTACAGCTTGTTGTATGGGTAAGTCCCATAGATTACCATCTTTTCCCTCTTCCACTGAATACAATGAACCCTTTGCACTAGTTTTTAGTGATTTATGGGGGCCTGCACCCATTCAATCTTCCCAAGGGTTCATGTATTACATCACTTTTGTTGATGTCACAACAAGATTCACATGGATTTATCCTCTTAGACAAAAATCTGAATCCTTAACCACCTTCAAAAACTTTCACTCTTTTATTTCCACTCAATTCAAACACAACATCAAGTCTGTCCAAACTGATTGGGGTGGTGAATTTCGACCATTCACAAAATTTCTTGCAGAATTAGGAATAACACATAGACTAATCTGTCCTCACACTCATCACCAAAACGGATTAGTTGAAAGAAAACACAGACAAATTGTTGATATGGGTCTCACACTCCTTGCACATGCTTCTCTTCCACTTAAGTATTGGGACCATGCTTTTCTTACATCTGTCTACTTGATAAATAGGCTACCTACTGCAGCTTTAAATTTCAAAATTCCCTATTTTGAACTTTACAAAACTTTCCCTGATTACCAATTTCTTCGCACATTTGGATGTGCCTGTTTTCCTCTACTTCGTCCATACAACAAACATAAATTTGATTTTCGATCTCAAGAATGTGTCTTCCTAGGTTATTCACCACGTCACAAAGGATATAAATGCTTGTGTCCTGATGGAAAGATTTACATTTCCAAAGATGTTTTCAATGAATACAAGTTTCCCTATCTAACATTATTTTCTTCACCCTCCTCCAGCATCTCAAATACTTCTCTTTCTACATACTCAAGTAACATAATCCCTCTTTCTTACACCTCTGCCAACAACTCCTCTTCTCCTTTTCCTCAAAACACTATCTCACAGTCACCACCCTCATCACAGTCACCACCTGCATCTGAATCATCACCTGCTTCCGAATTCCCATCTCAATCTAACTCACCCATTTCCTCTTCTGGACATGTCAACAACTCACCTAATATGCTCATTGATACATCATCTACAGCAGCTTCTGATCCTTCTGGTTCTGCATCCTCATCTACATCACCTAATAGCACTCAATCTCCAGGTTCTTCTTCTAATAATTGTCATTCATCACCTAATATTTCTAGTTCTGCCAATACATCTTCTTCAGCTACAAATAAATCTCCCACATCTCATTCTTCTTCATTACAAACACACACTGATTCCTCTCAGCCTTCACAAAGTCCTGTTTTGTCTCCCTCCACTTTATTTTCTCCCACTACCTCTTCTTCCTCTGGGTCTGAATATCAACCCTATAAAAATCTCAAAATGCACTCTCCTACTCATACCATTCATACCAGGTCAAAGGGTCCAGCCCCCTCTCTCTTCACTGCTCACATGGAACCAACAAGTGTAAAACAAGCTCTTGCCGATTCCAAATGGACTGAAGCTATGCAACAGGAATATGATGCACTTATGGCTAATGGGACATGGTCTCTTCTGCCTCTGCCAGAATCCAGAAAACCCATTGGCTGCAAATGGGTTTTCAAAATAAAAGAAAATTCTGATGGCACAATCAACAAGTACAAAGCCAGGCTTGTTGCCAAAGGCTTTCATCAACAATATGGCTGGGATTACAATGAAACATTCTCTCCAGTGGTAAAACCTATAACTATCAGGATTATACTTACCTTGGCTTTATCTCATGGCTGGCCTCTAAAACAACTTGATGTGAATAATGCCTTCCTCAATGGAGATCTTTTAGAAGAGGTGTATATGTCTCAACCTCCAGGGTTTGAAGCTACTGACAAAACACTTGTATGCAAGCTCCATAAATCTCTCTATGGCTTAAAACAAGCTCCTAGAGCTTGGTTTGAAAAGCTTGGGGCAGCCCTTCATCATTTTGGTTTTGTTTCCAGCAGATGTGACCCTTCTCTCTTCATTCTTAGATCTAATGGTAACTGCATTTTTATTCTGGTTTATGTGGATGACATCATCATTACAGGAAACAATTCCAATTTGATCCAGAATCTGATTGATCAATTACACAACAAGTTTGCCTTGAAACAACTTGGAAATCTGGATTATTTTCTTGGAATCAAAGTCAAACATCTCTCCAATGGAAGACTACTGTTATCTCAATCCAAATATATTAGAGATTTACTTTACAAAGCAGGAATGACAGAAGCCAAAGGGATTTCTACTCCTATGCCCAGTGGATGCAAACTAAGCAAATTTGGCTCCAATTATGTTCCTGATCCTTCCCTTTACAGGTCTATTGTTGGAGCACTACAGTATGCTACGTTAACAAGGCCTGAAATTGCATACAGTGTGAATAAAGTATGTCAGTTTTTATCCCAGCCACTTGAGGAACATTGGAAGATTGTTAAACGCATTTTGAGGTACCTAAAAGGCACTTTATCATATGGTTTGGTTTTTCATCCACCCTCATCACAGCAACCTCTCTCTCTTGTTGCCTTTTCTGATGCTGATTGGGGTTCAGATCCAGATGATAGAAGGTCAACCTCCGGAGCTTGTGTGTTCTTAGGCTCCAATCTTATCTCCTGGTGGGCCAAGAAGCAGTCCCTAGTGGCACGTTCAAGTGCTGAAGCTGAGTATAGGAGCTTAGCCCATGCTGCAGCAGAAATATTATGGGTGCAATCTCTTTTACAAGAGCTTCAAGTTCCAATTAAAGTCCCTGTTATTTACTGTGATAATCAGAGCACGGTTGCTCTTGCTCATAATCCAGTGTTGCACTCTCGAACAAAACATATGGAACTAGATGTTTTCTTTGTCAGAGAAAAAGTCTTGGCTAAGTCTCTTATTGTGCAGCATGTTCCTTCTTCTCTGCAAATTGCTGATACCTTCACTAAGCCTCTTTCTGCCTCCAGATTTGCAGATCTTAGAGATAAGCTCAAGGTCTTAGATCATGCAATGCTGACCAAACCCCCCTTGAGCTTAAAAAGGGGAATATTAGAGTAACTCAGCTTTATGAAGAGTCAGTTACATTGTTGTAACTGACCAGCTTTACTTGTAGAATTAGTTACATTGTTGTAACTGTTTTAGCTATTGTTGTAACTATTTTAGCTTTCTGTTACATTCTAACTCAGTGAGTTAATTAACTATAGTTAATTAACTCACTGCAGTTAGCATAGTTTAGTAAGTCTATTAATAGACCCTCCTTTGTAATTCTTTTTGATATAATCATTTTCTACACTGTTACAAAGCTTAGCACCTTTCAGATTCTCTCTCCTCTTCTCTCTTTCTTCGTTTAGTTTTGAAGTGGAGTTCTTAAAACCTGTTCTGCTTCTTTTGCCTTGTTTCTTTCCAACTGAAATGTGATTTGAATGTACTTTAGGCTTAGTTCTATATCTTCAGTGTGCTAAGTTTAACCTTTTTTTTTGTTCCTGTCTTTCCATGTTATAATAGCTATAACCTTGAGTGATAACTAAAGTTATAGAGGTTATTTTCTTTATAGAGGTTATTTTCTTCTTTAGAATCTTTCCATGCTTGCATGTGTTGGAAGATAATTTGGTAGTTTGGTTATTTTTGTTTCTTGGCTTCAGGTTTGAAAAACGTGGGTTGAGTTGGCTGAAACTAGATGCAGGCTAGTTTGTAGTTTACAATATATGAAACGGTGATTGGGTGTATGGATGGCTGGATCACAGTGGCTGTTGGTTTTTAACCCGTTGTGAAGTTAATGCCACTTGCAGTAGAGCAGAATCATTGTTCTAATTGTTTTCTCATATAGAGTGCATGCCACTTTCCAGTTTTTATGTTTCTAGATTAGGGACTAATGTCATATTGATGACATAGGTAACTTTATACAACTTTCTGATTTCAACTTGTGTGAAATGCTAGAACTCTGATCAAGCTCTTCAGGTACCTATCACCCACTACTTGCAGAGATGTTTTTAAAATTCTACTGCA
Organism: Gastrolobium villosum; assembly: GCA_032173675.1. NCBI lineage: Eukaryota > Viridiplantae > Streptophyta > Magnoliopsida > Fabales > Fabaceae > Gastrolobium > Gastrolobium villosum. Next base: position 71,805 of record JAVKPL010007751.1, on the reverse strand, counting down.
TTGGAAGTGTTTATTGCTTCATTCTCTTTAGATGTAAAATATTTTGTTTGTTTTCCTTTGAAATGAAGATTTTGGAGGAGATGAAGCACATGGAAGTAAAACCAAATTTACAAACCTACATCTGCTTGCTACATGCTTGTGCAGCACATGGATGCTTAGACCGAGTGTATGCTATAATGCTACTTCTTTTATTATTGAATACTTCCTTCACTAAAAATTTCTTGAGGGGGAGCACTTTCCATGTTGCTGATGGTCATTCCAGCACAATTGTCTTTGCCGATGATAATTCCGGCATCTTCCATACCGTCGTCCATGTTGCTGATGGTCATTCCAGCACAGATGTCTTTGCCGATGATCATTCCGGCATCTTCCATGTTGATGTTCATTCCGACGCCATTTTTAGCACATTGTTGATTTTTGGTTTCTCATATAGGAGATTTATTTTGATGTTATGTTACTTGGTCATTTCATTTTGTTGATGTAGCACTGTTGCTTTTGGTTCCTAATAGGAGTATTATTTATGTATCAAGCTTGTAGCATATGATCTATATGCTACAGCTTGAGGGGGAGTGTTAAGAGTGTTAGTCCCACATTGTGTGTGTCTCATTGTGTTAAGAGTGTTAGTCCCACATTGTGTGTGTCTCATTGTATTCTTCAATTGGTTTGCTATATAATAGAACCAATGTTGTGTAGTTTAACACAACAAGGATTACTATCAATTCCTCTTGTATCTTGATATTTTAACAGTTTGTTTTTACCAATGCTTAGTTTGGTGTCATTCTATACCCAAGGGTTGGTGTTTTATTTTTTCACATGTTATGTGTGCTACTCTTAATGGCCTAATAAATAGAGCCTGCTTGCCAACAATTTATATCCTTTTTTCCTTTTGGGTAAGGTAAGGGGATTTCCTACTTATAGTTGTCCTTTTATTTACCGAAGTGCATATCGGCATCATCGAGTCTCCGTTTATACACTTATATTTTTTGGAATATTTAATTATTAAAATCTATTTATCCAGGTATGCAATTGTCCGTGATATGACTGCAGCTGGTCTGGGATTAAACAAGTTCTGCTATGCTGGGCTTATAGTTTCACACAAGAACAAAAGACCTGTTACTGATGATTTTCCAACAAAAGTAGTTATTGTATCTATTTCTTGATTTGACATGCATTTATGCTGTAGTTATCCAGTGATCTTTAAACTTATTATTCTGTGGAAAAAGGTTATTGACTTTGTGGAGAGGTCGAAGAGTTGGTATTCAGTTGAAACTGACAGTGCCAATGCTGAGAATGTGATGATGGGTGTTTCAGATGAGGAGTTATACAACTTACCAACAGCTGAATATGTTCATAGACGAGGATTTGTAAATAGGCCATTCACAGCATATCATATTGCATTTAATGCTGCTGCAGACCTCAAGAATGTTGAGGTATGAGGCATGATGTCTGTAGGAATCTTGATGCTATTGTTAAATGTTTCTTGCTATGCTTCTCCTCTCTTCTTCTGATACTGCCTCTGTGTGACATGAAATCATTCAACCACATTACTGTGAGATGTTGGATCAGATTATCAGCATCAATCCTCTAGTTGGTTGTGCATGATATTTGAATCTGGACGTCCTTTTGGAGTTTAACTTTCCTGGTTAATAGTTAGTGTGTGTGTGATTTAAACTATTTTACCAACATAATCTTGGCTCACTTACAGCAAGGAAAATTAGTAGTTTCATGACATTTTCTGTTAAACCAGAATGTACCTGTTAATCTTCCTTTACATAGTAGACCTTCTAAAAGTTCTCTTATTATGATTACATTATGTACTGACCAGAAAGTAGAGATTGAGAACAACAGTGATATAACTTAAGGGTACCATTAGATTATATGCTCTCTGGTATGGACTGATAAACTCAATTAGCACATTACCACCATCCTCCAATGAGCTAGGTCAAAGGCATAGTTACTACCAGGAGTTCAAAAATTAACCAGTTAATTATCTATTAAATTTGAAATAGACCTATCACAGATAAGCAGGTGTAATTAAACCTAGAAGTGTGGCATTTTTTCTGCAAAGGAAAGAGTAACATTTAAAAAAAAAATTGCCTCCTATATGAGAATTGTAGTTTTATATTTTGAATATCAATAATGAATATGTCAATGAAGGCTTGAAGGAGCTGTATATATGCTGCTACATTTTTTATTGTATCAGAGCCAATGTCTGATTTCAAATCTGTGTTTTTTGCAACAGTAACCTGTTTCCCCCTTATGTTATTATATTTTGATCAGATTTAGACCCATTAATTGCAGGTTCTCGTTTATATGTACAAATGTGCCATTTGTATGTGGTGGTTAAACTTTAGTAGAGTTAAGCTTGAAAATAAAGGCCTAGTAAACTTTCAATGATTGAACCTGATGATTTCCTCTCATTCTCTTTGACATTTTCCATTATTATTTCTACATTTCTGGTTTGTGATGTCATCAAACATAAAATGTTTCCTTCTGTCTGTCCACCTGAACTGTTTGACATATTTGGTTTTCTTTTCCTATTCATAATTGATTTTATTTTTACATTTGTTAATGCCTAACTTTTTTCTTGTTTTAAATTGTCTTTTAAAATTTGCATGGTTGATATCTAACTGCGGCAGTTGACGGACACACTTTTGGAAATGCTGAACAAGGATGGGAAAACCCCTGATATCTATATTATGATCTAAGTAATTAGGTAATTAATTATTGGTTATTAATTTCTTTAGTTTGTAGCATTCAGATAACTTGAGAATATGCATACAACCAAACTACAGCTTTGTGTAGGTATGTAAATTAACCAAGGCTGTGAGATGGAATTTATGCTTGCTTTAATTTAGACACTAATTATATGAATCATTAATGTGTTGATTAATTGCTTCTCTTATGCTTGCCTTTGATGCATGTTGTTATCAAGGCTTTTATGTGCCTTATCGTTGTCAAAGATGTATGGTACCATGCAAAAAATCTGCATAATTTAATTGTGGATGATGTGGTGGCACCATGTTGAAGCAAGATGGCCATGTTATAAAAAAATACAAAATTTAATAGAGACATTTATAGAAAATCATAATGTAAATACAAAGACTTCTTAGTTTATAATTATATCAAGAAATTTTTTCATATAATCAGTTTTTCTAGCAAATCAACACCATAAAGTGTCGCAAACAAAATGCTATAAAGGAAAGAACACACGGTTGCAAAACAATCAAATGAAAATTACAATGTCATTGGAGAGAACTAGCAGCAGTCCATAAAATATGGTGATAATCAGCCTCCTTAATCTTCTTTTTCCTTCTCCTCTTTGTAATTCACAGGTCCTCTAATGGTGTTTCTCACAAACACTCAAACACTCAAACAAAGTCTCTGAATATACCTTTTTCTATTACTGTATATTGCCAAGCCACTTTGCAATGGTTTACATGGTGCTATTTAAAAGCATTAGCAGAAACTAATAACTAACTTAGGAAAACTAAACACAATAAAGACTACTTACATAGAAACTCTAAGCTCATTAATGTCCACTAACAAATTCCTATGGACACACCCCTTCACCAAACGACTCTTCTTTTCTTATTTTTCTTTAATTGAATAAAGTTTAAACCAACAAAACTCCCCCTTAAACTTTAATATTTCTACCGTCCTTCATTCCCATCTTCTTTTTGCAATTTTCAAACAACAATGTCGGCAGGGGCTTTGTGAAAATATCTCCAACTTGATCTCGGCTTGCAACATGAGTGAGCTCCACCTTTCCTTCTTTGACTTGATCTCGGATGAAATGGAACCTCACATCAATATGTTTACTTCTTTCATGGTTGACCGGGTTCTTTGCTAACTCGATCGCGGATTTATTGTCAACTCGGATTTCAGTTGAACCGACTTGCTCTTGCTCCAACTTGCTCAATAAATTTCTCAGCCAAATTGCATGACAAACACACCAGGAAGCAGCAACATACTCGGCTTCGCATGTAGATAACGTTACAATAGGTTCCTTCTTTGACACCCACGTGAATGCCGTGTTTCCCATGAAAAATACATAGCCAGCCGTGCTCTTCCTGTCATCAACATCTCCGCACCAATCACTATCCGAATATCCTGTCAGTTTGTACTTATCCGACTTCGAGTAATGAAGTCCTTGTGAGATTGTTCCATGAACATATCTTAAAATTCTCTTTGCCGCCTTCCAATGAGTATAGCTCGGCTCTTCCATAAATCGGCTTATTATTCCAACACTCAGACACAGATCCGGTCTCGTACACGTCAAGTACCTCAGACTTCCAACTAGACTCCGATAAACACTCGGATCTATCTTTTCACCTCCATCATATCTTGAAAGTTTAACACCGGGTTCCATAGGGGTTGAAACCGGGTTGCAATTACTCATTTTAAACTTCTCTAAAATTCCTTTTGCATAGGCTTCCTGAGAAACGAAAAACCCAGATTTGTCTTGTCTGACCTCCAAACCAAGAAAATATTTCATCAGACCGAGATCTGTCATCTCAAACTCCTCCGTCATTTTACTCTTGAAATCTTGAATCATCTTTTCATCATTACCCAAGAAAATCAGATCATCAACATATAGAGCAACAAGTAGAATTTTACTTCCCTTTTTCTTCACATAGAGTGCATGTTCATACGGACATTGTTCAAATCCATCTTTCTTGAAGTAATTGTCAATTCTTGTGTTCCAGGCTCTTGGGGCCTGCTTCAACCCATACAGAGCTTTCTTCAGTCTCAACACTTTTCTTTCTTGTCCTGCTTTCATGAATCCTGGAGGTTGTTCCAGATACACCTCCTCTTCGAGTACTCCATTTAAGAATGCCGACTTCACATCCATCTGATAGATCGGCCATCCGAACTGGGCTGCTTGAGAAATTAACAGCCTGATAGTTTCCATTCTTGCTACGGGTGCGAACACCTCGTCATAGTCAATGCCGGCCTTCTGTCTGTACCCTTTCGCCACCAGCCGGGCTTTATATCTTTCGATCTCCCCCTTAGCATTCATTTTCTTTTTATACACCCATTTCACACCAATGGGCCGACTTCCTTTGGGTAGCTCGGCTAACTCCCACGTCTTGTTCTTTTCTATTGCTTTAATTTCCTCTTCCATGGCTGATTGCCATTTCACATTTCGAATTGCTTCTTCAAAATTCACTTCCTCAGAGTCTGCTAACAAACATACCAGGTGAGCTTCACTGGTGGAATCATACAGATCTTGTAGACTCCTCATCCTTGGTTGTCTCAATTCTTCTTCACCATCAGAAACTTCAGGATTTGCAGGGATATAGGTCGAAGGTTGTTGGACCTCAATTGATCTATTTCCGGGTTCCACATTATCCCCTGATGGACTGTTCCAGTCCCATGCATCTTCTTCATTCATTTTCACATCTCGGCTAACCAGCACCTTTTTACTAACGGGATCCAACAACTTGTATCCCTTCGTCTTCTCATCATAACCAATAAATACAAACTTCTTACTCTTATCATCTAGTTTTGTCCTCAACTGATCTGGTATGTGTGCATAAGCAACACTCCCAAAGACTCTAAAATGATCCACTGAGGGCTTCAATCCGCTCCATGCTTCTTGTGGAGTCTTGTCATTCAAATTTGAATGTGCACATCTGTTCTGCACATATACTGCACATTGTACAGCTTCTCCCCAGAACTCTTTTGGCATGTTTTTTGTCTTTAACATAGATCGGACCATATCCAGGATAGTCCGGTTCTTTCTTTCAGCTACTCCATTCTGCTGGGGCGAATATGGTGCGGTCAGGAACCGCCTTATCCCATGTTCTTCACAGTATTTCTTGAAAGCTGTTGACACGTACTCCCCACCTCGGTCTGAACGGACCGACTTGATGTACCTCCCAGTACCATTTTCTATCATCACTTTAAAGTTCCTAAATGCCTCTAGCACCTCGGATTTTTCCTTCAAAAAATACACCCAAGTCTTTCGACTAAAGTCATCAATAAACGTGACAAAATACTTCTTGCCACTGAATGAACCTGGAGTAATTGGTCCACACAGGTCGGTATGAATTAATTCCAGAGGCTGCCTAGCTCGGTATCTCGCCATCCTTTGGAATGGGCTCCTCGCATGTTTTCCCAATACGCAGTCTTCACAAAAAAATCCTTCAGAGTTAAGCTTTGGCAGTCCCACCACCATGTTCTTCTTCATCATCTCGGTCAGACCACCATAATGAAGGTGTCCAAACCGTCGATGCCACAAAGAGATTTTATCTTCTACCTCGGCTTGCAGACAGCCGACCTCCATACTCCTCAGACTCAGCTTGTACATTCTATTTTTCTCCATCTGAACTCGGGCTATCAGACGCCCTTGTTTGTCTTTCAACAACAGAACTCGGTCTGTCATTAGAACCGAGTAGCCTTTCTCCATCAATTGTCCAATGCTCAGAATATTGCTTTTGAGCTCAGGCACGTAATATACGTCCCGAATTGTACCAATTCGTCCATCTCTTTGCAAGAAACAGATTGTACCTCGGCCTTTTACATCAATTTTGGACGCGTCTCCAAAAGAGACATGTCCAGCTTCCACCGTTCTCAATTCTTTGAACAAATGTTTGTAACCACACATGTGATTAGTGGCACCAGTATCCAGGTACCACTCCGATTCAACCTTCGAGCTAGTTTCACCATGAGCTAACATCAGAACTCCATCTTTCATTTCTCCTTCTGCAGTGAAGTTTGAAGCCTCATCAATTCTTCTTTCATCTCGGCAGTCCTTAGCGAAATGCCCAACTCGGCCACAGTTGTAACACTTGTCCGAGTTGCAATCTCTTGAATAATGTCCATGCTTTCCACATTTGTAACATTCCACGTTTGATTGGTTTGTCCATTGGCCTCTTCCACCTCGACCACGTCCTCTACCTCTCCAATTTTGCTGACTCGTCTCAGCTCTTTCTTCGTGTTTCACTTCCTGACCTCGGCCACGACCTTCTCGGCCATTTCCACGTCCACGTCCACGTCCACGACCACGACCTCTACCTCGGACATTCTGAGAGTAGAGTGCCTTTTCATCCTTGATATTTGCTTTTGACTGAAGTGCTTGCTCCAGTGTCTCTTCTTTCTTCTTTTTCTTGCGCTGTTCATGTGCCTCAAGAGAACCTGCTAGCTCTTCAACAGAGAGCGTAGCTAAGTCCTTAGATTCCTCAATTGCACATACTACGTTCTCAAAATCGTCTGTCAATGACCTCAGAATTTTTTCAACGACTCTGGAGTCGGTCAGCACCTCTCCATTTCGTTTCAACTGGTTCACCACGGTTTGAACCCGGATGATGAAGTCCGACACTCCTTCGGTTTCCTTCATCTTCATCCCCTCCAACTCTCCTCTTAGAGTTTGAAGTCGGACCTGCTTTACACGGTCCGCGCCTTTGTAAGTTGTCTCCAATATATCCCAGGCTTCCTTTGCCGTCGTCGCATCTCCAATTTTTTCAAGACCACCGCTTCCTTCAACAGCTTGAAACATCATAAATAGTGCCGCTGCATCCTTTGATCTTAACACACTCAATTGCTTGAGTTGATTTGCTGAATATCCTTCCGTTGTATCAGGTTCTACGAACCCATTTTGCACCAACCCCCAACTGTCATAAGCTCGTAGAAGGGCCTTCATTTGGATACTCCAATTTTCATAGTTCACCTTTGTCAGGCGGGGCACTGGCAGACTATTACTCATATTTTCCATTGGCTCAAGCTCTGATACCAATTTGTAATTCACAGGTCCTCTAATGGTGTTTCTCACAAACACTCAAACACTCAAACAAAGTCTCTGAATATACCTTTTTCTATTACTGTATATTGCCAAGCCACTTTGCAATGGTTTACATGGTGCTATTTAAAAGCATTAGCAGAAACTAATAACTAACTTAGGAAAACTAAACACAATAAAGACTACTTACATAGAAACTCTAAGCTCATTAATGTCCACTAACAAATTCCTATGGACACACCCCTTCACCAAACGACTCTTCTTTTCTTATTTTTCTTTAATTGAATAAAGTTTAAACCAACACTCTTAATATCAGTTAGAGATTGATATACATCCATAGGACCTTTGATATTTTTGGTAGTTTCCTTCTTGCTATTGCTAATGCTTACCAACTGATGCCCATTCATAAGTCTCGAGTAGCTCATGTTTCTTCATCACCACCGAAACTTAAATCTTCAAGATCAGCTAGAAACAACAGTTCCTTTGTCTTTGCCCTGCTCCTAATTGAAAAGAGTACAGATGCAAAGAAAATTGTTGGATGGATGTTTTCCTATAGGGTAGTTCTTTTCTTTTCTCTTTCCGGGAAGTGGCTAGTTGTATGATAATGGATAGTATTTGCCATTTGGTCATTCAGATTGAACGAAATTTAAAACTTACGTTAAACTAGTAGCTTTTTTTATATTTGGTTAACTCGTTAATGATTTCTTAAAATCTACTGTTGCTTTTGAAGGTTGCCTTCAAGGAATAAATTTTTGGTACTATTGCTGTACCAAGATTCAGTGCATCTCATCAATGAGAGCAGTACACATCAAAGGACAGAGAAATTTTTTTACAGAAAATAAAATAAAATTAGCTAACATGTAATATTTTTGTTGGTGGGATGCACCGAATCTTTGGTATAGCAGTAGAACCAAAGATTTATTCGCCTTCAAGAGGTCAAGGGTTGCTTTTGCAATGTGAATTAGTTCTTTAAAACCAAAAAAATATTAATGCATATATAATATGGAAAAACATTTTATCATGTTGCATGAGAATTCAATTCTCTTGTTGTGACCCTTCGATTTGCGTGCAAAAATTTTCTTTTCTTTTCATTTTTTAATAAATGTGGGGTCCACCACTAGTTGAGTCACAACATGACAATTAAATTCTTATGCAAAATGAGAAAATCAAACCCCATATAATATTGCTATAATCATAAAATTCACTAATTAGTGACCATTTAACATTTTATGTTTTAGTCATTTTATTAGTAAAAAATAGGGCAAACTCTGGTGCACAAGGCTCTTCAACTTGCGAGGCTAGGAATGAAGGTCGATTGTATACATTCTTACCCTTACATTTTTGGAAAGGGGTTGTTTCCATACTCGAACCCGTGATCTTCCGGTCACAAGAAGCAACTTCGCTGCTGCTCCAAGGCTCACCCTGTAGCAAATTGTTATAAAAGCACCTAATTTCTTCTAATAGTATTTCTTGACATGGATATAGCAAACACCTTTAGGGCCTGTTTGGAGCACCTGATAAGGAAGATAGGATAGGATAACTTATCATATCCTATTTTTATCTCTTGTTTGGTGGGTCAATAGGATATGATTAGCTTATCCTATTATCTCATTTTATCCTATCCAATACATGATTTCTTATCCTATGGGGGGAGCTGGGTTAGGATTCAACAGGATAGGATATCAATATTGGATACCCAATATATCCTCACGCTACCCAATATATTCCCACACTACTCAATATATTTGTATTTATTGCATTATATTTTGTTTTTTGTTTTTCTTTTCGCCTTTTACATAATTTTATCATATTGCTAATCAGGTGCTCATCAAACACAGGACATGATATGGGCTTATCAGCCCCATATCATATCCTACCCTTATCAGCCTCATATCATATCCTACCCTTATCCTATCCTGTCCACCAAACGAGCCCTTAAAGCATAATTATACTTACACTAATCATTACAATGCTTATGAAATGTAATTTAAGAATAAGCTTTCAAGAACAGGCAGTCTAGACTTTTGTCTTTTCATTTTTTTTCCGCTTAACATTCTTTTAAAAAAGGTTAATTTATGCGAACCTTTTTACATCTAGAATATGAAGGAGGGTTTCATGAAGAATAGAAGTTATATGTTTAAAAATAAAAGTCTAAAAAAAGTAGGAAGAAATGTACAATTTAAATAATCTTTCAAGTATGTAATAATGAATGTGAAATGAGGGTTACCAAATGAGAAGTATGTTTTGCCGAGTCTGCTATTTTAAAATGATTTGTGTTGTAACCCACACAGCTATGTTTGGTAATCACTTGTTAAGCATTTATTGCTGTAGCAAATAAGGCACCATTACTCCCTAGCCTCTGCCGAAATTTACAGCAGGACTTGTTAACCACTTGAAAAAGTTTACTAAGACTTGATTTGAAACTATTAGAATATAAGGATTTATATTGTTTAGGAGACTTACTATGTTTGTAATCTTGTTAGGATGTGCCTGTACAAGTTGTACTACCCTAGTACTTGACCTATATTATTAGTATAAATAAAAGCATTAAGTTAACTTTTTGGTGATACACCTCGCATACTCAGAATATTTTCAAAGCCTCTTCTCTTTTTTCCATCTTTTCCCTTAATTTCAACAATAAAAGCCATTAAATCTTAACAAGATAGAAGATGCTTCTAATAATAGTCTCTGAACTGCGTGTATAAGGGCATACATTTAACCATTAAACTTGGTTAACTCGGATGTGGTATGGTTGGTAAAGTGAACAAATACGGTTAGAGTTTGAACCTTTTTTTGGTTTTAAAGTAGATCCTTCTTCCTTACTGCTGCTTTTTCAACTGGTTTTTTATTCCAATTGCATAATAAAAAATTTAGTTTATTTCTCATTACTGCTATTATGCAGGTGTTATTGTTATGCAGTAGATATTGACCGTGGTCTTCAAACTTTTGAGGATTACATAAATTCGTGAAAGGCAATTGCTGCAGAACTTTTTGTGGTGAGTTTGTGTCATGTACAGTTTCTAGGACTTTCAATACCAAATCTTGTTGAATCCTTAGATTTGCTTAAATAATCTTGAGGATATCAGTAATGTGGATAAGTACCTATCTGGCAGGGTGTTTCTAAATTTAAAAATGCTGATTGTTCTCCTTGATTTAGGTAAATGTCATATTGATGGTTTTATATTATATTTCTGTAATGCGCCCCCTCATACAAGAACTCATTAGGTTTGAAGGATGAAAAGTGCATAGACTCACCTACCTAATAGAATGGGAGTAGTGAAGATCGAACTCGTGAACACCTTGGCCTCGGAGCTCTGATACCATATGAAAAACTGATTTAACCCAAAAGCTTAAGTTGATAGATGAATACAATATTGATAATTTTATATTAAATTTCTCTAAAAGACATAAAATTTTCTTGTTCTTGGCTCTTTCTTACGTTTATTTCAGTCAATCCTTTATGGACTATGTCCATCATGAAGTTCACTTAATAGACTAGTTCCCTAATTGTTGTCCTCTTAGTTGATTGATTCATTTCTTAAAAAAAAAAGTTTTATAATTGTGACTTGTCTTCCTGTTAAGCTATCATTCCATTGACTGAACTCTTGATGTTCACTGCTATGTATGTGGAATCGCAGGACCGAGAGATACCTGAATATGATCCAAGACTTTTATTAGTTTCCCGAACTTATGACAACCTTCGCTTAAGATTTGGGAACAGGGTATTTTAGATGTATAGAGATTTTGGCTCTTACCTTATTGTTATGAGTTCTGTTAGCTGTTGATGGATTTGCTATTTTTAGAGAGAATACATAAGTTACCAGAATTATTTATTTGATTCATGTGTGAGTTGGTATGGAGATCCCATGTTTTCATTCACACATGACTTTGATGTTATCAAGAAAGAGTTGAGCTAAGCTTTTTCAAATGGTACTTTAGGAGAATAATTACATGTAATACGTTTTTTTTTCACCTTTGATGGTTCACGTATTTGTGAAATGGTTTCTTTGTTCTGCAGTATGAGTGCATGAAATAGTATTCTTGATGAATGTTACGCGTTTATGTACAATTGTAATTAAATGGTGGGTAGTTGTGTAAAGAACCTTGGGATATCCAACCCCAAAAGCTAGCTCAAAGGGTGGGAGTGCCCAAGGCCTTATAAACTCCACATTAGTTGCATATACAACCAATGTGGTACTACATATCTCAACACACCCCCTCACACAAGAGCCCTTTTGACTTGAAGCGTGGATTATGCACATGCCCAATTTTTGGTTTACCTTCTCAAGGTTCTTAACAAGTTGTAAGATAAAGTATGTGTAATGGTAGTCTATCTTAAAATATTTAAGTGGGGGAATTTTTCAATTAACGTGTCTAGTGTGGAAATTATTACATAGCTTGGTGATCACTGGGTAAGTTTGTGTCAATTGATAGAACCAGATTATAGGTATATAAAAAACCAAGTGGGATCAATTATAATTAAATTACATGAATTGTATAAATGTGAAATAATATCATGTAGCATTATTCTATCTTAAAATAATTTGATAGGAATGAAAATAATTGAACTATACATAGAGCAAAATCTTGTCTATTAAGCAAGGATGTAAATAAAATTATCTTTTTTTTAAGACATCGATCGGTGTCTGAAATTTTAATGGATATTATTAATCCGATTTCGGATTTGTGTCTTTCTAAATTCACAAATCTTAAGATCTATTTACTAATAAATATAATATGTAGATCAGAAGTTCCTGGTAAGTTAAAATATAAATATACTCTTAATTATTAACATAAAGTATGATATACATATGTAGATAGATGTAAATGTTAATCTAGTTTACCAAAAAAAAAAAATGCCAATCTTAAATTTTCCATATATAAATAATTTTAAAATATCTGTGTACAAAATACGATATACCTTATGCTTAAAAAAAGATAAATGTAAAATTATAACATTAATCACAAAGCTTTTCTGACATGAGATTTCAAAATGATACGACTATATGTGATGTGACCCTAGCAAAGAAAGGGCAGGGTGATGTTACTGTTATATTAAGTTTCGTGATTAAGTTGATAAAAAATTCGGAATCGTTATTGGCAACGAGACTTTTTATTTGGGTTCTTTTACAGTAATTTTTTACGGGTTTTATAATTCTCATTCAACACGAGAATTACAATTTTCCTACACACTCTTCGATTTTTCTAACACATGGGTCCCACATGTTTTTAATCTCTACAACATGAGATTTCAATTCTCCTTCAACATGATAATTATAAAACCCATTTTTTATTCTTTGGATAAATTTTAATTATTTTATTTACTTATAAAGGTGGACCCACCCTAAGTTTACCTGTTGGGCTGCAAAAATTATAGCCCGGGCCAACCCAGCCTAAATCAGCCCATTAAGAGTTAAAATGATGCGGGCCATGGGCCGAAGTAGCCCAACCCAAACTCATGGAGAAAGCCTAAAATCGAAGCAATATTCGAGTTCTGAAACTAAGGCCTAAGAAGAAGAAGAAGAAGAAGAAGAGGAAGGTGAAGTTGGTGGTGGTGCATAAACAAGAAGATGGAGAAGGTTTTGGAGGAAGAGCGTGAGATTGATGATGATACAACAACAACAACAACAACAACATCGAATGTTGAGAACAACACGAAATTGAAGAAGAAGAAGAAGAAGCAGAAAGTACTATTGAATGAAGCTGAGAAGCGCGGTGTGTGCTATCTGAGTCGCATTCCACCTCACATGGACCACGTCAAGCTTCGCCACATTCTCTCTCAATTCGGCGATATTCAAAGGATTTTTCTTTCTCCTCAAGGTCCCTTCTCTCTCTCTTTTAGTTTTTTAAATTTTTCATTTTAGGGTTTAGGGTTTTAGAACTTTTTTTTTTTAAAAAAATCTCATTTTATATTTTAAATTTATATTTTAAATAAAGGATAAATTTATTGCTAGCTTACTTAAAGAGGTAAAAAGTTTTTCTTATGTTTAATAAAATTCTAAATATTTATTTTAAAACTAGTATAATACTTTACTTGGTTATTTCAATGGTTGATGAAGTTTTTTTTTTTTAATTTAGGAAATTCTGCTGCCCAAGTGCCTCCTAAGCGGTCCCGGGCATCCCGAGACCAAGCATTTTCAGAAGGGTATTTATTTATTTTTGGAATTGAATTGATATCTGAATTTAAGTTTTTAAAATGGTTACGGATTTTTATGTTGGTAGGTTTTGATCATTGGTTTTTTTTTCTCCTGTAATTGTGTAGATGGGTTGAATTCGCCAATAAAATTGTTGCCAATATGTTAAATGGTGAACAGATAGGTATGTATTTGAATCAAAATCAATCACTTGTTGCTCTTTGTTCTTGATTCTCAAATGGAAACCATATTTTTCTCTCCTATCAGTTCTAGAATATCAGTATATCGCATGCATTGGCTATTATATTCTTGTTAAAATTTTGTGAAAAAAAAATAATTTGGTGTTTAGTGTTGTGGTAGGAGGATTATATACTTGTAGTAGCTATCTCTATCTATTGATCTTTTATCTTTAGTCTTTTAAGGAAATCATAATGTTGTCCTATAACTTTAGAATTTTTTTGTTCTTTAAATTTGGTGATACAGAAATATGATGTGTTCGTAGTGGTGTTTACTTGTATAGTAGCAGGACTGGTCATCACGTCTATCTTTATTGACTTGGTTTTCAAGTTTCTGATTTGTGTTATTTGTATCCAATTCCAGGGGGAAAGAAGAGATCATCGTTCTACTATGACCTTTGGAATATTAAGTACTTAAGTAAGTTCAAATGGGATGATATGACTGAAGAACTAGGTATGCGCTTTATTATAACACCTCGTAAATTCAAATGTGAATTTATATGATATAATGTGGGTTAAAAGGGAAGGATTAGTGAAAATCCTGAAATTGGGGTCAAAATGAGTACCGAGGGCAAAATGGTAAATTGCCAAAAACGTAAACCGAGACATGAAAAATGGAGTTAGGGACCTCAAGTGATAAAAATAATGCCGGATATGGATTCAGGACGAAAAATTGAGTGAACAGGCAAGTTTTGAAAATTTTGATGAATAGTGATTTCCCCGGGTAAAAATACTGCGGTATAAGTGTGAAATTTTTATGAGTATTCTGAGGAAAGAAAAATATGTCATGGACCAGAAAAATATGTAGATTAAGAATTTATGATCAGAATTTTTATCGGGATGAAAGTTAAATCGCGTGTGGGACTCGCTGGATAAAAATCCACTTAAGTTCCCTCACTTTTTCCCCTCACCCCCACGCTCTCTCTCTCCTTTTCTCTTCTTCCCTGCCGTGGCTTCCTCCCATTTTGAAGAACCAAGACCCATTTCTCTTCCTCTCCACCAATTGCTCATTTCTTCACCAAATCACTTGGTTTTGGTGTTGAAATTTATTGTAAACAACCTTCTAAAGCCATTGGTGATACTCTCAAGCCATGAAACCACCTCCTTTGTGCGTTTTGGAGCAGGGACAGATTCGAACCATTGAGGTTCTTGGTGTTTTTGAAGGGTTTTGATCTTCCTTTGCTTGGTGGAACCTTGGAGGAGTGTCTACCATAGATTGTGAGTATATTTGTGGTATCTTTGTGGTTGATTTTGTAGATCTAGAAATTTATGCACTAAGTCTTTAATCTTAGATGTGTGATGATAGAGAGCTCAAATGGAAAATGTGCATTAGATGGTTATGTCCTAGAATGATGTGTTTGAGCTAGAAATGCAATAAAAATTATTGGCGAAAAATACTCATAACTTAGGATTTTTGAATGATGCCTAAGATTTGTGAAAAATGAATTATGTAAGAAAGGGATTGATAAGTTGTTGCATGATGTGTTAATATGATTATATGATGAATGAGAGTGTTAAATTGAATTGAAAAAGCCTTGGGGCATACTTTTTGAAGAATCCGAATTATGAAGAAAAGTGAGGAAAAATGATGCAAAAATGATGTAGTTGAGGTTGAATGATTGAAAATGATGTTTAAATGGATGATGGTATAGTGTGATATGGTGGAATGAGAGGAAAGAATGTGTGATGCATGGTGTAATTGGTAATTGATCTATAAAAGAGATTAAAGTAAAATGGTATGGAAAAATAGCCTTAGGCTTAAGTGGTTATGTTGGTTAGCATTATTGTGAAGATAATTGACTATATGTGATTGATGATGATCACGTTGTTGATCATTTAGGTTGCCTCTCTTGGACGCTATGGTGGCGGATTAAGCTTGGAGCTTACGTATGGAGCATTGGCTCGGTGTTGAGGTAACCTTTGGAACTGGGGTTTAGTCCCTTGTGTGCTCCACCACACCTAGTGGAAGGTTGTGGTTGGATTTTGTGTCATTGGACATTGTGTGATTATGTGTTTCATGCTTTGTTGCATGTTATGTGTGAAATTGTTTGGTCACTGGCCAGTTGACGTGTGTTGGTTTGGACATCCGCTGGATTATTCCGTGTGGGAATGCCAGTTGGGTATGCCGTGGGGTCGACTCTGGGAGCGACACCAGGATGATCCAAACGGGGGACATCCGCTGGATAGGGCTCATGAGGAGTTCCAGTTGGGTTTTGCCATGGAGTCTTCTCAACCATGGGAGAGGCGCCAGGATTGTCTCGGGAGTTATATGATGGAGTCCTTGAACATAAATCCAATTGTGGATGTTCTCGGTTTGTCTCCAGTTGTTGGTGATATTGTATGTCATGCATATTATATGATGTTATATTTGCACATTGAGTGAGCCATGGGGTGGAGAAAGCCTCTAGCTCCCTGGGTTTACTGAGATATATTTGTATATCTCACCCCGTGTTTGGGGGACCACATTTCAGGGCATTATGAGCCGGGAGGAGCTTCGGGCAAGAAGCCCGCTTAGTAGACTGCGGATTGCTTATGGTGCATGGAGCTTGCATGACATTTTGGAGGAGTTTATGGAGTGCACATAGCATGACATTAGTATTTTGAGACTTAGGTCATGAACATATTGCATGATGTGATTTCCATGCTTTTGTAGTGTTCATGATTACTTTCTAAGTCGTGTTTATTGCTCATTATTCATGCCATGGATAATTGTATATTCTGAGTGAGCATGGGACTTGTCCATTGCCACATTTCTTGCATTTGAAGCCTTGGTATTTATGTTGTAAAATGGTCCATATTTGTTGTAAAATGGCCATGATATTAAAGACTTTGTAAATGATGTATGATTGAATGAAAATGCATGATGGAAGGGCCTAGAGCCTACATTAGGGTATGTTTAAGTGTTGTGTGGAGTACTAAGGTGTTAGGGATGGGCTACACAACTCTTTTTGGGCTGAAAATGCTGTAATCTGTCATTTTTACTGCATAGTAATCGATTACCCAAGCATGGTAATCGATTACCATGCAACAGGGGACGAAATAAATGCTACTGTCTCCACTGGTAATCGATTACCAGAGGCTTGGTAATCGATTACCAAGTGAGGTAATCGATTACCCAAGCTTGGTAATCGATTACCAGAGAACAGGGGATGCAAGATTTTAGCTACTGCCTCATTTTTGACAGGTGGTAATCGATTACCACCCACTGGTAATCGATTACCACAGTGTAAATTTCGAAAATTCAGGTTTTTCATTTCTAAAAGAAAGGGGCTTAACTTGGTGAGTAGAACTCCAAATGGTACGTGGTTTGAAACCACGCGTAGCTTATGTAAAAGACTATAACATGGTAAAACGTGAGAGTAAGATGATGAGTTTAAATGAATTGAATAAAAAGAAAGATTAGTGATGTTAGTAAACTGTATGATTCCGCGAATTGCATTTACAATTATAGTGTTGTTTTAATTGATTACGGAAAAGGTTATTGTTATGAAAAGGAATATGATAAAAGAAAAAAGTTTCCCGTAATTTAATTAACCCAATTACTGTGATTGTAACTGCGCTTAATATCATAATCAATGACAACAATACCGGTGTACAACGGGCTGTTACATTTTATGGTATCAGAGCAGTTTCTTAGGGAACTCTGATGATTGTGTGATTGTGGTGAGTGCTGTATAGTTGTACGTAGACTCTTATTGAGTACTGCACATGTGATTTCTTAGTTTGGGCCTGATCAACCCATTTCTTCGTGTTATATGTGTGGTCAGTATAAGATGCCTTCGTGACAACCCTGGAGCACCGATGCCAGTCCTTAGGCTGAGGTGGTGGGTGCAGTGTTGACTGCTCCACAGATAGATATGTTAGTAAGTGAATTTGATGTAATTGAGGACTTAGTGAGAATAAATTGAGATAAGATGTTTAACCATTTTGGGTAGAATGCTACCATAGTTGAATGTGTGGTCTTTTGGTTAGTAAAATGATTGATTTGAGTTGATATTGGTATGGTGATGTTGGTAAGTCTTCCCGAATTGTACGGGGAGTTGGAACAATTGAGTATATGTGGAATTAGTGGTATGTCTCTGACATGGTGGGGGATTGGAACCCCGATGAATTCGTGAAAAATTGAATATGAGTGCTTATATGTAAGCTTGGGTACCTTAGGGTAAAATAATAAGGTTATAAGACCCTTGGTGAGGGCATAAACTTGGATGACTTAAGATGCTTGGATGTAGAAATAAATTGAAATTTCAAATTTTGGATTGAGGATTGTGAGTAACTTAAAAGAACTATGGAAATGATGTGTTGGATAATTCAATGTTGAAAATGGGACTTTAGTCCATGATGATTTAATGTTGGCTGAACATAAGTGAGAATATCATATGTATAAAAAGTAAAATATAAGAAGTTGAGGAAATTACCATGGATGGCATTGGATGAATTTGATTGAAAGTATGAGGGTCCATAAGTTAAGGATGGTTGGACTTGACAAATGTGAGGTGAGAAAATATAACTGAGTGTGGTGTATTAATTATACTAATATGCTTCCATAATGTTGTGTAGCATTGAAATGTTGATGATGTGGCCTAATTATATGTGGATAATGATCCTGTGATGGCTAAGTGCCAGTATATATATATGTATATATATGTTTTGTGAAGGCCGGGGTGCCTATATGTATATCTGTGTTGTAATGAATTAGTAAACTCTTTGGTAAAAGAAAAATGATGCAATTGAAATTTGTAACAGCCCATTACGTACCGGTATTGTTAACATTGATTATGATATTAAGCGCAGTTACAATCACAGTAATTGGGTTAATTAAATTACGGGTAAACTTTTTTCTTTATTCGTATTCCTTTTCATAACCATAACCCTTTCCGTAATCAATTAAAGCAACACTATAATTGTAAATGCAATACGCGGAAGCATTCAGCTTAATCAACAACACTAATCTTTCTTTTTATCCAACTCATTTAAACCCATCAACTAATTTTCTCTTCTTACCAAGTTCTAGTCCCTTACGTTATTTACGTGTGGTTTCAAACCACGTACCATTTGGAGTTCTACCCATCAAGTTAAGTCCCTTCCTTTTAGTCTAGAAAAACCTGAATTTTCAAAATTTACACTGTGGTAATCGATTACCAGTGGGTGGTAATCGATTACCACCTGTCAAAAATGAGGCAGTAGCCAATTTTTCACATCCTCTGTTCTGGTAATCGATTACTAACTTTGGGTAATCGATTACCTCACATGGTAATCGATTACCAAAGCTCAGTAATCGATTACCAGTGAAGACAGTAGCCAATTTTCGTCCCCTGTTGCATGGTAATCGATTACCATGCTTGGGTAATCGATTACTATGCAGCAAAAGTGACAGATTACAACATTTGAAGCCCAAGAGGGTTGTGCAATCCATCCCAAACACCCTAGTACTCCACACAACACTTAAACATACTCTAATGTAGGCACTAGGCCCTTCAAACATGCATTTACATTCAATTATGTATCATTTACAAAGTCTTTAATATAATGGCCATTTTACATCAAATATGGACCATTTTACAACATATTTGCCAAGGCTTCAATTACAATGAATGTGGCAATGGACAAGTCCCATGCTCACTCAAATATACAATAATTTCCAAGGTTATACATATACATCATATTGAAAGGATCCAACATATAGTCATGACATACAAGGCATGGCATTTTCAACATGCACAAGTTCATGATCTAATTCTAAAGCATGAAACATATGCAATATATGTCCCCATCCAATGCTCATCACATGGTGCCCCCAACATGCACCTCATGCTCCACTCTTCCAGGCTCAACCTAACCTGAAATGATGCCCCACAACACGGGGTGAGATATATAAATATATCTCAGTAAACCAAGGGCCCTGGAGGTTTCTCCACCCCATGGCTCACTCAATGTGCAAATATAACATCATACAATATGCAAGCAATGCAATATCACCCACCAACTGGAGACAACCCGAGAACATCCACTCATGGATTCATGTTCAAGGACTCCATCATATAACTCCCGAGACAATCCTGGCGCCTCTCCCATGGTTGAGAAGACTCCATGGCAAAACCCAACCGGAACTCCTCATGAGCCCTATCCGGCGGACGTCCCCGTTTGGATCATCCTGGCGTCGCTCCCAGAGTCGACTCCATGGCACATTCCAACTGGCATTCCGTCACGAAATGATCCAGCGGATGTCCAAACTCCACACACGTCAACTGGCCAGTGACCAAACAATTTTCATAAAATCCAAGCAATATGCATACAAGCACACAATCACACAATGCCATAATCACATAATCCAACCACAACCATCCACTAGGTGTGGTGGAGCACACAAGGGCTAAACCCCAGTTCCAAAGGTTACCTTAATACCGAGCCCATGCTCCAAACGTAAGCTCCAAGCTTACCCGCTTCCAAAGCGTCCAAAAGAGGCAACCTAGATAATCCACAACATGATTATCAATCCATTTCCAATTCAAACATTAAATCTCAAATAATCATTCATTTTACTTCAATCTCTTTTATAGATCACATTACCAATTATATCATGAATCACACATTCTTTCTTCTCATTCCACTATATCACACTATACCATCATCCATTTAAACATCATTTTCAATCATTCAACTTCCACTACATCATTTTTATATCATTTTTCCTCCAAACCCTTCTATGGTTCGAATTCCTCAAGGTTGGTTCTACAAGGTTTTCAATTCCATTTTAACACACACACTAATCATATCATCATGTTATCACTCTATACCAATGGTCCACCATTCAATTATCCAATTACACCACATACCACTTTTTCATGAAATCTTCACAAATTTTCCTAAGTTAAAATTCCAACTTTTTCACCAAAATTTATCATAACATTTCTAGCTTACAAGCATCATTCTAAGGCATTTTCATCTAATAGCATTTTTCCATTTGAGCTCTCTATCATCACACATCTAAGATTAAAGATTCAAAGCATAATTTCTAGATCTACAAAATCAACCACAAAAGTACCACAAATATACTCACCATCAAGTGGATGAACACCACCAAGGCTCCATCCATCCAAAGGAGATCCAAAAACTCTCAAAACTCCAAGAACATCAAAGGGGTCGGATCTGAGTTTGTCCATTTTCGCCCCAAGGAGGTGGTTTCATGGCTTCTAAGTGTTACCAATGGATCTAGAAGGTTGTTTACAATAGATTTCAACACCAAAATCAAGTGATTTGGTGAAGAAATGAAGAATTGATGAGAGAAGAGAGAAATGGTGGGTTTGGTTCATTTTGCAGGGGGGTGCGCGAAGAAGAAGGGAAAAAGGAAGGAAAGAGAAGGAGAAAAGGGTGGGAGGCTAAGTGACTTCGGTCACACGGGTCCCACGCGCGATCTAACTTCAACTCCGATAAAAATTATGATCATATATTCTTAATCTACGTATTTTTCCAGTCCATGTCATATTTTTCTTTCCTCAAAATTCTCATAAAAATTTCACACTTATCGGTACACTCGTACCGCAGCATCTTTCACTTAAAAAGTCACTATTCATCACTTTTTCACAATTTTGCCTACTCACTCAATTTTCCGTCCTGATTCCATTTCCAGTATTACTTTTGTCATATTAAATCTCTAACTCCATTTTTCATGCCTCGGTTCACGTTTTTGGCAAATTACCATTTTGCCCTTTTGCCCTTTTTGGCCATAATTTCTCTGATTTTCACTAATCCTTCCCTCTTAAACCCATATTTTATCACATAATTTCACATTTAATTTTCTGAGGTGTTATATTCACCCCACCTTTTAGGAATTTTGTCCGCAAAATCAACTATACACATATGCTAACTCGGGATACAGCCAGAGAATCTCAGTCCCCCGTACCCAAGAAGCTCCATCAGTGCGCGGACGCCAAAATAATTGTTTACATTTCTATCTTTTGGCTTTTCAGCCCCATTTCACAATGACCTTGCCTTTCAAAGGCCCAATGGGAGACTTCAAGTCCTTCCCAATTTCAATACCAACCGGTGACACCACATGTGAACAACCGGAGTGCACCACACAGTTGTGCACTTTCTCTGCTTTACCAAGCCAATTGCTTTTAATTTCTTTTCAGTTTCATTTCACAAGTCCAGCTACCTAGCACATATCGCCCATAATTTCTCTTGGCAGGTTTTCCTAACAAATTAACATATCAACCAATATACCCATAGGGTTATGCTACATCCTATTCAATCTGTGCCACACAGGCAACTATTACTTACTGGCACAATACAGCCACCATTTTCCTTCTCTGAATTTATTCTTATGGAGTATCAACTCTTGTCATCAATCTTTTTCACATTTCTTATTCCACATTAAACACTATTATGGAATCTCACAGCCTCTCAGTGCAACTCACCGAGTAATCATCCGGTCCACGCTCACTATACTTTTATTTTCTGAGGGACAAATCCCCATTTTTGGCACCTAGCCACAACTCGTATATCCACATTTTTCTTTTCTCATGTTCTTAACCTATAACATACAATTTCACCTCAACTCTTTACCTTTAACAAGCACCATTTCTGTGCTAAACGTTTGAATCCAACCCTACAGGTTTACCAACTTTCGCCAAAACACAATGGCGGATCACTTCCTCAAGACATTTCACCGGTATCCAATGGGCCACACATTATAATTTATACACTACATCGGCTAATTCAAAGCCTTCATCCAAGGATTCACTCATTACTTTTCATATCCTAAATCATACTTACAATTTCAACTAATCATCTCAAAACTTGACACATAACTCATCACTGATTTCTCCCATTAAAGGCAACATGCCTAAGATTTCCATTAACAATTTTCTTTAATTACTGTTCCATACTCATTCTGTCAATTCCACCCGTGTTTCATTCCATACACCTCACCTTCACTATCATTTCATTTAACCAGTATCTGTTATTCCAAGGTCACCCATCATCTTTCTCTCATACCTGTCCCATCATACAGGGACTTTCAAAGCCTATTTATCATGCCACAAGGACTAAATCCATCAATATCATTACTTTCATAATTTCATATCGGCTATTACACAGGTCTCTCGGACTATTCAAAGTGCTACTAGCACACTCAATCATATATCTTGATACCTATCCACAAAACAACATCGACATTGTGTATTTTCAACACATCTCTCACTCTAATTTGCATCTATACAACTTCATCCGTAACTCGACCACCAGGGTAAAGATATCAACCTTTTATTCCACCAAATACCATTCTATTTAATAACTAGTATCACACCTTCTTACTTGCCTACATCACAATTTATCACTTATCAAAATCCTTGGCCACTCAGGCCACCAACTTAGCTTAGCATCTCACCATCACAAGCCTTTCCAGAAGACTTTGACTCAATCCATCAGTACCAATTCAATTTTCATTCCCTTCACATAGGGTGACAATCCAATAATTCATTTCATAATTTCCATAAAACCACAATTCGTACTACCACACTTGGTATACACTCATGCACATCTCCGAGTGCTCAATTTCATAATCCAAACTGCCATCTCATGGCACCTCACACATTTCATCATATGTTAGGCATATTACTGTTCCCTTATAGTTATCCAAATTTCACCTCTTGCGTTCCTCACAAGATACAATCCTCTAATGCAATGGGTAAGAACATCCTTAGGTTTAACCCCTCGAGCTCTTGCTGTCCTAAGGGCCCCAGGTGCAATGCCCCACCAATCAGAGAATCTGTCCTTATAATTCACGCAAGAAGAGGTAACATGCCAACGGCTGTACTAACAGTCCCACTAACACAAGGTTCTACCTCACACTACATAACTTATACAAGATAATAATAATAATCTCCAGGAACATAATCCATACGGAGATAGCCATACACTCCAGGCATATAAGCCTCACAGATATAAACACATTCACATAACCTCGGTATATAACAGCAAAGAGTTCTATATAGATATATAATGGTATACTAATTACATCTTACTTTTGCACCATGCACTATGACCTTCCAAATATGGTTCTTTTCTCGGCAATATACTCATTTAACTTGACTAGTCATTAGTCTTAGTCCCTAACACAATTATCACCACAAGATTCCAACATATTTCTCATTCTTTGACACATAATTCTCAATTCTTAGTAGTGCCCAAGCTTGGTACAGTTCTAATCCGTTGTCCATCACGACTCATAGCAACTATGCTCAACTCTGTAGAAGATCCACTTCAGTAAAATAACTTCACTTTTCATCTCAATATTTCACCATGACACCAAGAGTGCCCTCATTTAACCGTCCATGCATTCAGTGCATCAGGACCACCAGATACTTTTCAATTTCGAGCAGTGCTCGCCTGGGACTTCCAAGAGCAACACCTCTTAGGATTCAATCCACAAAGGGAAACCCAGGGCAATTTCAATTGCCACGTTATTACCAACGTGTGTGCCAGGGTATAACTTGCACACCGGGACTCCATCATGAATCCCATAACAAATTGAGCGTCCAATGACACTCCAAAGAGACAATCTCTTCTACATTTCCTATCATAGGGAATTTCACTTACATCATTACTCTTTTACCAAAAATAGTTTTTCTTTTTCCACAGAGTTTACTAACTCAAAACAACACAATTATACATTTAGGCACCCCGGCCTTCACAATACATATATATTTATACATATATACATACTAGCACTTAACCATCACAGGATTACTATCCACATCTAATTAGGCCGCGACCTTAACATTTCAATGCTACCCAACATTATGGAAGCATAATAGTACCGTTACCACACCACACTCAGTTATATCTTCACTCCTCACATTAGTCAAGTCCAACCATCCTTAACTTATGGACTCTCATACTTTCAATCAAATTCACCAAATGCCACACATGGCAATTTCCCTCAACTTCTTATATTTTACGTTTTATACATATGATATCCTCACTTACATCTAACCAGCATTACATCATCATGGACTAAAGTCCCAATTTCAACATCGAATTATCTACACATCATTTCCATAGTTCTCTTAAGTTACTCACAATCCTCAATCCAAAATTTGAGATTTCAATTTACTTCTACATCCAAGCATATTAAGTCATTCATATACCTGCCCTCATCAAGGGTCTTATAACCTTATACTTTACCCTAAAGTATCCAACATTACATATAAACACTCATATTCAAATTTTCACAATTTCATCGGGGTTCCAATTTCCCACCATGTCCAAGATATACCACTAATTCCCACATTTACTCAATGGTTCTAACTCCCCATACATCTAGGAAGACTACCAACATTACCATCCAATATCAACTCAATTCAATCATTTTACTAACCAAAAGACCACACATCCAACTATGGTAGCATTCTACCCAAAATGGTTATACATCTTACCACACTTTATTCTCACTAAGTCCTCGATTATACCAAATTCACTTACTAACATATCCATTCGTGGGGTAGTCAACACTGCCCCCACCACCTTAGCCTAAGGACTGGCATTGGTGCTCCAGGGTTGTCACGAAGGCATCTTATACTGACCACACACTGAACACAAGAAAATGGGCTGATCAGGCCCAAACTAAGGAATCACATGTGTAGCAGTCAATAAGAGTCTACGTACAACTATACAGCACTCACCTCAATTACACAATCATCAGAGTTCCCTAATGAAACTGCTCTGATACCATAAAATGTAACAGCCCGTTACGTACCGGTATTGTTAACATTGATTATGATATTAAGCGCAGTTACAATCACAGTAATTGAGTTAATTAAATTACGGGTAAACTTTTTTCTTTATTCGTATTCCTTTTCATAACCATAACCCTTTCCGTAATCAATTAAAGCAACACTATAATTGTAAATGCAATACGCGGAAGCATTCAGCTTAATCAACAACACTAATCTTTCTTTATATCCAACTCATTTAAACCCATCAACTAATTTTCTCTTCTTACCAAGTTCTAGTCCCTTACGTTATTTACGCGTGGTTTCAAACCACGTACCATTTGGAGTTCTACCCATCAAGTTAAGTCCCTTTCTTTTAGTCTAGAAAAACCTGAATTTTCAAAATTTACACTGTGGTAATCGATTACCTGTGGGTGGCAATCGATTACCACCTGTCAAAAATGAGGCAGTAGCCAATTTTTCACATCCTCTGTTCTGGTAATCGATTACCAACTTTGGGTAATCGATTACCTCACATGGTAATCGATTACCAAAGCTCAGTAATCGATTACCAGTGAAGACAGTAGCCAATTTTCGTCCCCTGTTGCATGGTAATCGATTACCATGCTTGGGTAATCGATTACTATGCAGCAAAAGTGACAGATTACAGCATTTGAAGCCCAAGAAGGGTTGTGCAATCCATCCCAAACACCCTAGTACTCCACACAACACTTAAACATACTCTAATGTAGGCACTAGGCCCTTCAAACATGCATTTACATTCAATTATGCATCATTTACAAAGTCTTTAATATAATGGCCATTTTACATCAAATATGGATCATTTTACAACATATTTGCCAAGGCTTCAATTACAATGAATGTGGCAATGGACAAGTCCCATGCTCACTCAAATATACAACAATTTCCAAGGTTATACATATACATCATATTGAAAGGATCCAACATATAGTCATGACATACAAGGCATGGCATTTTCAACATGCACAAGTTCATGATCTAATTCTAAAGCATGAAACATATGCAATATATGTCCCCATCCAATGCTCATCACATGGTGCCCCCAACATGCACCTCATGCTCCACTCTTCCAGGCTCAACCTAACCTGAAATGATGCCCCACAACACGGGGTGAGATATATAAATATATCTCAGTAAACCAAGGGCCCTGGAGGTTTCTCCACCCCATGGCTCACTCAATGTGCAAATATAACATCATACAATATGCAAGCAATGCAATATCACCCACCAACTGGAGACAACCCGAGAACATCCACTCATGGATTCATGTTCAAGGACTCCATCATATAACTCCCGAGACAATCCTGGCGCCTCTCCCATGGTTGAGAAGACTCCATGGCAAAACCCAACCGGAACTCCTCATAAGCCCTATCCGGCGGACGTCCCCGTTTGGATCATCCTGGCGTCGCTCCCAGAGTCGACTCCATGGCACATTCCAACTGGCATTCCGTCACGAAATGATCCAGCGGATGTCCAAACTCCACACACGTCAACTGGCCAGTGACCAAACAATTTTCATAAAATCCAAGCAATATGCATACAAGCACACAATCACACAATGCCATAATCACATAATCCAACCACAACCATCCACTAGGTGTGGTGGAGCACACAAGGGCTAAACCCCAGTTCCAAAGGTTACCTCAATACCGAGCCCATGCTCCAAACGTAAGCTCCAAGCTTACCCACTTCCAAAGCGTCCAAAAGAGGCAACCTAGATAATCCACAACATGATTATCAATCCATTTCCAATTCAAACATTAAATCTCAAATAATCATTCATTTTACTTCAATCTCTTTTATAGATCACATTACCAATTATATCATGAATCACACATTCTTTCTTCTCATTCCACTATATCACACTATACCATCATCCATTTAAACATCATTTTCAATCATTCAACTTCCACTACATCATTTTTATATCATTTTTCCTCCAAACCCTTCTATGGTTCGAATTCCTCAAGGTTGGTTCTACAAGGTTTTCAATTCCATTTTAACACACACACTAATCATATCATCATGTTATCACTCTATACCAATGGTCCACCATTCAATTATCCAATTACACCACATACCACTTTTTCATGAAATCTTCACAAATTTTCCGAAGTTAAAATTCCAACTTTTTCACCAAAATTTATCATAGCATTTCTAGCTTACAAGCATCATTCTAAGGCATTTTCATCTAATAGCATTTTTCCATTTGAGCTCTCTATCATCACACATCTAAGATTAAAGATTCAAAGCATAATTTCTAGATCTACAAAATCAACCACAAAAGTACCACAAATATACTCACCATCAAGTGTATGAACACCACCAAGGCTCCATCCATCCAAAGGAGATCCAAAAACTCTCAAAACTCCAAGAACATCAAAGGGGTCGGATCTGAGTTTGTCCATTTTCGCCCCAAGGAGGTGGTTTCATGGCTTCTAAGTGTTACCAATGGATCTAGAAGGTTGTTTACAATAGATTTCAAAACCAAAATCAAGTGATTTGGTGAAGAAATGAAGAATTGATGAGAGAAGAGAGAAATGGTGGGTTTGGTTCATTTTGCAGGGGGGTGCGCGAAGAAGAAGGGAAAAAGGAAGGAAAGAGAAGGAGAAAAGGGTGGGAGGCTAAGTGACTTCGGTCACACGGGTCCCACGCGCGATCTAACTTCAACTCCGATAAAAATTATGATCATATATTCTTAATCTACGTATTTTTCCAGTCCATGTCATATTTTTCTTTCCTCAAAATTCTCATAAAAATTTCACACTTATCGGTACACTCGTACCGCAGCATCTTTCACTTAAAAAGTCACTATTCATCACTTTTTCACAATTTTGCCTACTCACTCAATTTTCCGTCCTGATTCCATTTCCAGTATTACTTTTGTCATATTAAATCTCTAACTCCATTTTTCATGCCTCGGTTCACGTTTTTGGCAAATTACCATTTTGCCCTTTTGCCCTTTTTGGCCATAATTTCTCTGATTTTCACTAATCCTTCCCTCTTAAACCCATATTTTATCACATAATTTCACATTTAATTTTCTGAGGTGTTATATTCACCCCACCTTTTAGGAATTTTGTCCGCAAAATCAACTATACACATATGCTAACTCGGGATACAGCCAGAGAATCTCAGTCCCCCGTACCCAAGAAGCTCCATCAGTGCGCGGACGCCAAAATAATTGTTTACATTTCTATCTTTTGGCTTTTCAGCCCCATTTCACAATGACCTTGCCTTTCAAAGGCCCAATGGGAGACTTCAAGTCCTTCCCAATTTCAATACCAACCGGTGACACCACATGTGAACAACCGGAGTGCACCACACAGTTGTGCACTTTCTCTGCTTTACCAAGCCAATTGCTTTTAATTTCTTTTCAGTTTCATTTCACAAGTCCAGCTACCTAGCACATATCGCCCATAATTTCTCTTGGCAGGTTTTCCTACCAAATTAACATATCAACCAATATACCCATAGGGTTATGCTACATCCTATTCAATCTGTGCCACACAGGCAACTATTACTTACTGGCACAATACAGCCACCATTTTCCTTCTCTGAATTTATTCTTATGGAGTATCAACTCTTGTCATCAATCTTTTTCACATTTCTTATTCCACATTAAACACTATTATGGAATCTCACAGCCTCTCAGTGCAACTCACCGAGTAATCATCCGGTCCACGCTCACTATACTTTTATTTTCTGAGGGACAAATCCCCATTTTTGGCACCTAGCCACAACTCGTATATCCACATTTTTCTTTTCTCATGTTCTTAACCTATAACATACAATTTCACCTCAACTCTTTACATTTAACAAGCACCATTTCTGTGCTAAACGTTTGAATCCAACCCTACAGGTTTACCAACTTTCGCCAAAACACAACGGTGGATCACTTCCTCAAGACATTTCACCGGTATCCAATGGGCCACACATTATAATTTATACACTACATCGGCTAATTCAAAGCCTTCATCCAAGGATTCACTCATTACTTTTCATATCCTAAATCATACTTACAATTTCAACTAAGCATCTCAAAACTTGACACATAACTCATCACTGATTTCTCCCATTAAAGGCAACATGCCTAAGATTTCCATTAACAATTTTCTTTAATTACTGTTCCATACTCATTCTGTCAATTCCACCCGTGTTGCATTCCATACACCTCACCTTCACTATCATTTCATTTAACCAGTATCTGTTGTTCCAAGGTCACCCATCATCTTTCTCTCATACCTGTCCCATCATACAGGGACTTTCAAAGCCTATTTATCATGCCACAAGGACTAAATCCATCAATATCATTACTTTCATAATTTCATATCGGCTATTACACAGGTCTCTCGGACTATTCAAAGTGCTACTAGCACACTCAATCATATATCTTGATACCTATCCACAAAACAACATCAACATTGTGTATTTTCAACACATCTCTCACTCTAATTTGCATCTATACAACTTCATCCGTAACTCGACCACCAGGGTAAAGATATCAATCTTTTATTCCACCAAATACCATTCTATTTAATAACTAGTATCACACCTTCTTACTTGCCTACATCACAATTTATCACTTATCAAAATCCTTGGCCACTCAGGCCACCAACTTAGCTTAGCATCTCACTATCACAAGCCTTTCCAGAAGACTTTGACTCAATCCATCAGTACCAATTCAATTTTCATTCCCTTCACATAGGGTGACAATCCAATAATTCATTTCATAATTTCCATAAAACCACAATTCGTACTACCACACTTGGTATACACTCATGCACATCTCCGAGTGCTCAATTTCATAATCCAAACTGCCATCTCATGGCACCTCACACATTTCATCATATGTTAGGCATATTACTGTTCCCTTATAGTTATCCAAATTTCACCTCTTGCGTTCCTCACAAGATACAATCCTCTAATGCAATGGGTAAGAACATCCTTAGGTTTAACCCCTCGAGCTCTTGCTGTCCTAAGGGCCCCAGGTGCAATGCCTCACCAATCAGAGAATCTGTCCTTATAATTCACGCAAGAAGAGGTAACATGCCAACGGCTGTACTAACAGTCCCACTAACACAAGGTTCTACCTCACACTACATAACTTATACAAGATAATAATAATAATCTCCAGGAACATAATCCATACGGAGATAGCCATACACTCCAGGCATATAAGCCTCACAGATATAAACACATTCACATAACCTCGGTATATAACAGCAAAGAGTTCTATATAGATATATAATGGTATACTAATTACATCTTACTTTTGCACCATGCACTATGACCTTCCAAATATGGTTCTTTTCTCGGCAATATACTCATTTAACTTGACTAGACATTAGTCTTGGTCCCTAACACAATTATCACCACAAGATTCCAACATATTTCTCATTCTTTGACACATAATTCTCAATTCTTAGTAGTGCCCAAGCTTGGTACAGTTCTAATCCGTTGTCCATCACGACTCATAGCAACTATGCTCAACTCTGTAGAAGATCCACTTCAGTAAAATAACTTCACTTTTCATCTCAATATTTCACCATGACACCAAGAGTGCCCTCATTTAACCGTCCATGCATTCAGTGCATCAGGACCACCAGATACTTTTCAATTTCGAGCAGTGCTCGCCTGGGACTTCCAAGAGCAACACCTCTTAGGATTCAATCCACAAAGGGAAACCCAGGGCAATTTCAATTGCCACGTTATTACCGTGTGTGCCAGGGTATAACTTGCACACCGGGACTCCATCATGAATCCCATAACAAATTGAGCGTCCAATGACACTCCAAAGAGACAATCTCTTCTACATTTCCTATCATAGGGAATTTCACTTACATCATTACTCTTTTACCAAAAATAGTTTTTCTTTTTCCACAGAGTTTACTAACTCAAAACAACACAATTATACATTTAGGCACCCCGGCCTTCACAATACATATATATTTATACATATATACATACTAGCACTTAACCATCACAGGATTACTATCCACATCTAATTAGGCCGCGACCTTAACATTTCAATGCTACCCAACATTATGGAAGCATAATAGTACCGTTACCACACCACACTCAGTTATATCTTCTCTCCTCACATTAGTCAAGTCCAACCATCCTTAACTTATGGACTCTCATACTTTCAATCAAATTCACCAAATGCCACACATGGCAATTTCCCTCAACTTCTTATATTTTACGTTTTATACATATGATATCCTCACTTACATCTAACCAGCATTACATCATCATGGACTAAAGTCCCAATTTCAACATCGAATTATCTACACATCATTTCCATAGTTCTCTTAAGTTACTCATAATCCTCAATCCAAAATTTGAGATTTCAATTTACTTCTACATCCAAGCATATTAAGTCATTCATATACCTGCCCTCATCAAGGGTCTTATAACCTTATACTTTACCCTAAAGTATCCAACATTACATATAAACACTCATATTCAAATTTTCACAATTTCATCGGGGTTCCAATTTCCCACCATGTCCAAGATATACCACTAATTCCCACATTTACTCAATGGTTCTAACTCCCCATACATCTAGGAAGACTACCAACATTACCATCCAATATCAACTCAATTCAATCATTTTACTAACCAAAAGACCACACATCCAACTATGGTAGCATTCTACCCAAAATGGTTATACATCTTACCACACTTTATTCTCACTAAGTCCTCGATTATACCAAATTCCCTTACTAACATATCCATTCGTGGGGTAGTCAACACTGCCCCCACCACCTTAGCCTAAGGACTGGCATTGGTGCTCCAGGGTTGTCACGAAGGCATCTTATACTGACCACACACTGAACACAAGAAAATGGGTTGATCAGGCCCAAACTAAGGAATCACATGTGTAGCAGTCAATAAGAGTCTACGTACAACTATACAGCACTCACCTCAATTACACAATCATCAGAGTTCCCTAATGAAACTGCTCTGATACCATAAAATGTAACAGCCCGTTACGTACCGGTATTGTTAACATTGATTATGATATTAAGCGCAGTTACAATCACAGTAATTAGGTTAATTAAATTACGGGTAAACTTTTTTCTTTATTCGTATTCCTTTTCATAACCATAACCCTTTCCGTAATCAATTAAAGCAACACTATAATTGTAAATGCAATACGCGGAAGCATTCAGCTTAATCAACAACACTAATCTTTCTTTTTATCCAACTCATTTAAACCCATCAACTAATTTTCTCTTCTTACCAAGTTCTAGTCCCTTACGTTATTTACGCGTGGTTTCAAACCACGTACCATTTGGAGTTCTACCCATCAAGTTAAGTCCCTTTCTTTTAGTCTAGAAAAACCTGAATTTTCAAAATTTACACTGTGGTAATCGATTACCAGTGGGTGGTAATCGATTACCACCTGTCAAAAATGAGGCAGTAGCCAATTTTTCACATCCTCTGTTCTGGTAATCGATTACCAACTTTGGGTAATCGATTACCACACATGGTAATGGATTACCAAAGCTCAGTAATCGATTACCAGTGAAGACAGTAGCCAATTTTCGTCCCCTGTTGAATGGTAATCGATTACCATGCTTGGGTAATCGATTACTATGCAGCAAAAGTGACAGATTATAGCATTTGAAGCCCAAGAAGGGTTGTGCAATCCATCCCAAACACCCTAGTACTCCACACAACACTTAAACATACTCTAATGTAGGCACTAGGCCCTTCAAACATGCATTTACATTCAATTATGCATCATTTACAAAGTCTTTAATATAATGGCCATTTTACATCAAATATGGACCATTTTACAACATATTTGCCAAGGCTTCAATTACAATGAATGCGGCAATGGACAAGTCCCATGCTCACTCAAATATACAACAATTTCCAAGGTTATACATATACATCATATTGAAAGGATCCAACATATAGTCATGACATACAAGGCATGGCATTTTCAACATGCACAAGTTCATGATCTAATTCTAAAGCATGAAACATATGCAATATATGTCCCCATCCAATGCTCATCACATGGTACCCCCAACATGCACCTCATGCTCCACTCTTCCAGGCTCAACCTAACCTGAAATGATGCCCCACAACACGGGGTGAGATATATAAATATATCTCAGTAAACCAAGGGCCCTGGAGGTTTCTCCACCCCATGGCTCACTCAATGTGCAAATATAACATCATACAATATGCAAGCAATGCAATATCACCCACCAACTGGAGACAACCCGAGAACATCCACTCATGGATTCATGTTCAAGGACTCCATCATATAACTCCCGAGACAATCCTGGTGCCTCTCCCATGATTGAGAAGACTCCATGGCAAAACCCAACCGGAACCCCTCATGAGCCCTATCCGGCGGACGTCCCCGTTTGGATCATCCTGGCGTCGCTCCCAGAGTCGACTCCATGGCACATTCCAACTGGCATTCCGTCACGAAATGATCCAGCGGATGTCCAAACTCCACACACGTCAACTGGCCAGTGACCAAACAATTTTCATAAAATCCAAGCAATATGCATACAAGCACACAATCACACAATGCCATAATCACATAATCCAACCACAACCATCCACTAGGTGTGGTGGAGCACACAAGGGCTAAACCCCAGTTCCAAAGGTTACCTCAATACCGAGCCCATGCTCCAAACGTAAGCTCCAAGCTTACCCGCTTCCAAAGCGTCCAAAAGAGGCAACGTAGATAATCCACAACATGATTATCAATCCATTTCCAATTCAAACATTAAATCTCAAATAATCATTCATTTTACTTCAATCTCTTTTATAGATCACATTACCAATTATATCATGAATCACACATTCTTTCTTCTCATTCCACTATATCACACTATACCATCATCCATTTAAACATCATTTTCAATCATTCAACTTCCACTACATCATTTTTATATCATTTTTCCTCCAAACCCTTCTATGGTTCGAATTCCTCAAGGTTGGTTCTACAAGGTTTTCAATTCCATTTTAACACACACACTAATCATATCATCATGTTATCACTCTATACCAATGGTCCACCATTCAATTATCCAATTACACCACATACCACTTTTTCATGAAATCTTCACAAATTTTCCTCAGTTAAAATTCCAACTTTTTCACCAAAATTTATCATAGCATTTCTAGCTTACAAGCATCATTCTAAGTCATTTTCATCTAATAGCATTTTTCCATTTGAGCTCTCTATCATCACACATCTAAGATTAAAGATTCAAAGCATAATTTCTAGATCTACAAAATCAACCACAAAAGTACCACAAATATACTCACCATCAAGTGTATGAACACCACCAAGGCTCCATCCATCCAAAGGAGATCCAAAAACTCTCAAAACTCCAAGAACATCAAAGGGGTCGGATCTGAGTTTGTCCATTTTCGCCCCAAGGAGGTGGTTTCATGGCTTCTAAGTGTTACCAATGGATCTAGAAGGTTGTTTACAATAGATTTCAACACCAAAATCAAGTGATTTGGTGAAGAAATGAAGAATTGATGAGAGAAGAGAGAAATGGTGGGTTTGGTTCATTTTGCAGGGGGGTGCGCGAAGAAGAAGGGAAAAAGGAAGGAAAGAGAAGGAGAAAAGGGTGGGAGGCTAAGTGACTTCGGTCACACGGGTCCCACGCGCGATCTAACTTCAACTCCGATAAAAATTATGATCATATATTCTTAATCTACGTATTTTTCCAGTCCATGTCATATTTTTCTTTCCTCAAAATTCTCATAAAAATTTCACACTTATCGGTACACTCGTACCGCAGCATCTTTCACTTAAAAAGTCACTATTCATCACTTTTTCACAATTTTGCCTACTCACTCAATTTTCCGTCCTGATTCCATTTCCAGTATTACTTTTGTCATATTAAATCTCTAACTCCATTTTTCATGCCTCGGTTCACGTTTTTGGCAAATTACCATTTTGCCCTTTTGCCCTTTTTGGCCATAATTTCTCTAATTTTCACTAATCCTTCCCTCTTAAACCCATATTTTATCACATAATTTCACATTTAATTTTCTGAGGTGTTATAAAATTCCCTATGATGGGAAATGTTTGAAGAGATTGTCCCTTTGGAGTGTCGTTGGACGCTCAATTTAGTATGGGATTCATGATGGAGTCCCGGTGTGCAAGTTACACCATGGCACACATGTTGTTAATAATGTGACAATTAAGATTGTCCTGGGTTTCCCTTGTGGATTGAATCCTAAGAGGTGTTGCTCTTGGAAGTCCCAGG
Source organism: Gastrolobium villosum (assembly GCA_032173675.1). Taxonomy (NCBI): domain Eukaryota; kingdom Viridiplantae; phylum Streptophyta; class Magnoliopsida; order Fabales; family Fabaceae; genus Gastrolobium; species Gastrolobium villosum. The sequence continues at coordinate 35,670 of JAVKPL010007751.1, read as the reverse complement.
CGAGCACCGCTCGAAATTGACATTTATCTGGTGGTCCTGATGCGCTGAATGCATGGACTGTTAAGTGTGGGCACTCTTGGTGTCATAGAGAAATATTGAGAGAAAAAGGTGATGTTTTAATGAAGTGGATCTTCTACGGTGTTGAGCATAGTTGCTATAAGTCATGATGGACGACAGATTAGAATCGTACCGAGCATGGGCACTATCAAGAATTGAAAATTATGTGCCAAAGTATGAGAAATATGTTGGAATCAGGTGGTGATGATTGTGTTATGGACTAAGACTAATGACTAGTCAAGTGAAATGAATATACTGTTGAGAAAAGAACCATATTGGAAAGCTATAGTGGATGGTGCAAAAGTAAGATATAACTAGTATACCATTATGTACCTATATAAGACTCTGTTTGCCGTTATATACGGATGTGATGTGAATGTGTTTATCTCTGTGTGGCGTATATGCCCGGAGTATATGGCTATCTCCGTATGGATTATGTTCCCGGAGATTATTATTATCTTGTATAAGTAATGTGGTGTGAGGTAGTGCCTTGTGTTAGTGGGACTGTTAGTACAGCCGTTGGCATGTTACCTCTTCTTGCGTGAATTATAAGGACAGATTCTCTGATTGGTGGGGCATTGCACCTGGGGCCCTTAGGACAGCAAGAGCTCGAGGGGTTAAACCTAAGGATGTTCTTACCCATTTCATTAGAGGATTGTATCTTGTGAGGAACGCAAGAGGTGAATTTTGGATAACTTAAGTGAACAGTAATATGTCAAGTAGTATGAAATGTGCGAGGTGCCATGAGATGGTATTGTGAATTATGAATGTGAGCACTCGGAGATGTGCATGAGTGTATACCAAGTGTGGTAGTATGGAATTATGGTTTTACGGAAATTGTGAAATGAATTATTGGATTATCACCCTATGTGAAAGGAATGGAAAATTGATTAGTACTGATGGATTGAGTCAAAGTCTTCTGGGAAGGCTTGTGATGGTGATATGTTAAGCTATGTTGGCGGTCAATGGTTTTTAATAATTGACTAATTGTGATGTAGTTAAGTAAGGAGGTGTGGTACTAGCTATTAAATAGAATGGTATTTGGTGAAATAAAAGGTTGATATCTCGGCCCTGGTGGTAGAGTTGCTGATGGAGTTGTATAGATGCCGATGATAGTGAGAGATGTGTTGAAAATACACAATGTTGATGTTGTTCTTGGCTAGGTACCAAGATATATGATTGAGTATGCTAATAGTACTTGAATAGTCTAAGAGACTTGTATACCAGCCGATATGAAGTTATGAAAGTAATGACAATGATGGATTTAGTCCTTGTGGCATGATAACTAGGTTTTGAAAATCCCTATATGATGGGACAGGTATGAGAGAGAGATGATATGTGACCTTGGAAGGATACATACTGGTTAAATAAAATGATGATGAAGGTGAGGTGTATAGAATGAAATACATGTGGAATTGATAACATGAGTATGGAACGGTAATTAAAGAAAATTGTTAGTGGAAACCTTAGGCATGTTGCCTTTAATGTGAGAAATCAATGATGAACCTATGTGTCAAGTTTTGAGATGATTAGTTGAAATTGTAAGTATGATCCAGTATATGAAAATTAATGAGCGAATTCGTGGTTGAAGGCTTTGAAATGGCCAATGTAAGGTATGAATTGTAATGTGTGGTCCATTGGGTACCAGTAAAATGTCTTGAGGAAGTGATTCGCCGTTGTGTTTTGGCGAAAGTTGGTAAACCTGTAGGGTTAGATTCGAAAGTTGAGCACAGAGATGGTGCTTGTTAAAGATAAAGTGCTGAGGTGAAAGTGCACGTTGTAGGTTAAGAACATGAGAAAAGAAAAATGGGTATATACGAGTTGTGGCTAAATGCCAAAAATAGGGATTTTTCCCTCAGAAAATAAAAAGTATAGTGAGCGTGAACTAGATGACTACTCGGTGAAGTGCACTGAGGGGCTGTGAGATTCCATAACAGTGTTTAATGTGGAATAAGAAATGTGGAAAAATTGATGACGAGAGTTAATACTCCGTAGAAATAAAAATCAAAGAAGGATAATTGTGGCTGTGATGCGTCAGAAAGTAATAGTTGTCTGTGTGGCACAGATTGAACAGAATGTGGTATGATCCTATAGGCATAGTTGTTGATATGTTAACTAGGTAGGAGAACCCTCCAAGAGAAATGTGGGCTATATATGTTGGGTAGCCTAACTTGTGATAAGCAATTGGCTTGGTAAAGTAGAGAAAGTGCACAACTGCGTGGTGCGCTCCGGTTGTTCACATGTGGTGTCACCGGATGAAATTGAAACTGGGGAGGACTTGAAGTCTCCCATTGGGCACTTGAAATGCAAGGCCATTGTGAAAAGAGGCTGAAAAGCCAAAAGATTGAAATGTAAACAATTAGTTTGAAAGCCTACACACTTGATGAAGCTACTTGGGGACGAGAGACTGAGATTCTCTGGTTGTATCCTGAGTTAGCATATGTGCATAGTTGATTTTGCGGACAAAATTCCAAAAAGGTGGGGTGAATATAACACCTCGTAAATTCAAATGTGAATTTATATGATATAATGTGGGTTAAAAGGGAAGGATTAGTGAAAATCCTGAAATTGGGGTCAAAATGAGTACCGAGGGCAAAATGGTAATTTGCCAAAAACGTAAACCGAGACATGAAAAATGGAGTTAGGGACCTCAAATGATAAAAATAATGCCGGATATGGATTCAGGACGAAAAATTGAGTGAACAGGCAAGTTTTGAAAATTTTGATGAATAGTGATTTTCCCGGGTAAAAATACTGCGGTATAAGTGTGAAATTTTTATGAGTATTCTGAGGAAAGAAAAATATGTCATGGACCAGAAAAATATGTAGATTAAGAATTTATGATCAGAATTTTTATCGGGATGAAAGTTAAATCGCATGTGGGACCCGCTGGATAAAAATCCACTTAAGTTCCCTCACTTTTTCCCCTCACCCCCACGCTCTCTCTCTCCTTTTCTCTTCTTCCCTGCCGTGGCTTCCTCCCATTTTGAAGAACCAAGACCCATTTCTCTTCCTCTCCACCAATTGCTCATTTCTTCACCAAATCACTTGGTTTTGGTGTTGAAATTTATTGTAAACAACCTTCTAAAGCCATTGGTGATACTCTCAAGCCATGAAACCACCTCCTTTGTGCGTTTTGGAGCAGGGACAGATTCGAACCATTGAGGTTCTTGGTGTTTTTGAAGGGTTTTGATCTTCCTTTGCTTGGTGGAACCTTGGAGGAGTGTCTACCATAGATTGTGAGTATATTTGTGGTATCTTTGTGGTTGATTTTGTAGATCTAGAAATTTATGCACTAAGTCTTTAATCTTAGATGTGTGATGATAGAGAGCTCAAATGGAAAATGTGCATTAGATGGTTATGTCCTAGAATGATGTGTTTGAGCTAGAAATGCAATAAAAATTATTGGCGAAAAATACTCATAACTTAGGATTTTTGAATGATGCCTAAGATTTGTGAAAAATGAATTATGTAAGAAAGGGATTGATAAGTTGTTGCATGATGTGTTAATATGATTATATGATGAATGAGAGTGTTAAATTGAATTGAAAAAGCCTTGGGGCATACTTTTTGAAGAATCCGAATTATGAAGAAAAGTGAGGAAAAATGATGCAAAAATGATGTAGTTGAGGTTGAATGATTGAAAATGATGTTTAAATGGATGATGGTATAGTGTGATATGGTGGAATGAGAGGAAAGAATGTGTGATGCATGGTGTAATTGGTAAATTGATCTATAAAAGAGATTAAAGTAAAATGGTATGGAAAAATAGCCTTAAGCTTAAGTGGTTATGTTGGTTAGCATTATTGTGAAGATAATTGACTATATGTGATTGATGATGATCATGTTGTTGATCATTTAGGTTGCCTCTCTTGGACGCTATGGTGGCGGATTAAGCTTGGAGCTTACGTATGGAGCATTGGCTCGGTGTTGAGGTAACCTTTGGAACTGGGGTTTAGTCCCTTGTGTGCTCCACCACACCTAGTGGAAGGTTGTGGTTGGATTTTGTGTCATTGGACATTGTGTGATTATGTGTTTCATGCTTTGTTGCATGTTATGTGTGAAATTGTTTGGTCACTGGCCAGTTGACGTGTGTTGGTTTGGACATCCGCTGGATTATTCCGTGTGGGAATGCCAGTTGGGTATGCCGTGGGGTCGACTCTGGGAGCGACACCAGGATGATCCAAACGGGGGACATCCGCTGGATAGGGCTCATGAGGAGTTCCAGTTGGGTTTTGCCATGGAGTCTTCTCAACCATGGGAGAGGCGCCAGGATTGTCTCGGGAGTTATATGATGGAGTCCTTGAACATAAATCCAATTGTGGATGTTCTCGGCTTGTCTCCAGTTGTTGGTGATATTGTATGTCATGCATATTATATGATGTTATATTTGCACATTGAGTGAGCCATGGGGTGGAGAAAGCCTCTAGCTCCCTGGGTTTACTGAGATATATTTGTATATCTCACCCCGTGTTTGGGGGACCACATTTCAGGGCATTATGAGCCGGGAGGAGCTTCGGGCAAGAAGCCCGCTTAGTGGACTGCGGATTGCTTATGGTGCATGGAGCTTGCATGATATTTTGGAGGAGTTTATGGAGTGCACATAGCATGACATTAGTATTTTGAGACTTAGGTCATGAACATATTGCATGATGTGATTTCCATGCTTTTGTAGTGTTCATGATTACTTTCTAAGTCGTGTTTATTGCTCATTATTCATGCCATGGATAATTGTATATTCTGAGTGAGCATGGGACTTGTCCATTGCCACATTTCTTGCATTTGAAGCCTTGGTATTTATGTTGTAAAATGGTCCATATTTGTTGTAAAATGGCCATGATATTAAAGACTTTGTAAATGATGTATGATTGAATGAAAATGCATGATGGAAGGGCCTAGAGCCTACATTAGGGTATGTTTAAGTGTTGTGTGGAGTACTAAGGTGTTAGGGATGGGCTACACAACTCTTTTTGGGCTGAAAATGCTGTAATCTGTCATTTTTACTGCATAGTAATCGATTACCCAAGCATGGTAATCGATTACCATGCAACAGGGGACGAAATAAATGCTACTGTCTCCACTGGTAATCGATTACCAGAGGCTTGGTAATCGATTACCAGAGAACAGGGGATGCAAGATTTTAGCTACTGCCTCATTTTTGACAGGTGATAATCGATTACCACCCACTGGTAATCGATTACCACAGTGTAAATTTCGAAAATTCAGGTTTTTCATTTCTAAAAGAAAAGGGCTTAACTTGGTGAGTAGAACTCCAAATGGTACGTGGTTTGAAACCACGCGTAGCTTATGTAAAAGACTATAACATGGTAAAACGTGAGAGTAAGATGATGAGTTTAAATGAATTGAATAAAAAGAAAGATTAGTGATGTTAGTAAACTGTATGATTCCGCGAATTGCATTTACAATTATAGTGTTGTTTTAATTGATTACGGAAAAGGTTATTGTTATGAAAAGGAATATGATAAAAGAAAAAAGTTGCCCGTAATTTAATTAACCCAATTACTGTGATTGTAACTACGCTTAATATCATAATCAATGATAACAATACCGGTGTACAACGGGCTGTTACATTTATCATCATGATTAGTTTCTCATTTTTATTTAGTGGAGCTTTTAAGCAGCTTATGCTAAAGCAATATATATTTGTTACAGCCTTAAAGAAAGCTGTTCGGGAGCAAAAACTAGCTGTAGAACTTTCTGCTGCCAAGAGAGAGAGGGATTTCTATCTTTCCAAAGTTGATCAGTCACGAGCTTTGAATGCTATAGAGGAGCGACTAAAGAAGGTATACTATGTCTACCCTTATAAAAAATCTAAAGCAAATTTAGTTACCTTGCCATCATTAAATTCAATTTGAATATTTTGGAGGTTTATACTTCGTGCATTTAATACATTAGAGAAGAAACCATATGTTGATTAAGAATACATTTGGTTAGATAGAAGCCAGCCCCAATATAATAAATAAATGATTAATTCTCTCGAATCTTTATCTGTTATCATCTTTTCCTGTGTTTTCCTTGCTTGGTACAAGATTTTGTAACTTTTTTCTGTTATTTGGCGATATCAAATAAGCAGAATAGTAACTTTTTCTGTTATTTGCTGAGATTAAACCGTACAAGTTTTCTTTCTCTGAAATGTTGGTGAGGTGGATCTATTCTTTCTCTGTTCTAGAACAACAGGGCAACATATGTAACAGCCCGTTACGTATCGGTATTGTTAACATTAATTATGATATTAAGCGCAGTTACAATCATAGTAATTGAGTTAATTAAATTACGGGAAACTTTTTTCTTTTGACACTTTCCTTTTTCTAAGCAATAATCTTTTCCGTAATCAATTAAAACAACACTATAATTGTAAATGCAATTTGCGGAATCATTCAGTTTACTAACATCTCTAATCTTTCTTTTAACTCAACTCATTTAAACTCATTAGGTTACTCTCACATCTTACCATGTTGTAGTCCTTTACATTAGCTACGCGTGGTTTCAAACCGCGCATCATTTGGAGTTCTACAGACTAAGTTATGCCCCTTTGTTTTAGTCTAAAAAAACATGATTTTCCAATTTTACACTATGGTAATCGATTACCAGGGGGTGCTAATCGATTACCACCAGTTACCAAAATGAGGCAGTAGCCAATTTTCAATCCCCTATTCTCTGGTAATCGATTACCAAGCTTGGGTAATCGATTACTCCACTAGGTAATCGATTACCAAGGCTCTGGTAATCGATTACCAGGCAGACAGAAGCAAGAATTTCGTCCCGTGTTGCATGGTAATCGATTACCATGCTTGCGTAATTGATTACTATGCAGTAAAAATGACAGATGACAGCTTTTTAAGTCCAAAAAGAGTTGTGTAATCCATTCCTAACACCTTAATACTCCACACAAACCATGAACACTACAAAAGCATGGAAATCACATCATGCAATATGTTCATGACATAAGTCTCAAAATACTAAATGACATGCTATGTGCACTCCATATACTCCTCCAAAATATCATGCTAGCACCATGCACCGCATGCAATCCGCTATCCACTAAGCGGGCTTCTTGCCCGAAGCTCCTCCCGGCTCATAATACCCTGAAATCTGGTCCCCCAAACACGGGGTGAGATATACAAATATATCTCAGTAAACCAAGGGTACTAGAGGCTTTCTCCACCCCATGGCTCACTCAATGTGCAAATATAACATCATATAATATGCATGACATACAATATTACCAACAACCGGAGACAAACCGAGAACATCCACAATTGGATTACGTTCAAGGACTACATCATATAACTCCCGAGACCTTCCTGGCGCCTCTCCCATGGTTGAGATGACTCCATGGCAAAACCCAACTGGAACTCCTCATGAGCCCTATCCAGCGGAAGTCCCACGTTTGGATCATCCTGGTGCCGCTCCCAGAGTCGACCCCACGGCAAAACCTGACTGGAATCCTCAGCGGAATTATCCAGCGGATGCCCAAATCAACACACGTCAACTAGCCAGTGACCAAACAATTTTCACACATAACAAGCAATATGGCATGAAAGCACATAATCACACAATGCTATAAACACAAAATCCAACCACAACCTTCCACTAGGTGTGGTGGAGCACACAAGGGATTAAACCCCAGTTCCAAGGGTTTACCTCAACACTAACTGTCTCGTTTCACACGTACACGTCAAATCAACCTTCCACAATCACGTCCGTGTGAGGCACCCTACAATGATCAACATCATGATCAACAATTTTCCACATTACACAAAACCTCAATTTCATGAAATTTCACAAATTTTTCCTAAATTAAAAATCTCACTTTTTCACCAAAATTTTTCATGGCATTTCTAGCTCACAAGCATCATTCTAAGGCATTTTCATCTAATAGCATTTTTCCATTTGGGCTCTCTATCATCACACATCTAAGATTAAAGACTTAGTGCATATATTTCTAGATCTACAAAATCAACCGTAAAAACACTAGAAATATACTCACAATCTATGGTAGACACTCCACCAAGGCTTCACCAAGCAAAGGAAGATCCAAAGACTTCAAAAACACCAAGAAACCTCAAATGTTCGGATCTGTGTTTGTCCAAAAATGCACCAAGGAGATGATTTCAAGGCTTGGGAGTATCACCAATGGCTTTAGAAGGTGGTTTACAATAAATTTCAACACCAAAACCAAGTGATTTGGTGGAGAAAAGCTTCAAAAGTGGAGATGAAGAGAAATGGGTCTTGGTTCTTGAAAATGGAAGGAAAGCCACGGGAAGAAAGAAAGAAAAGGAAAGAGAAGGCGTGGGGGAAAGTGTGGGGGCCAAGTGGGTTTTGGTCCCGCGGGTCCCACACGCGATTTAACTTTAATCCCGTCACTATTTCTGATCATCAATTCTTAATCTACATATTTTTCTGGTCCATGACATATTTTTATTTCCTAAAAATATTGATAAAAGTTTCACACTTATCGGTACACTCATACCGCAGTATTTTACACTAAAAAGTCACTATTCATCAATTTTTCACAATTTTGCCTATTCACTCAATTTTCCGCCCTGAGACCATTTCCAGCATTATTTTTGTCATATGAAATCTCCAACTCAATTTTTATGCCTAAGAATACATGATTGGTCATTTACCATTTTGCCCTTTTTGCCCATTTTGGCCATAATTCTCGGATTTTCACTAATCCATAAGTTTTAATTTCACATTATAATTCAAATACACATTTAACTTTATGAGGTGTTATATTCACCCCTCCTTTTAGAAATTTTGTCTGCAAAATTAAATCATACCTGCTCGCTAACTCAGGATACAGCCGGAGAATCTCGTCCTCCCGCTCCCAAGTAGCCTCCTCAGGTGTGCGGCCTTCCCACTGAATCTTCAGCATGGGAATAACTTTACTTCTCAATCTCTTTTCACTGCGGTCCAATATTGCAATAGGACCAATGGGAGTCTTCAAGTTCTCCCTGATTTCAATATTATCCGGTATCACTACATGTGATTCATCCGGAACATAACGCCGCAACTGCGACACATGAAAAACATCATGTAAATTGGACAACTGAGGGGGTAAGGCAAGCTGATAGGCCACCAATCCAACTCTTTTCATAATTTGATACGGTCCAATGAACCGTGGACTCAGCTTCCTCACACCCAACGCACGGCCAACACCTGTGACCGGAGATAATCGCACAAAAACATGGTCACCTTCCTCGAATTCTAGCGGTCTATGCTTATTGTCGTAGTAGCTTTTCTGCCGATTCTGTGCCTGTTTCAATTTTTCTCTGATCATTTCTATTTGCACTGTTGTTTCCTGCACAAAATCCGGACCAAATCTTTCTTTATCGCCTACCTCAGTCCAACAAGTGGGCGTACGACACCTCCTCCCATACAATACCTCATATGGTGCCATACCCAGACTGGAGTGAAAACTGTTATTATAAGAAAACTCCACCAATGGCAATTACCTATCCCAGGCAGTACCCTGTTCCAATGTGCAAGCTCTCAGCATATCCTCAAGTGTCTGTATGGTCCTTTCAGTCTGACCATCAGTCTGCGGGTGATACGCAGTGCTCAGTCGAAGCTGAGTGCCAAAAGCCTGCCGCAAAGCTCCCCAAAAGTGTGAAGTAAACTTCGGGTCCCGATCACTGACAATGCTAATCGGTATCCCATGGAGTCTAACAATCTCCTTTACATACAATGTAGCCAACTTCTCTGTGGTAAAATCCACTCGTACTGGTAGAAAATGTGCAGACTTCGTGAGTCGGTCCACAATAACCAAAATCGAATCGTAACCAGCCTGAGTTCGAGGCAATCCCACAACAAAATCCATCGAAATACTCTCCCATTTCCATTCTGGTATATCCAGCGGCTGAAGTAGCCCAGCAGGTTTTTGATGCTCTATCTTTACTTTCTGGCAAACCAAACACTTAGATACGTACTCAGCAACATCCCTTTTCATCCCAGGCCACCAGAACTTAACTTTTAAATCTTGGTACATTTTTGTGGCACCTGGGTGGATAGCATATTGACCCTTATGGGCCTCAGTCATAACTTCCTCTGCATGTTCCTTGGGCACAACGATCCTGCCCTGATATAATAATAGTCCCTGATCATTAACAGATATGCCACTCTGGCCTTTCAAATATTTTATACTTTCATTCCGAATTTGAGTCTCTTTAATCTTCTCGTACAGCTCGTTCTCAATCCGAGTCAACTCCATATCACACATTCTCCCTCAAAGAAATCCGTTATTTTCATGTCCCGAAATTGATCAATTATTTCATTGTCCCAAATCATCATATGAGATAAATTGACAGACTTCCTACTCAATGCATCTGCCACAACATTAGCCTTTCCTGGGTGATATTTCAGCTCAAAGTCATAGTCTTTCAAGAATTCAACCCATCTCCGCTGCCTCATATTCAGCTACTTCTGATCAAACAAATATTTCAAGCTTTTATGATCACTGAACACAGCAAATTTCATCCCATACAGAAAGTGCTTCCAGATTTTCAAGGCAAACACAATAGCAGCCAGTTCTAAGTCGTGCGTCGAATAATTCTCTTCATGCGGCTTTAACTGTCTGGACGCATAAGCAATCACTTTTCCTGCCTGCATTAGTACGCTCCCTAAACCTTTCTTAGAAGCATCACAATATAAAACAAACTCACCCTCCGGATCAGGTAGAGTTAACACCGGAGCAGTGGTCAACTTCTCTTTCAGTAATAGAAAACAGTCCTCACATTCCTGGGTCCACACAAAAGGAGTATCCTTTCGTGTCAATCGGGTCAACGGTAGAACCATTGCAGAAAATCCCTATATAAACCGGCGATAATAACCAGCAAGCCCCAGAAAACTCCTAATCTCAGTCACAGTCTTAGGTCGTTCCCAGTCGCTTACCGCTTCAATCTTGCTAGGATCCACTGCAACACCGCTTGCAGAAATAACATGACCCAAAAATTGCACCTCAGACAACCAGAATTCACACTTAGACAGTTTAGCATACAGTTTCTTATCCTTCAACACCTGCAACACAGTCATCAAATGGTCGATGTGCTGCTCCTTACTCTTAGAATAGATCAAGATGTCATCAATAAATACAATTACAAACTGGTCCAAATACGATTTAAAGATGCGATTCATATAATCCATGAACACCGCAGGGGCATTAGTAAGCCCAAAAGGAATCACTTGATATTCAAAATGTCCATATCTGGATCGGAAAGCTGTTTTAGGTACATCCTCCAGTTTAATCCGAATCTGGTGATATCTGGACCGGAGATCAATCTTCGAAAACACACAGGCATCCCTCAACTGATCTAATAAGTCATCAATGCGCGGCAACGGGTACCGGTTCTTAATCGTCACTTTATTCAACTGTCGGTAGTCAGTGCACAATCTCATGCTACCATCCTTTTTCTTCACAAAGATCACCGGTGCTCCCCACAGAGACACACTCGGCCTGATAAGCAGATAGTTCTTCAATGTGTTGTTTAAACTCAGCCAACTCAAGTGGCGACATCCGGTATGGAGCCAAGGAGATCGACCCCACACCAGGAAATTTCGGTATCTCATCAGGGAATACATCCTCAAACTCATTAACAACCGGAATAGAAGAAATCTCCTCCTTTTTGTCACCCACCAATCCGCCCAAAAGGACATAACCCAGATCCCCAGCCTTCAAGGCTTTCACAATTTGACTGACAGACAAATACAAAGACGGACAAACAGACGGCCTCTCATGAGATATCAACAACCTCTTTCCGTAGCAATCAATCATTGCGCAGTTCCGAGATAACCAATCCATCCCCAATATCAAATTAACAGAGGCCAGGGGTAAGATAATTAAATCAATAGTGTAACCCCTGCCTAAATAGGTGAACTTCACATCTTCGCAAATCCAAGACGATTCACTAACCTCTCCTGTAGCGGTAGTAATACGCATCGGAGGAATCATTCGTGTTGTTGTTAAGTCCAACGCTTTAGCCACATAGTCTGCCACAAAAGAATGTGTTGCTCCCGAATCAAATAACACAGACAAATCAACATTAGAGAGGAAAATTATACCTTTTACCAAATTCGGAGCCTTTTCAGTATGTTGCGCATTTGTAGTATATACCCGTCCAATCGTAGGAATAGCAGCAGTAGGAGTAGCAGTAGTAGTCGCGGTCGGCAAGGCCTGCAGATTCGCAGCCTGCCCCGAAGAAAATGGACAGCTCCTAGCAAAATGGCCATTCTGACCACATTTAAAACAAGCCAGTGGACCAGCACCACATACACCTCTGTGGTATTTCTTGCACTTCCCACATTGTGGGGTAAAACATCTGTCCGCAGTACCACCACCACCAGGGGTTCCATCCCTCTTGAATTGACCAGGAGGCTGCCTTACTTGCAACCCCCTGCCCCTATTATTATTGTTGAAGCCTCCTCTATTAGTATTACCTGAAGGACCAGGTGTCCTCTTAATCTCTTGCTCTTTTACCGTATCAGATTTCGGATACCTACCATAAACAGTCTCGACCCTCTTGCATTGGGTCACCAAATTAGCAAAGTTCCTCACCGCAGTATTCGACATTCTCTTAGCAATCTTTTCATTCAGTCCTCTTTGGAATTTAGCTGACAAGAACTCCGGAGTAGGTAGAGTACCTCCATAATTTGTAAACTTGACAAGTTCATTGAATTTTGCCACATAGGCATCCACAGTCATGACTCCCTGCACAAGACTATCAAACTCACCTTGCTTTGCCTCCCGGACATCGCGGGGAAAATATTCTTCATGAAACAACCCTTCAAACGTAGTCCAAGAAATATCCTCACCCTGAATAGCATATGGGCGAGACACATTGTCCCACCACTCCTGGGCGTCACCCTCCAGCATATAAACGGAATACAATAACTATTGCGGATCTTGGCATCTCATCACCTGAAAAATCTTATCCATTCCTCTCAGCCAAGTAGTAACCTCCTTTGGGTCCCTTGACCCCAGAAATGCGGGTGGCTTATGTTTCCTAAAGGATATGAGCCTACGCTCATCATCAGCATTATCAAATACCTGCCCTGCAACCCCAGTGGATTGAGTAACAGATGAAGGATCAGGAACATAGCTAGGGTTAGTGGTATGATGACTGGCCTCACCAGTGTGGTGACTAGCCCCACTCTCCCCTTGTTGAGGAGTAACAGACGGCGTCGGTGTAGGAGTCACCGTGGCCGTGTATGGAGGTGAATCATCCCTCCGAGGACGGTTTCTATCAGCCCTCATTTCTGCCATAAAGGCTTGCATCATATCCTGATTAGTCTTCATCAGGTTTTCAGTCATATTTCTATTTGCAGCCGTTTCCGCCTGCAGAGCATTAAGGACTGCAGTGACCGGATCCGATGGCAAAGGACTTGCACCACATGGCCCACGGCGACCACGCGCCCTACTCATGATATCTGTACATGTAACACAAAGGAATGAGTTGATCAGACCCACACCGAGGAATCACATATACATTAATCATAAATAGTTCACAGATAGCAATGGAACACAAGATACAACATACACAATCAGAGTTCCCTCACAAAACTGCTCTGATACCATAAAATGTAACAGCCCGTTACGTACCGGTATTGTTAACATTGATTATGATATTAAGCGCAGTTACAATCACAGTAATTGAGTTAATTAAATTACAGGCAACTTTTTTTTTCTTTTACACTTTCCTTTTAGTAAACATTAACCTTTTCCGTAATCAATTAAAACAACACTATAATTGTAATTGCAAATCGCGGAATCATTCAATTTACCAATATCTCTAATCTTTCTTTTTACTCAACTCATTTAAACTTATCATATTACTCTCACATCTTACCATATTGTAGTCCTTTACACTAGCTACGCGTGGTTTCAAACCGCACAGCATTTGGAGTTCTACAGATTAAGTTAGGCCTCTTTGTTTTAGTCTAGAAAAACATGATTTTCAACATTTACACTATGGTAATCGATTACTAGGGGGGTGGTAATCGATTACCCAAGTTACCAAAATGAGGCAGTAGCCAATTTTCGATCCCCTGTTCTCTGGTAATCGATTACCAAGCTTTGGTAATCGATTACTGCACTAGGTAATCGATTACCAAGGCTCTGGTAATCGATTACCAGGCAGACAGAAGCAAGATTTTCGTCCCCTGTTGCATGGTAATCGATTACCAAGCAGGGGTAATCGATTACTATGCAGCAAAAATGACAGATGACAACTTTTTAAGTCCAAAAGGAGTTGTGTAATCCATTCCTAACACCTTAATACTCCACACAAACCTTACACATACCCTAATGTAGGCTCTAGGCCCTTCCATCATGCATTTTCATTATAGAATGCATACTTTACAATGTTAGCATATGGGTGTCCTAAGAGACAATCTTTTGATTAAATAAAGGACACTAGATGTAGAACTTTGTTTGTCGCAAATAAATGAAAGCACTATTTATTCAGTTTCATATTGTGTCTCGGTATTACTGTTAATATTATATGAACGAACTGGATAAACCCCTTGGAATAGAACAGGTATCTCTTGAGTATCTGTGATGAGATCACGATCATGAGGATTCAAGGATATTGCATGTCTATTCCTAATTATATGTTCCTAGTCTAGAGACACTGAGTTTGGGGATCAGTGATCTCGAGTAAAGACTAGTACGACTTATCTACTTGTATATGGATACAAGGTAAAGACCTCATGAGCTGCAGATATGGAGATATCTTAGCTAAAGTCGTGGGTGGACCTATAAGAGTATAGCTCGCACTGAACAGACCCAAAAAGAGACTCTATGAGGAAATCTCACAGATAGTGTCATTAGAGTAATCTCTTTATGTTTGGGTATGTCTTTCCTTAGACCAGAAGTTATTACCTAGGCTGTGTTCTTGAAGGCATGTTTTGATTGTATGCCTCGTCTGCCTGAAACATGGAGACTCATAGGTATACTGTTGGGCGTGTCCTTAAAGGGCACAGGGCTAGGGTAATAAGCTGAAGGAATTCGTCAAATCTCTACGAGAGATTAGGTTATCTGTAAACCGGAGAAATCGGGATGACATTTACAGGGACTCGGGAATCTATGCATAGTAAAAGAGATCATGAGATGATCTGCCTTTAGAGTCAGTAAATTGAAGATTCCCTATTTCGAATAAAGCTTACCCTAAACCGCAGGGGTTGATACATTTCCTTACCCTAGGTTAATGGGAAGATAACCGAGATGAAGGGAAATACATACGGTAACCAAATATGTGCAATAGGATGATCAAGTCATTAATCTGACTAGTTCTGGGGCAACAAAGCATTGCTAGTGCTCTGTGTTATCATTAATTGGGTTGTGGGCTTGTTGGGCCCAAGCCCAGTTATGTCAGAAGCTAAGTTGGACCTAATGGGTCACACACTAACACCTTGTAGTCATGATGGACTAGCTTTAAAGGTATTGGGCTTAATAATGGTTGTTAGCCCAAGAAGCTGTTTGGAAGCCCACCTTAATGGGTGGGTGGTGCATGGAGCTTAGTAATGGGCTTGGATAGTCCAAGCCATCACTAATTAATTTAATTAGTTAAATTAATAATCAAATATTTGAATTTCGAATTTTGAATTTGAGATTTGAATTTTGAAATTTGAATTTAGAATTTGAATTTCGAAATTCGAATTTTGAATTTGAAATTTGAAATTTGAAATTTGAATTTTGAATTTGGATTTGAATTTTGAAATTCGAACTTTGAATTTGAAATTTGAAATTTTGAATTTTGAATTTGAATGTTTGAACGTTTGAATTCAAGTGTTTGAATTCAAATTTGAATTGGTTTTGAAAAGTTGTTTCATAACAAAAGGATAAGACAGGATCTTATTGGAGCATATTCCTTGGATCAAGAAGCATCTTTGGAGGCACTTCCTTGGCTGTTTGGTGCGCAAGTTTTAGGTGATAAGAATGTCATCTTATCACTTAAAACAAACCTCCATTCAGATTTGGTGGTTGAGGGAATCAGTGGGTGAGTTGATTCAAATTTTGAATGCAACTACTAAATATATTTGGACCCCTTCTAGGGCTGAATTATGTGCATGAGAAGTATATACTATATGATAGTTTATGAATTTAAGTTTAAATTATTTTGAACTTAATTTCATGTGGATAAGATTGGAGGTTGTTGGCAAAGTTAGTTTTGCAACAGCTCGACCTTATCTCACTGTTCTATGCGCAAATTTCAAAGCAATTTGAAAGTTTGTTTTTCATTTTGAATGAATTAAATCCCTCCTCCTCTCCAAGTATGCGCATATAACATGACTTGTTCCTCACCTTAGGGTTTTGTGAAAACCTAGCCAACTCTCCTCCATCCATGCACCATTCTATAGGGTAGCTCACTACACCTTTCCAAACAGAATACCTAGCCTCCACCTTCACCACTTGTGCGCATAGCAAGCCTCACTGTGGTGTTCATCTGGTGGCTTTCAAGAAAGGGTTCTTGCATCATTGACGAACGGTGGTGTGGATCACCATTAGAGGGTTTGAACCCTTCAAGCCTGACATCTGATCTCCCTGACTGATCAGGCCAAAAACAAGGTAACATCATGCTGTCTTAAAGCATGAACCTATGTGTGCATGTATGTTCCGCAGTAAAATTTTTTTGTTTTACACCTTACATGCATCGGCCTTCAAAGGCCAGTTTACTTTCAAGTGGTATCAGAGCCCGGTTGCTTTACCATCGACGGGTGATGGTACCTTGTTTGTGAAAAGAGTTTTTCACGGTCAAAAATCTTTAAAGGGCTAAAGTTTAAATTCTGCATATGGATTTTGAATCACAAATCCTTTAAAGTGTTAAAGTTTTTGTTTTTATGAACATGTAAATTTGATTCTGTGTTCATAAAACATTATGCATCATGGTTTAGTTTCTTTTTCTTTATGAAAGTTTTAAAAGGAACACCCTTTTTGAAAGGGTAGATTCGGCCATGGAGGGTACTAAGAGTACCTTGAATGATTTCTTATTTTTCTCCATGAATTGTGTCATGTTTATATGCATGAAATTTTGTGACAAAATTTATCATATAGTCACCTATATGATTCGGCCATGTAGGGATTCATGGCTACATGCATGGTTTAATTTTGTTTTCTTTAAGAAAGAATTAACAAAATTTGAATTGAAATTGTTTTTAAATTCGGCCAATGAGAAATTTAAGATTATGAATCTTGATGTTATTTTGATGTTTAAATGTTAAATGTCAAAATACATGTGAAAATGTTATGTGATAATATAATGTTTGTGTTTGCAAGTTTTGAACTTTTCAGGTACAAACAGGAAGGGGATGGTCATGGTGCCCGGATTTGAATTTTTAAATTAATGTGTAATCGCGCATTTTAATTTACAAGTGTATTTGTAATTTAAATTTTGTAATTTTGTCCCTCCAAAATGTTATGGAGTTTCTTTAGTTATTTGTAATTAGAGAAATAGGCTAGTGGCGTATAGACGACAAGCGGCCGTTGCTTAAAGAAGCAAAAGGACAAAAGCGCGAGCACCATGGCTATCTCAATATAAACTGTTTATATGCATGTATGATTAGAACGTCTAGTATGCATAAATTGGGCAAACCGCGTTTTGTATGGTTATTATGTTTGTCCAATAGCGACTAGTGTATACCGATAGATGTTTGACATAGGTAACGACTAGCATGATAACTTACAATATGCGTTTGATGGGACCTAATTAACCCCAAGATAAAAGGAACCCTTAAAAGGAATAAATAATTAAGCATATGATCACCTCCCACCACCAATGCTACTCAAAACTCTTCTACATAGTGGTGCTCCACAACTCAGTTGGGACCCACTATTTCGTTGGGCTAGAGTAGTGTTTGAAGTGTAAGACACTTAGGGTGCTGGTTTAATGCTTAACTAAGACATAAGTTGCAGGCACAGCCGGGCTTATGTGCTTAGGGTAATGGTGCTAGGTTGGTTGCATGAGATGCACCACTAAGTGACAAAGAGTTGTCAACCTAATATTAAGAGAGGGTATGAGACACTGTTGATAAAGATCAACCCTTTATTTAAATTAATCTTGCGGTCTCAGACGGAGGTTAAAATAAATAATCGCACTCTTAATCCCACTAAGGTAAAATCTAAAGTAGATTAACCCTAAGTCAAAAGGAAGGGTCATTGACTTAGATAAAATAGTGGGAAGGGCAAATTATTTCAAGTCTTTAATAATTTACTTTTAACTACATAACCGTATATTAACTAAAACTATCTTTACATCCTTTTCAGCTTATAGTATGACTAATCCACTGTCACTGCGTTCAATACTCGATACGAATAAACTGACCGGTTCGAATTTTATGGACTGGTATCGGAACCTAAGAATAGTTCTAAGGGCCGAAAAGATTGCCTACGTTTTAGATGCTGTAATACCCGTAGCTCCACGGGAAGGGGAAGAAGGGTTTGCGAAATTTGATTTCGTAACCCACCAACAGCACTTGGATGACAATGTGATGGCAGTATGCATCATGTTGGCATCCATGTCGCCTGAACTGCAAAAGCAGAATGAGCATATGGATGCTCCCTCTATTATCGTACATCTCAAGGAGTTGTATGATATTAAAGGCAGGCATGAGAGGTATGAGGCCTCAAGAGAACTGTTCTCTTGTAGGATGACTGAGAGCATGTCTGTTGCCAGCCATGTTCTCAAGATGATCAGGCTGATTGAGAAGCTAGGAAACCTAGGCTTCATCATGGATGCCGAGCTAAGTAATGACTTAGTCCTCACCTCACTTCCACCTTCCTTCAGTCAATTCATCATGAATTACAATATGCATGGGATGCAAGTGAGCTTGCCTGAGTTGTTAAGCATGTTAACAACAGCTGAAGTGTCTATCAAGAAGGATAGGACACAGGCTCTTTTGATTGGTGGGCCTAGCAAGGCCAAGGGAAAGGGTAAGGAGCCTGCAAAAGGTGACCCCCTAAAGCCCAAAGGAAAAGCCAAGAAGAAGAAGGGCAAGAAGAAGGGTAAGAAGGCACCTAAGGACAAGGGTGATGCTGAGTGCTTCCATTGTGGCAAGAAAGGCCACTGAAAGAGGAATTGTCCAGACTACCTGAACAATGTGAAGGACAAGAAGCATGGTGATGCTTCTGCCTCAGGTATTTTCATGATTGAGATAAATTATTCTTATGCTAATCCATCCTCATGGGTATTGGATACCGGATGTGGTTCTCATATCTGCAATATGTTGCAGGTACTTAGGAGCCCAAGGAGATTGGATAGAAACGAGGTGGATCTCCGCGTTGGTAATGGAGCAAGAGTTGCTGCTCATTCAGTTGGAGATGCTGACCTTATTTTGCCTACGGGCCTTTTATTGCATATGAATAATTGTCTTTATGTTCCGAATATTTCTAGAAACATTATTTCAATTTCTTGTTTAGAACAAGATGGTTATACTTTCAGTATTAGGGATGATACTTTTTCTATCATTTTGAATGATATGGTTTACGGTACCGCTTCTTTAATAAATGGATTGTATGTGTTGGAAATGGGAAATGAAGTGCTCAATATAGATGTGAAACGACCTAGGACGGATAATCAATCTTATCTTTGGCACTGTAGACTAGGGCACATAAATGAAACAAGATTGTCTAGGATGCATAGAGATGGATACCCGGACTCCATGGATTTGGAATCCTATGGACAGTGTGAATCTTGTCTAGCTGGGAAAATGATTCAACAAAAGCCCAAAGGGCTTGAGAGTCATAGGGCTAGTGAGTTATTAGAACTCATTCATACTGATGTATGTGGCCCAATGTCTATTGAGGCTAGAGGTGGATATTCTTATTTCATTACCTTTACAGATGACAAATCAAGATTTGGGTATATATACCTAATGAGATATAAATCTGAAGCGTTTGAAAAGTTCAAAGAATTTAGGAAAGAAGTGGAGAAACAACGTGGCAAGATGATTAAGACATTACGATCAGATCGTGGTGGTGAATATTTGAGCCACGAGTTTCAGGGTTATCTGAGAGAAAATGGAATTCTCTCACAATTTACCGCTCCTTACACACCACACCAAAACGGTGTCTCCGAAAGGAGAAACAGGACCTTGTTAGACATGGTTAGGTCTATGATGAGTGAGACTCAACTTCCAAAATCGTTTTGGGGATATGCGTTAGACACAGCGGCATACCTTCTAAATAGGGTACCGTCTAAATCTGTTCAGACCACACCATATGAGATATGGAGTGGTAAGAGACCCAACCTGAGTTACCTCAGGGTATGGGGATCGCCAGCTTATGTCAAAGCGTTGACATCAGACAAGCTTAGTGCTAAGAGTACTAAATGTCTATTTGTGGGGTATCCTAAAGGTACTAAGGGATACTACTTCTACTCCATGGAAGAACACAAAGTGTTTGTGTCAAAGAATGCTGAGTTCCTTGAGAAGGATTTGATCTCTCAAGGAGGCAGTGGGAGTAAGATTGATCTTGAAGAAGTGCAAGATCCACAAGAACAGATTGAGGAACCCGAGTCTGCTCCGCAGGCGACGTTCTCCAATGGAGAAGTAAACACACAACTCCGTAGATCTACGAGGGTCATCCATCCACCTGATAGGTACGAGTTTGTGATTGAGAATCAGCAAACTGTTGACGATGATGAACCAAGTAACTACGAGGAGGCGGTCAAAGATGTTGACTCCTCAAGATGGCTTGAAGCCATGGAATCTGAAATGGATTCGATGTATCAGAACAAGGTATGGACCTTGGTTCCTAAACCGCAAGGAATAGTTCCTATCGGTAATAAATGGGTCTTTAAAAGAAAGACTGATGCAGATGGGAACGTTCAGACCTACAAAGCTAGGTTGGTGGCGAAAGGGTATCGTCAAAGACAAGGAGTTGACTATGATGAAACTTTCTCACCAGTTGCCATGATCAAATCTATTAGGATCATGCTTGCAATAGCAGCATACCACGACTATGAAATTTGGCAATTGGTTGTCAAGACCGCCTTCTTGAATGGGTTCTTGAAGGAGGAAGTGCACATGACACAACCTGAAGGCTTTGAAAACAAAGATCAGGAGCATATGGTATGCAAACTACAAAGGTCAATATATGGGCTAAAGCAAGCATCAAGGAGTTGTAATATGCGTTTTGATGAAGTCATTAAGAGTAACGGTTTTATCAAGATCGAGGATGAACCTTGTGTTTACAGAAAGGTTAGTGGGAGTAATGTCGTCTTCCTAGTGCTCTATGTAGATGACATATTGCTAATAGGAAATGACATCCCCACATTAAAAGTAACGAAAGAGTGGCTTTCAGAAAACTTTACCATGAAGGATTTGGGAGAGGCAGCCTTTATACTCGGTATAAAGATCTATAGAGATAGATCCAAGAGGCTGCTGGGTTTATCTCAATCCACGTACGTTGACAAGATGCTAAAGAGGTTTAGCATGGAAGGGTCGAAAAGGGGTTTTCTTCCTGTCAGTCATGGGGTACACCTATCAAGGGCTATGTGTCCTAAGTCACAGCCTGAGAAGGATCGCATGAGTGGAATTCCATACGCTTCGGCTATTGGATCCATCATGTATGCCATGATATGTACGAGACCAGATGTCTCATATGCTTTAAGCATTACGAGCAGATACCAGTCAGACCCTGGAGAGGGTCACTGGACGGTAGTCAAAACCATCCTTAAATACTTAAGAAGAACTAAGGATGCGTTTCTGGTCTATGGTGGGGTTAATGAGTTAACAGTGAAAGGGTTCACTGATGCCAGCTTTCAGAGTGACAAAGATGACTGCAAGTCACAGTCAGGATTCGTATTCACCTTAAATGGTGGGGCAGTGTCTTGGAAAAGTTCCAAGCAGGAGACAACAGCAGATTCAACGACAGAGGCTGAATACATAGCTGCTTCAGAAGCAGCTAAGGAGGCAGTGTGGATCAAGAAGTTCATAAATGAACTTAGGGTGGTTCCAAGCGTGGATGAGCCCATACAGTTGCTTTGCGACAACACAAGAGCCATTGCGCAGTCAAAGGAACCTAGGTCTCATCAAAGATCTAAACACGTGCTCCGCAGATATCATTTGATTAGAGAAATCATTGATAGGAATGATGTAAAAATGGATTATGTTCCCACAGACGATAACCTGGCCGATTCTCTGACAAAGGCTGTTTCTCAGAGAAAACATGATAGTCATTATGAGGCTTTGGGCATACGACTTAGGTCTGATTGGCTCTAGGCCAAGTGGGAGCTTGTTAGCATATGGGTGTCCTAAGAGACAATCTTTTGATTAAATAAAGGACACTAGATGTAGAACTTTGTTTGTCGCAAATAAATGAAAGCACTATTTATTCAGTTTCATATTGTGTCTCGATATTACTGTTAATATTATATGAACGAACTGGATAAACCCCTTGGAATAGAATAGGTATCTCTTGAGTATCTGTGATGAGATCACGATCATGAGGATTCAAGGATATTGCATGTCTATTCCTAATTATATGTTCCTAGTCTAGACACACTGAGTTTGGGGATCAGTGATCTCGAGTAAAGACTAGTACGACTTATCTACTTGTATATGGATACAAGGTAAAGACCTCATGAGCTGCAGATATGGAGATATCTTAGCTAAAGTCGTGGGTGGACCTATAAGAGTATAGCTCGCACTGAACAGACCCAAAAAGAGACTCTATGAGGAAATCTCACAGATAATGTCATTAGAGTAATCTCTTTATGTTTGGGTATGTCTTTCCTTAGACCAGAAGTTATTACCTAGACTGTGTTCTTGAAGGCATGTTTTGATTGTATGCCTCGTCTGCCTGAAACATGGAGACTCATAGGTATACTGTTGGGCGTGTCCTTAAAGGGCACAGGGCTAGGGTAATAAGCTGAAGGAATTCGTCAAATCTCTGTGAGAGATTAGGTTATCTGTAAACCGGAGAAATCGGGATGACATTTACAGGGACTCGGGAATCTATGCATAGTAAAAGAGATCATGAGATGATCTGCCTTTAGAGTCAGTAAATTGAAGATTCCCTATTTCGAATAAAGCTTACCCTAAACCGCAGGGGTTGATACATTTCCTTACCCTAGGTTAATGGGAAGATAACCGAGACGAAGGGAAATACATACGGTAACCAAATATGTGCAATAGGTTGATCAAGTCATTAATCTGACTAGTTCTGGGGCAACAAAGCATTGCTAGTGCTATGTGTTGTCATTAATTGGGTTGTGGGCTTGTTGGGCCCAAGCCCAGTTATGTCAGAAGCTAAGTTGGACCTAATGGGTCACACACTAACACCTTGTAGTCATGATGGACTAGCTTTAAAGGTATTGGGCCTAATAATGGTTGTTAGCCCAAGAAGCTGTTTGGAAGCCCACCTTAATGGGTGGGTGGTGCATGGAGCTTAGTAATGGGCTTGGATAGTCCAAGCCATTACTAATTAATTTAATTAGTTAAATTAATAATCAAATATTTGAATTTCGAATTTTGAATTTGAGATTTGAATTTTGAAATTTGAATTTAGAATTTGAATTTCGAAATTCGAATTTTGAATTTGAAATTTGAAATTTGAATTTTGAAATTTGAATTTAGATTTGAATTTTGAAATTAGAATTTTGAATTTGAAATTTGAAATTTTGAATTTTGAATTTTGAATTTGAATGTTTGAACGTTTGAATTCAAGTGTTTGAATTCGAATTTGAATTGGTTTTGAAAAGTTGTTTCATAACAAAAGGATAAGACAGGATCTTATTGGAGCATATTCCTTGGATCAAGAAGCATCTTTGGAGGCACTTCCTTGGCTGTTTGGTGCGCAAGTTTTAGGTGATAAGAATGTCATCTTATCACTTAAAACAAACCTCCATTCAGATTTGGTGGTTGAGGGAATCAGTGGGTGAGTTGATTCAAATTTTGAATGCAACTACTCAATATATTTGGACCCCTTCTAGGGCTGAATTATGTGCATGAGAAGTATATACTATATGATAGTTTATGAATTTAAGTTTAAATTATTTTGAACTTAATTTCATGTGGATAAGATTGGAGGTTGTTGGCAAAGTTAGTTTTGCAACAGCTCCACCTTATCTCACTGTTCTATGCGCAAATTTCAAAGCAATTTGAAAGTTTGTTTTTCATTTTGAATGAATTAAATCCCTCCTCCTCTCCAAGTGTGCGCATATAACATGACTTGTTCCTCACCTTAGGGTTTTGTGAAAACCTAGCCAACTCTCCTCCATCTATGCACCATTCTGTAGGGTAGCTCACTACACCTTTCCAAACAGAATACCTAGCCTCCACCTTCACCACTTGTGCGCATAGCAAGCCTCACTGTGGTGTTCATCTGGTGGCTTTCAAGAAAGGGTTCTTGCATCATTGACGAACGGTGGTGTGGATCACCATTAGAGGGTTTGAACCCTTCAAGCCTGACATCTGATCTCCCTGACTGATCAGGCCAAAAACAAGGTAACATCATGCTGTCTTAAAGCATGAACCTATGTGTGCATGTATGTTCCGCAGTAAAATTTTTTTGTTTTACACCTTACATGCATCGGCCTTCAAAGGCCAGTTTACTTTCATACAAGTCCTTAAGATAATGGCCATTTTACATCATGAGTGGTCCATTTACAAGATAATGTACCAAGGCCTCAAATGCAATAAATGTGGCAATGGACAAGTCCCATGCTCACTCAAAGTATACAATTCATCCAAGGCATGAATATAAAGCAATAACTAAGACTTAGAACATAATCATGAACACTACAAAAGCATGGAAATCACATCATGCAATATGTTCATGACATAAGTCTCAAAACACTAAATGACATGCTATGTGCACTCCATAGACTCCTCCAAAATGTCATGCTAGCACCATGCACCGCATGCAATCCGCTATCCACTAAGCGGGCTTCTTGCCCGAAGCTCCTCCCGGCTCATAATGCCCTGAAATGATGTCCCCCAAACACGGGGTGAGATATACAAATATATCTCAGTAAACCAAGGGTACTAGAGGCTTTCTCCACCCCATGGCTCACTAATGTGCAAATATAACATTATACAATATACATGACATACAATATTACCAACAACTGGAGACAAATCGAGAACATCCACAACTGGATTTACGTTCAAGGACTCCATCATATAACTCCCGAGATCTTCCTGGTGCCTCTTCTATGGTTGAGACGACTCCATGGCAAAACCCAACTGGAACTCCTCATGAGCCCTATCCAGCGGAAGTCCCACGTTTTGATCATCCTGGTGCCGCTCCCAGAGTCGGCCCCACGGCAAAACCCGACTGGAATCCCCAGCGGAATTATCCAGCGGATGTCCAAACCAACACACGTCAACTGGCCAGTGACCAAATAATTTCACACATAACAAGCAATATGGCATGAAAGCACATAATCACACAATGCTATAAACACAAAATCCAACCACAACCTTCCACTAGGTGTGGTGGAGCACACAAGGGATTAAACCCCAGTTCCAAGGGTTTACCTCGACACTAACAGTCCCGTTCCACTCGTACACTTCCAATCAATCTTCCACAATCACGTCCGTGTGAGGCACCCTACAATGATCAACATCATGATCAACAATTTTTCACATTACACAAAACCTCAATTTCATGAAATTTCACTAATTTTTCCTAAGTTAAAAAAATCCCACTTTTTCACCTAAATTTTTCATGGCATTTCTAGCTCACACACATCATTCTAAGGCATTTTCATCTAATAGCATTTTTCCATTTGGGCTCTATATCATCACACATCTAAGATTAAAGACTTAGAGTTCATATTTCTAGATCTACAAAATCAACCACAAAAATACTACAAATATACTCACAATCTATGATTGACACTCCACCAAGCAAAGGAAATCCAAAAGCTTCAAAAACACCAAGAAACCCCAAATATTCGGATCTGAGTTTGCCCAAAAACGCACCAAGGAGATGATTTCAAGGCTTGGGAGTATCACCAATGGCTTTAGAAGGTGCTTTACAATAAATTTCAACACCAAAGCCAAGTGATTTGGTTGAGAAAAGCATAAATGGTGAAGAGGAAGAGAAAGGGTTTTGGTTTGTGACAATGGAGGGAAAGCCACGGGAGAAGAAGAAGAAAAGGAGAGAGAGGGCGTGGGGAAGTGTGAGGGCCAAGTGGGTTTTGGTCCCGTGGGTCCCACACGCGATTTAACTTTAATCCAAACACAAATTCTGATCACAAATTCTTAATCTACTTATTTTTTTGGTTCATGACATATTTTTATTTCCTAAAAATATTGATAAAAATTTCACACTTATCGGTACACTCATACCGCAATATTTTACACTAGAAAATCACTATTCATCAATTTTTCACAAATTTGCCTACTCACTCAATTTTCCGCCCTGAGTCTGTTTCCAGCATTATTTTTGTCATATGAAATCTCCAACTCAATTTTTATGCCTAAGAATACGTGGTTGGTCATTTACCATTTTGCCCCTTTTGCCCATTTTGGCCTTAAACCTCGGATTTTCACTAATCCAACAATTTTAATTTCACATTATAATTCAAAACACACATTTAAATTTATGAGGTGTTATACACCGACACCCCAATATCTGTTGGACCTCATCACACTACAAAACAAGAGAATCGCCCGACAAAATCGGGATTTAACTCGATTGAAAAAAGCTCAAAAGAAGGAAGATAAAAACCAAGAAAAAGGGAAAAGAAAAAGAAAAGGATCTCAAGAAGGAGAAAGTTCCAGAGAATTCCGATGAAAGCGAACCACCTCATGAACACTCACTTGATAATCTAGGACCATCAGGTCACAAAATAAGAAAGGAAAAGAAATGAAGGATACTCATGAGAACGAAAATTCTCATGGTGACTCGAGAACATCTTCTCGAATTATTCATTCGTTCGTCCCATGCATAATGAACATCCCAATCCCTCGCGATGTCAAGATTATTACAGAAAAATATAACGATAAGGGCGACCCCCAAGAACATCTGGAACAATTCCAGACAAACATGATGGCACAAGATGTTGCTGATCCAATAACATGCCGTTTGTTTCCTACCACCCTGAAGGAGACAACCCTAAGGTGGTATTCTGCGCTACCACCTAATTCAGTACAGAGTTGGGAAGACTTGACCAACCAGTTCCTCGTACGATTTGCAACAAGCAAAGAATAATACAAATCTACACACTCGCTAAAAACAGTACGATAAGAAATCAATGAAACTTTGCGCGATTATCTCAATAGATTCTTTGATGAAGCGCTCTTAGTCAGAGATTTGGATCCACAAGTCTCACAACACATCATCACTGAAGGATTAGTTGAAGGACCTTTCTCTATGTTGCTAGCCAAAACACGACCACGCACCAATGAGGAACTGCGCGCACGATCAGAAAAATTCATTAACCTGGAAGATTATAAGCGCTCGCGAGAAATTTCTAACACCAGGGCCGACACTGACACCTTTGAAAGAAATGTCCAGAAGAATTTTCAACGAAAATTCCACGAAAAAAGAAAGTGGGAAGATACGACAATTATACCCCTCTGAATACATCCCAACGACGGATTTTGAAAGAAGTATTCCAAACAGGGTATGTGCGGGTTAACAGACCTCCTCCAATGCCAAAAGGAGTTCAACGCGATGAAACTAAATTTTGTGAATTTCACAACGACAAAGGTCATACAACTGATGAATGTATCTGGTGGGTAATAATATGATGCAAATGTAGACATTTTCTCAGTTAGATATGCCTTAGTTAGACATTTCAAAGTCTAAATAAGCTTGTGTTTCATCACCAAGTTTTCACATTTATTTTAAGTTATAATATCATAAAAATATACCACTTTGGAACTTTTATGAATGACAATTACCTTTCAAATGGATACATCCATCGATACTACACTGAGCCACCAACGCTAGCTTCATATGCCAAATGTATTGGTAAGTGCTCCATTGAGTCAAAGAAACTAGGCGAAAAAATCATCTCCAACTTGCATATCATTAATGGGACATTGAATTCAATCTCTTGCAATTTCGTTACACTCAACTCAGATGCACATATGTCCCTAAAATAGACTCCTAGCTCAATCAGTGCATTCCAAATAGGCCTGGGTAATGCTTTGAATGCCTATGGTAGCAATCTCTGGAAGAAGATATGGCAATCGTGACTCTTCATGCAAATAACTTTGCCTCCCTCATATAAACCTATCGAGACATCCTGGATGCATATCTGTTGGGAAATTTAAGATCTTTCACCCGCTTTAGCAACTCACTTCTTTGCTCTTTATTCAACGTGTAGTTAGCTTTGGGTTTACTTACCCTTCCATTTGGGTGGACCACTAAATGCAGGAGAGGTTGCTTGCAATGGAACTGAAGGTCCTTTCTTGAATTAATGATATCCTTTGTCTTGGCCATTGTGTCAATCACTATGCTCAGTATATTTATAAATACATTTCTCTCAATATGCATGACATCAAGATTGTGTCTCAATAACTGATCTTTCCAATAAGGGAAACCCAAAATATACCTCGCTTTGTCCAATGGTGAGATTGCCCGTATTCATCATTAGGAATAAAGTTTGCAACTTCCTCCACACTCGGCATGTGTCTCACTCTCTGCCATACTTCTTCCCCTCTGAGCCTCCGTGGTATATTTGATATTTCTTCCCTGCCGTTTGTGAATGCATGCTTGTTTTTCCTGTAGGGATGATTAAATGGCAAGAATTGACGATGACAATCAACCCAAGATACTTTACGTATGTTGCAAGCTGAATCCTTTACATTGTTTCATACAAATCGGACATGCAAGCTTCCCCATTGTCTGCCATCCAGATAACATGCCATATGCGGGAAAGTCATTAATTGTCCACATCAATGCAACCTGCATCATGAAATTTTGCTTCAATTCATCTATCAGAGGTCTCAGATAAACATCAACGTTACGCTTTGGGTTCGAAGGCCCAGTGATAATACATGACAAGAACAAAAACTCCATTCTCATGCACATCCATGGTGGCAGATTATATAGAGTAACAATGAATGGCCAACAAGAATATGTTCTCCCTGTCTTCTCAAAAGGAGCAAACCCATCTGAACATAAACCAATACGGACATTACAGGGATCCTGAGCAAAATCATGATGTGTCTCATCAAAGTGCAACCATTCTTCAGCATCTAATGGATGCGTCAAGGAAGTAATATTTACTTAATGTTCCCAATGCCATCTCATCTGATAAGCTGTCTGCTCTGAAGAGTATAATCTTTGAAACCTTGGTACAAGAGGAAAGTACCACATTTTCTTTAATGTAGAAGCTTTCACCTTTCCATTTTTGGTGACATATTTATACTGATCTTCTTCACAAAATCTACAACTATTGAGTTCACAATTTTCTTTATAGAACAACATGCATCCATTAGGACAACAATATATCTTCTCTCCTCAAAGACCAAGATTCTTCACCAATTTTTTAGCATTGTAAAAATCCCTTGGCATGGAATGCCTTTGTGGCAAAACATCTCCAACAAACTTCATCCATTGATTAAAGCACCCCTCTGTCATTCGATAATCTGTTTTCAAGCTTAGGGCTGTTAGACAAGCAGATTGGGTACCGTGTCTCACAACCATCCCACAATGGACGTTGGGAAGCTTGAAACATGTTGAAAAATTGTTGTGCTTGTGAATTAGGATCTTCATGCATTAACTGTTCATGTTCATCCGTGTCACCTTGTAGATGCGTTCCAATATATGGACCTGCAACATCCATGATTAATTGCTCATATTAGTCATAGTTATCTGGTTGACCACTATGACCATAATATTAGTGCTTGTCAACCGCCGGGTTGCTCTGGATGACATTCTCCATGACTCGACCAGCAATAGTAATAAGGCATGAAGTCGTACTTACAAATGTACCCTCAACATGTTTGGATTATGGAATTTCAAACACATGCACTTTTTACAAGGACACCTAACTTATGCGCCGAGTGTGTTTTATGTTCCAAAGAAAAGTGTATGAACCTCTCTATTCCATATTGGAATTGTAAGGTGATTGAGCTTGACTCATCTATGCGATTATACATTCAACTCATATCATTCCCTAGAGTTAAATACCTCTACCACGAGATAAAAAAATATTGACAAATAATTAGTAAAACATAATATTTGTTTCACATGTAAAGTAACGTTCATTATACCAATCGGGCAATATAATAGTAACATGCATCATGTCCATAGAACCACTTATTGAAGGGGATCGTGCACGCCGCGCATACAAATGGAGAATCTTGTTGAAGGGTTCCACAATCAAGTATGTCAAAGTTGGAGTATTTATTGAAGCAAATCAATCCAAGCACAACTTATTACTAAATACATGGAGGGGGAAAAATGGCATCCTCTATCGGCAAAACACACAAATGCTTTATATTATGTTGGGTTAAAAGACATACCTTCACAGTTGATTGACAATGTAATTGTGAGACACAAGGTTCAACGGTTACCACTTCTCAATCCAATCTTAGTTGTGCAAGAATTTGCTACGGTACTTCTAATAATCCTCCAAGGCGACAAAAAAACCTTAATTGTATAAATACCAACTCCTGCACATCAAAGTTTAAATTAAATCATAAATTAATATATATTCAATTTTAAGAAGCACTTAAACTCTCGAACATATATTTCAATTTAAGCCTTATCACTAATTTAAACAATACAAGCAGGGGCATACACATGATATTTTTTTAGTAAGACATATTTTATTAGTTTACATATATTACATCACATCTCAACTAATTTTTTTATAACTATCAAGTTTCATATGAAAACAAATATTTATTAAAATCAGATAATCCTACTTCAAAGTTTTCAATTTAACTACTAAAGAATAAGAAAGATTGTATTTTTTTTCTATTTATATCATTAATATTTTAATTATTTAATAAAAGTTTTATTATTCACTATATATTTATATTTTAAAAACCTAAGTAAAAAATATTTAAGTTATTAATAAAATGAATGTCATCTTAATAAATATCTAACACTGTCTACTTGTCATTAAGCACGCGTCTACGTTGCTTTATTATAAGTGAAGGAAGAACAAATTAAATTCCTTAATTAGTAAAACTTTTTTTATTTATTGGGGGCTACGTGCGCGATCAGAAAACATTTCATTGCGTTTATCTAATTGCTAGGAACGTACGTGAAAACATTTCATTGCGTTTATCTAATTGCTGCTCAAATGGAGAAGATCTCAGATCCTTGTAGGAAATACCAAGAAGAAGAAAGAAGGAATACAAAGCTTGTTGACACCATTATTAACTTACCCATTATTGTTGTATTTATTTATTGTTGAATGAAATCAAAATTAGTTGTAGTAAAAAATGGATTTTCAGGATCCCAATGGAAAAACTATTTCAGGATCATTTGAAAGCCCAGCAATGAGTGTCCTATTCAGAATTCAACTCGAGTATTACATAAAAACACTACTGAAGGCGTTTGAACATCTTACCATCAAAGCCATAATTTTAGCAATTAAGGGTTTCATGAATTCTACTAAGAAGATAAAATTCTAGAAAAATCAATGACCTCCAGCAATGTATCTTACTTTCAAAAATTAAATCAGCAAAAAAAAATACACGAAGTAGATAGTGTTGGGTTTTTGCTCTTTTACTAAAACCCAATAGGGTCAAGAGTATAAAAAATTCTTGGAAATTAGAAAATGTTGCTTATGTTGAATGGAAGGATATTTAAATTAAGAGATTAATTTAACCTTCATGCGCATTATAGGACCATTAATAAAATAATCATGTGAAGTCCCATCGAATAAGCATGATTGGATTTTATTAGATTGGACCTAAATAACTATGGGAGGAGATTTAAATTAAGAAATTAATGTAACCTCCAGGCGCATTGTGGGTCTATCGATAAAATAATCATGTGAGGCCCCAACGGATAAGCATGATTGGATTTTATCGGGCCTTAATAATTTCAAAATTGTAGGAACTATTGGATTTATGCGGAAGAGATTTAGGACCTAGTACATTGGTATGCTTACCGAATCATCCTCATTTCACGATTACCTCTTGGTGCGCAGATCTCGTGTAGAATCTTTCCTTATATGATTCCTCTTCACGAACTGCTCACCTCAGTGCCGCAGCGCGACCAAATCCCTTGATGCTGGACTAAGGTAGATCTTCCAGACTATGACTCAAGGGGAAATGGGAAGTGTGTGGGCACTTTCTCACTTTCAGGGAGATGACCATACATCAGCCTATGCAACCACCAAGTGATAACCTCTAGAGGAGGCTAATGACTAAAACGTAGTATATATATGGGTGCCAAGAAACCCTAACCCTAAACTGAATGGGCTTTAGGTTTCTTGGACTCTTCTTACACTCTTGACCCTATTGAGCTTTAGTGAAAGAGCAAAAACTCAACAATCTCCCACTTGCTCTTGAGTACAAACTTGAGCCTAAAGCCCAAGTCCATGTATCCCACTAGTCGTCATCAACTGAAATTGTCCTATCCGTTTTCTTGAGCTAGCCTGAGGATCTACCATCTGTATTAATCAAGGCTCTTGATAATCAACAAATGATTATCTAATTTGGTGCTATTCCACTAAAAGCCCGAACTTGAACTCCAAGATTAATAACACTTATAACATGAATATGCATCGCCCCTTTATAGAATGTCTATAATTGATTGACAAGTTTTCTTTAACTCAATCAATTATTTATTCCCTTGATTATGATAGTTTCTCTAATGAATTACATGCATTGGCCAGTGTCTTTAATATCCAAGTACCGAAACATATCAAGGGGACATATCCTATAAATTCCATGTTGTTTATCTCATAAATACGGATAATCAAATAATCTCCCTCCCAAAATACTGAGTTATTGGCCGTCAATAGATCGAACCTCACCCGTTGGTAAATCAAAGAATGAAAACTATTTGATTACCTATTTATAATAAACTCAGGATTAAGAGCAATTACATAACTATAGTTAACTAGAGATTTGATACCTTATGACAGAAAAATAACCTTAATCAAATCTCTCCTTGATCCTTTCAATGTGAATGTTAATTCACACCAATATTTTACAATGATTCGGACAAAACCATTTCATAAAATATTACAGCCTAAATAAAGTGCCCAGCTTTATTTAACAGCTGTGAATCTGTTCATCAATTATGAGAACCTATGATCATGTCCTCCATGAACGTATCCATATGATCATATACTCCACAATTTGATCTGGACCTTGATGTCCCCAGCAATAAATAAGATCAAACATTAGGCAGCAATGATAAGACCTGGGAGAAGAATGTATGTCACTAATGCATTTTCCTACATTGAAGAGATTCAAAGTCATAATGCTATACATGAATGAATTCAAAGTTGAGAATTTCAGTAATCAATTTCTGCATAAGGAATTAGAATCTAGCTTGATCACTCCTTACGAAGATAATCACTGCACTTTTCACTCTTGTATATTGGGTTTAAACTCTCAATCCATCAGTGCAATAAGACTACCATAGGCTTGATCCTATTCTCAAGTTCCCAAGAATGAGGAATATGTAACACATGCATAATTAGATCTAAAGGTCTTTGCAAGGTTGTAACTTGGCTTAGGCTAAGGTATGAATATTTGGGAAAGTGACTAATTTTTACTGTATATGAGATTGAAACACAACTAGTTGTTCACGCTCAAACACAATTACTCTTTTCCTTTCTATTCATACTCTCCCTTCTCTTCTTTTTTTCATGCTTTTTCCGTTGCTATGCAACTTTTCATTTTGTTCTTTTTCTCTATGGTCTCAGCTTTTGTTTTTGCCATCACTTTAACTTCTGTGAACTTTTTCCTTGAATTTTCTATAATCAGTGCTTCAATCTCATTCAAGGTATGTCAAAAAGAAGTCAAGTGTCTTATGGTTGAAAACAATACGCTAAGGCTCAAAGGGGCTAGCAAATGGGAATTTTTTTTTCTTTTTTTTAGGACAGTTATTTGGCCAAGTAGTTTACAAGAAAGAATTGCCTTTATCATTTCAGATCATGCATGCATTACAGAGAAACAGATCAAGTTCTAGAGTATTATCACAGTGAGGTCTCTCTACAAAGAAAATTTACTGTATAGGCTCAAACCTCACGGCTGTGCAATCAAACTAGAATCTAAATTCCCTTTATCATCACATATCAACTGTAACTCTCAACAAAGAATTCAATCAAACGAGCAATAATAACTCTTATTCTTCAATGCATTACTCATACATTTATTTATTATGACTTCTCACACAGTATCCTATATGCTCTCTAAGATTTAATCATCTTATTGCGTGAGTAGCTAACACAGATAACACAAATCCAGGTATGTTGCTCAGAGAATATTAAAACAGAAATAACAAAAGAAATTAAGACAGATAGGTTTAGAAATCTCCCTTGTTCAGAAATTTTTTTCTTCCCTGTTCTACGCTTGAAGCGTAGACCCTCTGCCTCTGACCTTCCGAATTCCAATCCCACGCTTCAAGCGTAGGGTTCTACGCCTGAAGCGTAGGACTACTGACCTCTTAAATTTCCTGCGCTGATAGCGTAGGTTCCTACGCTTGGAGCGCTCAGCCTCTGTTTACTCACCTTTTCTACGCTGGAAGCGTAGGGTTCTACGCTTGGAGCGTAGACCCACTGTTCCTTTTGATCTGCTCTACGCTTGAAGCGTAGAGTTCAACGCTTCAAGCGTAGACTCACTGGATTTTTCTCTTTTCTTCTCCAATTTTTTTTTTTTTTTTTTAGTTTTTTTTTTTTGATATAGCACCCAAAATAACTATAAAAATACTAACAAAATGAAAAGAGTTAGGATATCTCCTCTGATAGAAGAATTGCAGTTCTAAGGCACAAGCCCACCATTCCCAGATTTAGAGCATTGCTGTCCTCAGCAATAATTAAACCACAAGAAGGAAAACCTGCACAATGGAACAAACAGTGGCATATAGAAGAGACTATAATGCGCACATTAAAACATCAGAGAAAAATATACTAATTAAAATACAAAACAGAAAAATAAACTAATGTACAAAAATCTCCGTCAGCAAGGAGATAAAGTCAAACCTCCATGTCATCCCACTTAGCAGCGTGGGATGACTCAACAAATGGAGGATCTGGTGGTATTGGCTGCCTTGGTGTTTGGAGCCACCATTCCCAGATTTGGCCCAAACCATGGAGCCATGTTAGAAACTCTTTGAAGCTTTGATTCTTCTGAGAGATAGAATCTCTATGTCTCTTGTCAAACTTTAGCTTCTGGTGTCTCTTCCAATTCTTATTAAAGAGTTTGATCACCTCCTTTCTCACTACCTTCTTCATTGTAGGATGACTCTTCCCTTGGGGTTTCTTCTCATGTTTGCCATCATCCTCATTTAGAATTTTATTGGTATGAGCAGAGGGATCTTTGTCTTTCAATTCAGTCTTTTCTTCCTTCAGTGTTTCAGTCACTACCTTGTTACACAAGAAGATATCTCTTAAAGTTTTAGGAGACTCCTTCAACTCCACCTTCGTGGCACCATTTTCATTATCTGCTTTTCTAGAAACTTCAACCTCTAAACTTTGCTTTTCCTTTAAGATT